>SJYT01059649.1:0-57901 GCA_006410635.1 Cephalophus harveyi
GTTCCAAATTTGCTGGCATATTGAGTGCAGCACTTTCACAGCATCATCTTCCAGGATTTGAAATAGCTCAACTGGAATTGACTTCCACTAGCTTTGTTTATAGTGATGCTTCCTAAGGCCCATTTGATTTTGCATTCCAGGATGTCTGGTTCTAGGTGTGTGATCACACCATCTTGATTATCTGGGTCATGAAGATCTTTTTTGTATAGTTCTTCTGTGTATTCTTCCCCCCTCTTCTTAATATCTTCTGCTTCTGTTAGGTTCATACCATTTCTGTCCTTTATTGACCCCATCTTTTCATGAAATGTTCCTTGGTATCTGTGATTTTCTAGAAGAGATCTCTAGTCTTTCCCATTCTATTATTTTTCTCTATTTCTTTCCACTAATAACAGGAAGCCTTTCTTATCTCTTGTTGCTATTCCTTGGAACTCTGTATTCAAATGGGTATATCTTTCCTTTCCTCCTTTGCTTTTCGCTTTTCTTCTTTTCACAGCTATTTGTAAGGCCTTCTCAGACAGCCATTTTGCTTTTTTGCATTTCTTTTTCTTGGGGATGGTCTTGATCCCTGTCTCCTATACAATGTCACGAACCTCTCTCCATAGTTAATCAAGCACTCTGTCTTATCAGATCTAGTCCCTTAAATCTATTTGTTACTTCCACTGTATAATCATAAGGGATTTGATTCAGGTCATAAGTGCATGGTCTAGTGGTTTTCCCCACATTCATTGATTTAAGTCTGAATTTTGCAATAAGGAGTTCATGATCTGAGCCGCAGTCCGCTCCCAGTCTTGTTTTTGCTGACTGTATAGAGCTTCTCCATCTTTGACTGCAAAGAATATAATCAATCTGATTTTGGTGTTGGCCATCTGCTGATGTCCATGTGTAGAGTCTTGTGTTGTTGGAAGAGGGTGTTTGCTGTGACCAGTGCATTCTCTTGGCAAAACTGTATTAGGCTTTGCCCTGCTTCATTTTGTACTCCAAGGTCAATTTGCCTGTTACTCTAGGTGTTTCTTGACTTCCGACTTTTGCATTCCAGTCCCCTATAATAAAAAGGACATCTTTTTTGGGTGTTAATTCTAAAGGTCTTGTAGGTCTTCATAGAACTGTGCAGCTTCAGCTTCTTCAGCATTACTGGTTGGGGTATAGACTTGGATTACCGTGATATTGAATGGTTTGCCTTGGAAATGAACAGAGATTATTCTGTCGTTTTTGAGATTGCATCCAAGTACTGTATTTTGGACTCTCTTGTTGACAATGATGGCTACTCCATTTCTTCTAAGGGATTCCTTCCCACAGTAGTAGATGTAATGGTCATCTGAGTTAAATATTCAAGGTAGATATTCAAGTGGCTGCCTTTTTTGTGCTCAGGATCTTTCCTCAATCTCAGTTGACTGCACTTGCCTTGTCCTTTTCACTTGCCTTGTATTATCACATGGCCTTGCTTGAATTTTTCCCACCAGTGGACTTGTCTGCTGTAAACTTTATGATAACCATTGATCTCTCTTTAGCCTCTCTGAGAAACAAATGCTTGCTGAATGCTGAATGAATAAAAGAAACTCATCACTTGCCGAAGTTCATAGTTCGTAAATGGCAAAGCTGAATCTCAAACCTGGGTCTGTCAAAATTATGTTCTTAACACCACACTTTATATAAACAAGGATTATCCTATTCCCTACCAGCTTACCAGTATTACCAATACTATTAAACTTTTCCTTTTGAATTGTCTTCAGAGTCTTATTTATTTTTTTGAAATCTTCTGGTGGTAGCAGATTTTGATTCTTTGAAGATACTTGTGATTTATAGAAATAAGTAGAAGATTTTCAGAACTGAATCTGCTGAATAATCAGGCTGGAGAAAACAATAGTGGGAGATTGGGAGAATAATTCTAAAGTGACTACAAACAGCTTTTCTTTTTTAAATTGGGTCTAAAAGAGAGTTCTGAAAGAAGAATAGTTTTTTTTTAATGTGGCAATATTTGTAGAACATTTGTAGAGCCTCCCAAAGGGACAACTTCTTAAGAGCGTATTCATTTGAGTATATAATATTTCCATTTTATGGATTGAAAAACTACTTCTTTGCTTTCATAGTTACACATAATACAAATGGATAATCAGCCCCCCTCCTCAGTGAAACTGTTTAATACAAGCATATCTGAAAATGATAGTTTATTTAGTAAAACTAAGAGATGCATTACCATGGTTTTATCTTGTCAAGCTTTGGAAATAGATTTGAGCTTTGTTACTGGTCATGTTAAGACTTTAAACTATCCAAGAAAGAAATTGTGCATAAAGTGTAAGATGATTCCAAGAAACTTATAACTGAGCAAAAGAAGAAGATAGGTACCAAACTCTAAAGATTTCTTGGTTGACAATTTTCACTCTGTTGTAACTCAATATATGTTTAGTGATGGTTTGGTGGTTTTTTGGTTTTTTTTTTTACCATTTCAAATATTTCTTTTTATTTTTTCTCTTTGTTATTTCCTGCTTTCTGTTAACTTTCTTATCACTGAACTTGAAGTTTTGCAATTGATTTCAAGAACAGTTGCAGTGGTGGTAGGTATTAGTTTTGGGATTTTTTGGTGGCTTGAGTGAGGGAATATTTGAAGGAACAAAAGAGTAGCAGTTGCTGAATGTGATACATAGTATCTTTGTGCTTGTTTTTTTTTTTTTTAAAGGGCATAGTGTTTAGCTGGAGATAATTGGGTTAAGTCTAACTATTAAGAAAAAAATGAAATAGTGTTACATATAGAAATGCTATCTTCTATAGTTTTTGAAATAGCTAATATCTAAAAATTGTCTCCCCAAAGTTTAAAACTTACAGTCTCTCCAGAACTCTTAGTGATTTTTAAAAGCGTCTATGTATTTCCTGGATGCTCTAAATTATAATAAAAATTCAAAATTTTAGAGATAAAAGGCAAATTAAGAAACCATCTATTTGTTACGAATAATTCACTACAGTTTAAAAAAATCATCTGATCACATTTTTATAGAGAAGTAATATATCTAGTTTATGGCAAAACTTAAGTTACAGCTTCTGACTCCCATTCACTGTTTGTTCCATCATTGTTATTCCTTTTAGCTAACATGGTAGTTAATAGGTTTATGCCTCATGGAAATGAAGGGCTGCATTTTGACACAGACATTTAGATTTTCATTTGGAAACCTCATTTATCACAACTTGAACTAAGGTCTTTTGGGTGGTGTATATGAGTACTGTATCATAGTTATTGATTTCTTCTACTTTGAAGACTGACCATTCTTCACGATCTGAAAGGAAAGGAAGAGACTCGTTCGGGATGTTTGACGGCTATGATAGCTGCAGTGAGGACACGAGCAGCAGCTCCAGCTCTGAGGAGAGTGAAGAGGAGGCTGCTCCCTTACCTTCTAGTCTCCCGATCATCAAAAACAATGGCCAAGTGTACACGTACCCAGATGGTAAATCCGGCATGGGTGAGTATACAGTGTATACCTCCGTTCAGGCGAACCGCCTTCACCTTTTACATCCCTTTATATTTGAGGGTATGTTTTGATCCCATTTCTCCTGTCATTTCCCTTAAAATTTTTAAAGAACAATTAAGAAACAGAATCTGAAACATACAGTTCTAGATAAGATCACTGGATTTGTGTTAGATCTCTTTATTAACAAGTAGAAGAAAATGAAAACAAAAAGCTGTTGGGAAACTTAATGTATTTCGAAGTGTGTAAGATAATAGACTTCCAGAATTTAGAGAGACTTTCAAGGTAAGTCTCCCTTCTCTAACAATTCCTTCTAAGTTTTCTGTTTTAACACTTCAGTGATAATGTATTTCTAATTACCAGAATATTCTTTATATTTAACCAAAATTATCCTTACTCTGACTTTTGTCCTTTTTCCCTTCACATAAAAACATTTATTTTTAGTGTTTCTCTTGGGCATACCAAGTAAACCTAGTTGTTTCAAGCATTTCTCACAGCATCACAGTGTTTTGATTCATCAGTATCCTGCTCACTTTCTTCTGGAGATACTTCAGATTGTGTGGTGGCAGGGTGGCAACCTGTCCTGACTTGCCTGAGACCCTCCTGGTTTTAGGATTATCCTGGAAAAGACCTCAGGCGAATAGTTGGTCACCCTGTGTGATTAGAGCAGAGGTTGTTCAACTTTTATCTCTTCAGGACACTGTGCTTCCATTTAGGCATATTCCTAATTTGGTCATTTAACGTTGAATACAGTGTCTTCTAATTGTCATTTGCCGATTTGACGATTATGCCTTATAGATCATGTTCTAATATTTTGATTAAAAGTTAAGCATCGAAGGGCCTGGTACACAGTCATTCATATCATATCAAAGAACTTAGCTTCATTCATCAGGACCCAGTAGGTGTGGTCATCCAACCAGTTAATAGCTACCTAGATCTTTTCTACTTTAGCTTGAATTTCTCAATCCTTAATTGACAGAGCTACATGAGAGATTTTATCAAATGGCATTAACTCCTATTAATAAACATCTTGCCATGGTTTAGTTATAACATACCATTGTGGCAATCTATCAGAAGAGGGAGCTTTATATGTGCCGGATTCTGTTTTAAAGACACAGATAGGAATAATATAGAATAAAGTTCCTGGTGGAGCTTACATCCTAGTCATGGGAGTTGTAGTTTGACACGTTCAGTTCTTGGCAAAGATGTACTGTCCCCTTGGGGTTGCATTTTTTTTTTAACCTATGTGATCTGCAGACCTTTTAATCTGTTCTAGAATTTTTACAACAGAAAATCATTCAGGTGAGATGAATGATTTTTCCCCCTTAGACCTCCCTTATCTCTCATCCTCTGGTACCTTATATTTTCCCATGATTTCTCATAATTTCTAAGTACTGGTTAAACTGTAAGTCCCTCCAGCTGTAACTGTTTAGGTGGAGATTTAAACCCACTGAAGTAGTTGTTTGCTATGTTATCTTTCCCCCCCAAACTTTACTGAGGAATACTTAACAAATACAGTTGTATATGTTTAAATGTTTAAATGTTCATAAATGTGATTTGATATTACATGTACCTAGGGGAATGATTACAAAGATCAAGATAATTAACACATCCATCACCTCACAAAGTTAACTTTTTATTTATTCAACTGTACTGGGTCTTAGTTGTGGCATATGGACTCTTAATTCCCTGACCAGGGATCAAACCCAGACTCCCTACATTGCGAACGTGGAGTCTTAACCCTCTGGTCCACCAGGGAAGTCACCCAAAGTTAATTCTGTGTGTGTGTGTGTCATGTGAGCACAAGATCTACTCAGCAAGTTTCAAGTGTATAATAAGTAGTAGTATTAACTATAGTGACCATGCTGTATATTAGATCGTCACAATTTTTTCTTTGTATAACTTTGGCCTTCACCTCACCGTTTCTCTCTCTTCTCAACCCTTGGCAACCACCATTCTATGAAATGAGCTTTTTTTTTTTTTTTTTAGTGTTAGATCTCTTTATTAACAAGTAGAAGAAAATGAAAACAAAAAGCTGTTGGGAAACTTAATGTATTTCGAAGTGTGTAAGATAATAGACTTCCAGAATTTAGAGAGACTTTCAAGGTAAGTCTCCCTTCTCTAACAATTCCTTCTAAGTTTTCTGTTTTAACACTTCAGTGATAATGTATTTCTAATTACCAGAATATTCTTTATATTTAACCAAAATTATCCTTACTCTGACTTTTGTCCTTTTTCCCTTCACATAAAAACATTTATTTTTAGTGTTTCTCTTGGGCATACCAAGTAAACCTAGTTGTTTCAAGCATTTCTCACAGCATCACAGTGTTTTGATTCATCAGTATCCTGCTCACTTTCTTCTGGAGATACTTCAGATTGTGTGGTGGCAGGGTGGCAACCTGTCCTGACTTGCCTGAGACCCTCCTGGTTTTAGGATTATCCTGGAAAAGACCTCAGGCGAATAGTTGGTCACCCTGTGTGATTAGAGCAGAGGTTGTTCAACTTTTATCTCTTCAGGACACTGTGCTTCCATTTAGGCATATTCCTGGAGAAGGAAATGGCAATCCACTCCAGTATTCTTGCCTGGAGAATCCCATGGACAGAGAAGCCTAGTAGGTTACAGTCCATGGGGTCACAAAGAGTCGGACACGACTGAGTGACTTCACCTTACCTTACCTAATTTGGTCATTTAACGTTGAATACAGTGTCTTCTAATTGTCATTTGCCGATTTGACGATTATGCCTTATAGATCATGTTCTAATATTTTGATTAAAAGTTAAGCATCGAAGGGCCTGGTACACAGTCATTCATATCATATCAAAGAACTTAGCTTCATTCATCAGGACCCAGTAGGTGTGGTCATCCAACCAGTTAATAGCTACCTAGATCTTTTCTACTTTAGCTTGAATTTCTCAATCCTTAATTGACAGAGCTACATGAGAGATTTTATCAAATGGCATTAACTCCTATTAATAAACATCTTGCCATGGTTTAGTTATAACATACCAGTGTGGCAATCTATCAGAAGAGGGAGCTTTATATGTGCCGGATTCTGTTTTAAAGACACAGATAGGAATAATATAGAATAAAGTTCCTGGTGGAGCTTACATCCTAGTCATGGGAGTTGTAGTTTGACACGTTCAGTTCTTGGCAAAGATGTACTGTCCCCTTGGGGTTGCATTTTTTTTTTAACCTATGTGATCTGCAGACCTTTTAATCTGTTCTAGAATTTTTACAACAGAAAATCATTCAGGTGAGATGAATGATTTTTCCCCCTTAGACCTCCCTTATCTCTCATCCTCTGGTACCTTATATTTTCCCATGATTTCTCATAATTTCTAAGTACTGGTTAAACTGTAAGTCCCTCCAGCTGTAACTGTTTAGGTGGAGATTTAAACCCACTGAAGTAGTTGTTTGCTATGTTATCTTTCCCCCCCAAACTTTATTGAGGAATACTTAACAAATACAGTTGTATATGTTTAAATGTTTAAATGTTCATAAATGTGATTTGATATTACATGTACCTAGGGGAATGATTACAAAGATCAAGATAATTAACACATCCATCACCTCACAAAGTTAACTTTTTATTTATTCAACTGTACTGGGTCTTAGTTGTGGCATATGGACTCTTAATTCCCTGACCAGGGATCAAACCCAGACTCCCTACATTGCGAACGTGGAGTCTTAACCCTCTGGTCCACCAGGGAAGTCACCCAAAGTTAATTCTGTGTGTGTGTGTGTCATGTGAGCACAAGATCTACTCAGCAAGTTTCAAGTGTATAATAAGTAGTAGTATTAACTATAGTGACCATGCTGTATATTAGATCGTCACAATTTTTTCTTTGTATAACTTTGGCCTTCACCTCACCGTTTCTCTCTCTTCTCAACCCTTGGCAACCACCATTCTATGAAATGAGCTTTTTTTTTTTTTTTTTAATTCCATGTATGTGATACTATACACTGTTTGTCTTTCTCATTTTGGCTTAGTTCACTTAGCCTAATCCCCTCCAGTTTTGTCCTTGTTGTCAGAAATGACAAGATTTCCTTCTTTATATGGCTGAATAATACTCTATTATAATGAATAATATCTACTTTACATATACATATGCATTTACATATACATATATGTATAACTTGGTTTTTATCCTCTCATTCATCAGAAGGCATCTAATATGTTTCTCTAACTTGGTTATTGTTAACAATGCTACAGTGAATGTGGGAGGGCAGATATCTTTCTGATATACTGAGTTGCAGTCAACTAATTTTTGATAAGGGCACCAAGAACACTTGATAGGGAAAGCGTAGTTTTTTTAGTAAATGGTGTTGGGAAATTAGATATCCACATGCAAAAGAAAAGCTGGACCTCTCTTACACCACTCAGAAAAATTAACTTGAAATGGAGTAAAAACTTAAATGTAAGACCTGAAACAATAAAATCCCTAGAAGAAAACGTAGGGGAAAAGCTCCTTGACTTAACTCTTGGCATTGATTTATTGGGTAAGACACTAGACGCACAGCTAATAAAAGCTAAAAAACACAGTGAGATTACAACAGATTAAAAAAAAGTTCTGTTCAACAAAGGAAACAATATATTGAAAAGATAGCCTACAGGATAGGAGAAAATATTTGTAAACTATATATCTGATAAGGGGTTAATATTCAAAATACACGAAGAACCTGTACAACTCAATGGTGCAGGAAAAACAAATAATACAATTTAAAAATGGGCAAAGCACCTGAATAGATATTTTTTTCCAAAGAAGACCTACAAATGGCCAATAAATACATGAAAAGGTGCTCAACGTCACTAATCATCAGGGAAACGAAGATGAAAGCCACATTGAGATATCACCTTATACCTGTTAGGATGGCTGGTGTCAAAAAGACAAGAGATAACAAACGTTGAGGAGGATGTGAAGAAAAGAGAACTCATACACTCTTGGTGATAATGTAAACTGGTACAGCCATTATTGAAAACATTATGGTGATTCCTCAAAAATTTGAAAATAGAACTGCTGTATAATTCAGCAGCCCCACAACTTGTATATCTTTTGAGATTCACTTTTTGTTACCCTTATGCTTCAGTCTTCACAATATTTTAAAGACCTGTGCTGTGCTTTGTATTAATCTTCAGTGGTACTGCAACTACTTTTCATCTTCTGTTTATAATCCTTTCAAACATTAGAGCTTATAATGTCTGGCACAAGGTGAGCACTAAGGAAATGTTAGTTGAATCTAACTTACGTTTGTGTATTTTGATCATTTTTAAAGCCTTTTCAGACTTTATTGTCAGTCCTTCTGGAGCCTATAGCTATGGCATCATTCTAGTCTTTCCCCTACCTTTTATTTAGATTTTTCTATCACATGTAACAAGAAATTTTCTATCTGCCTGAAGGAATGTTTTAAAAATTAAAACCTTTAGATAATTGGAGGAATTATTAAACTGTTAGATGAGAATCAGTTTTATGATCATAACACCAGTGTTTTTATTTGTTAATTAGCTACCTGTGAAATGTGTGGAATGGTTGGTGTGCGAGATGCTTTTTACTCTAAAACAAAGCGTTTCTGCAGTGTTTCATGTTCAAGAAGTTACTCGTCAAACTCCAAGAAGGCAAGCATTTTGGCCAGACTTCAGGTAACGGTACAGAAACCTTCTTGTTCTTACATCTGTTATTTCTATGGCTTTCACCGTTTGTCTGTCATTTGACTGTGATTCACTACACTCCACCTTTACCTAACCGGCCTGTTAGTATTTTATACCCCACATTTTTAAGAAACATGTGAGCCCTAGAGTTTGTCCATTCTATAAAATTTGAGCAGCTGTTATAGAGAAGGCATACTATTCAAAATAAACTATGAATTGTTTGTGTCTTTTTTTCTAAATAAGTATAAATGTAATAGATATCTATATCTGTATATATCTATATTGGAGAAGGAAATGGCAACCCACTCCAGTATTCTTGCCTAGGAAATCCCATGGACAGAGGAGCCTGGTGGGCTGCTGTCCATGGAGTCACACAGAGTCAGACACGACTGAAGCGACTTAGCATGCATGCATGCATTGGAGAAGGGAATGGCAACCCACTCCAGTATTCTTCCCTGGAGAATCCCAGGGACAGAGGAACCCGGTGGGCTGCCACCTATGGGGTCGCACAGAGTCGGACACGACTGAAGTGACTTAGCAGCATATATCTATATCTATATATGTATATAAATTTAAGCCATTTCCCCCCCTGGTTTTCTTTGTAATTAGTATCAAGGTAGAAATTTTCAGTGTTGGGGGGCAGGGAATGATTTACCCTTTGGTTTTATTTTTCCATTATCTTTTGTTTGTACTTTTGATTGCAACCCATTTGATACCTTGACCAAGGGTATTTGGTTAATTCAACTAACCTTTTTGGAAACAATCATAATACTAAAAGAAAATCGTCTTTCTATGAATGTACATCAGCACCTACAAAATGACTGGAATGCCTACAAAATGACCATTTAAGTTATTACTATTGTAGCATATAAACAGCTTTATAAAAGCATTACATAGCTGATTTTTGCAATATATTTTATTTGAATGATCACATTTGTCTTCTTCTTCATCTTATTGTAATAAGGTAGCACATAACACTAAAAGGATTATTTAAGTTCCGCAAATTAAGGAAATACATCACTTAGATGTATTTCTGTATTTCAGATAGACAGTCCCTAAAGATCCTGAGCAATGGTCTGTACCCAAATGGATGGCAGTTTGTCACACTGTGAATTTGGCCCATGATCATTTTGTCATTGATCTTTTGCATTAGCGCTAAAGGTATAAACCTCAGTCACTTGCTGTTTAAACATTGAATTATATTTTTCTTATATAAATAGCAATGCTTAGCAACCTGCATGAGTGAATAACCACTGGATTTATCTAGTACAAGATGGAATCAGTTATTCACCACAGCCTATATTTTAACATTTTATGGAATATAATTTTTTATTAATATATTAATTTGCATATTGCTATTTAAGTCTGTGCCAGCTGTGCTACCCATATTAGATATCTACACTGATTGTAGCAGAACTCCAGAAAACATTCCTCATGTGAATTTTCTTGTATGTTTCCTCTGCTTTAATAATTTTCTAAACCCTCAATGTTTCCTTAAAATGAGTAGTATGCAATCAAGTTAGTTTTCAGATTTGGGGTTGTGGAGTGATAAAGAATCCTATTTACTTAATTCTTCTTGTTTTAGGGTAAGCCTCCAACAAAGAAAGCAAAAGTTCTTCAGAAACAACCTTTAGTTGCTAAACTAGCTGCATATGCTCAGTATCAAGCTACCTTACAAAATCAAGCAAAGACTAAATCAGGTAATATGGGTGAATGCAATAGAGGTAAAATACTTGGTACTAATTCATCTAGTTTTAATTAATAACATTTTAATTTTGGATTCTGTTAACTAAGCTCTTTCTGTTCCCTATTTGCACGTATGACACTACGCTTCCTTGATTTCAGTAAATTATCCTAGAAAAGTATAGTGTTCATAAGTTATGGTGCTTGTGACAGTCTCCTTAATAATACTCTTTTTTATTTGGTTTATTATTTATTTTTTATGGATTGATTCTCTAGCTGTGAACAGTGGGAAATGTTGTGATAAGGCAAAGAAATATGACATTTATTAGGCTTCAAGGGATTGGGGAGAAGAGAGAGTAAAAAGAGAAGCAGATTGAGGAAAGGATGTTTTCTAACAGAAAGATTCTTAATAGGAATGTAAAAGCAAGGCAGTAAGTAGGGAGAAAGAAAGTAAGGAGCCATAGTGAAAATATTAGGTGGTAGATACTCGATAGAAATTTCAGTGAAGTGTGCAGGTAGAGCTACATGGGAATAAAACACAGGAGCAGTCAGAACAGTGTTTGTTATCCTGAACATATCTTCTTTCAGTTGTTCTTTGTTTTTTATAATTGGAGAGCTCTTGCTTAACTTCCCAAGGAGCATACCTTGTGTGTAGAAAAGTTAAAACTATTTGTTTGCAGATATGATATATGCTGAAGTTCATGTCTATTTACAGAAGTTTTATCTTCATAGGAAAAAACTTAATTTAGAGGTGATAAATTTGTGTCACTTCACATTATAAAGTAATAACCTTCTTACAGATAAACGTCTGAGAACTCCAATATATCTAAACTTATTTTATTTCAGCAGCAGTCTCCACAGAAGGTTTCAACTGGGGTAACTACATCAATAGCAATAGCTTTATAGCAGCTCCAGTTACCTGCTTTAAACACGTGAGTATGGAATTTTCTGTTTGTGTTGAAATGCGTAGTCATCGTTTAAATCTGAAGGCACAGTAGCATTTTTTAAACATCCTTAGAAGGTCTTTATTTTATACATCATAATGGAAATGTTTCTTTTTTATTAATTATTGTACTTACTAATAGTTACATAACCTTAAGTTTTATAAAGGTTTCCTTAAAAGACATTGCAAGTTGAAATTATTTTAAATGGAGAAGGCATGAGTCTCATCCAATTTTCATATTAAGTTGAACCATATAAAATTACTTGTTTTGTGTATCAAAAATAGTTGGATATTAACAAAATCATATGGTTCAACCTCATAGAAACCATCCATTGTATGTTACCTAAATTTTTGTGATTTGACCTAATAATTGAGAAGAGGAAAGATCTAGGTTTGTTTGGTCACAAATATAAAATCACAAAAATAAAGAAGGAACTATTAGCAATATAGTATTGTGGAGTGAAATTATTTTTTGCAAGATGTTCTTTTTAACAAGTAGATTGTCACAGACACTTGAAGTGATTGAGAGTTATGTTTAAAATGTATCTAATAATAAATTCTTTCCTTTTGATTTAATTCCTTTTGATTCAATTATTTGTGCTTAATTCTCTTCAATACTTTTTTAACCTATAAGTTTTAATTTATATTTAACGGTTCTATCTGCTACTGACTGTGTATAAGAAAAGAATTTAGAAAGTTAATGAGTGAAGTTTTGTGTATACTTAACATATTGTTAACTTAACGCTTTCCTGTTAAATAATAGCATGTGAACAAAACTGAGCTTGAGTTCTTGCTGTGGAAATCAAAATACATTTTAATTCTTTTGTGGCCAATAAAGGACCTTGATCAAGGCCAAGCATATTAATTCAGTGGTAGAAATAAAAATTAAAGCCAAATTCATTCGTTTGCTAACTTTTCTTTCTTGAAAGTACAGGTACTAAGCCCTTAGTGGCCTGCTATGAACCAGCCTCAGTGGAATCTCAGACACTTCAGTATACTGTAGCTGATACATTTTATTGAAATGGTAGTGGTGTCATACTTGTGAGAGATGTTAAATATATGGCCCCAGTAGCTTTCATGAGAATTACAAAACAAATCTAACTCTCCTCTCTTGAGAGAGTTCTTTTTTGGTACAAAGAATATCAGAATTAGATTAAGTCCTCATTTTTAATAACTCTTCCATTGCAGCCTTCTGGAACATTTATTTGTCGTTTCCTTCTGAGTAGCCTTTATTTCTTTTTCTATCTTTATTATTTAGTATTTTGGTTTTCTAGGTTTAATATCATAACCCATTCCAGCTATTTTATATAAGTAGTCAGAATATTTTAAAAATAGTATTTCAAAGTCCCAAGATATAATATTTTATTTCATGTCAGTATCTTTGAGTAGTAATACTCTGTTAAAGTCCTTTGCAAGAAAATATCTGTTATAATGAAATTGTTATTTTGTTTTGCAAAAAACAAATTGAAATTTGTTTTCTACAATTGAAAAAAGAATAGAGCAGCTAGCTCTAGCTGTATGGTTAATAAGGATACTATGGGATCTCTTTTTTCTCATTTATAATCAAAGTATCTGTCACCCAGTGCCTTCCTGCTCCACTCATCTTCCTTTACTGTCTTTATTAGCTAGGAAACATTTTCTGTTTTTAATGTCTTAGTGTATTTTAATGCAAAATTGAGTTTGCTTTCTTGCCTTAACCAGCATTTTTATTTGAAGTCATTTGATTTAGAAGGTGAGACTTCCTGTTGTACTTGATTTTGTCCTTTAGAGTTGACTCTTCATGGTTCTCCCCCATAAACAGTTTTTGTGGTCTCCAAGGAAAATTACTAGCTTTTAGTTTTATTATTGCTAGGAGGAGCTGCAAGCACAGGGTCCTGCCTTGACTAATCAGTTTTCCAGTCTTCTAACACTTGATGCCTGCTCTAACACTTGTTCATCAGCAAGGCCCCTTCCTCTACACTCTATACCTGCATTGTCTCCAACTTGAGCACAGGTTAAGAGCCTTTCCCTACTCTGAGAGGATTCTTTTTTCAAGCACAATTTTTGAAAACATTAAATCTGTGAGAATTCCCTGGCACTCCAGAGATTAGGACTGTGCTTTAACTGATGGGTCCTAGGCTCCATTCCTGGTTGGGAAACTAAAATCCTGCAAGCCATGCCGCACTGCAAAAAAAAAAAAAATCAGTCTAAAAACATGGAAACAGAACTGTTCTGGTTGAACCAGGACTTGAGTGTAGGGTGGTGTCACAACTTTGCCTGCCTGCTTCTTTAACATAACTCAACCTTTTATGCAGTAAGGACCCCAGGTAAATACTTTATATATTCCAATACTTAAAAATGATTGTGATTAGTTCCAAAAACATAGAATTTCAGTGAAATTCCTCTTTACCATGGTCTATCTTTAAATTTCTGAAAAGTTTCTGCAAAATATGTCGTAGGACAATACTGTCTCTGAATATTGCTGTAATTATGAGTAATGGTTTATATAGTCAATCACTCAATTACTTTTGACATTCTTCATAATTATCAGTGTAAATGGAGTCAAGTTGTCATTAAATATATCTACTAGAAATCAGCATATTATTGCTGTATATCTGATGCAACTTTCATTTTATCTAGGTGATAGTTTTCAGGCTTCTTTTTTTTTAAGCATTACAATTCCTCTTTTTTCTAATAAACATAGCTAGGATAAATGAAATTTATACCAGTTGGTCTGGAAAGAGTAGAATGAATTGACTGGAGCCTTGGCACCTGACTCTTGGCTTTCCCTTCTTTGCCAATGTCTGTGTTTGGAAACCACTAAATTTGGTAATATCATTTTTTTAAAAAAATGTATTGGAGTATAGTGTTTACAGTATTGTGTTGGTTTCAAGTGTTAGGTAATATCATTTTTAATTATTCCTAAATCATAGGGTCACAAAGCTGTAAGTTAACTTAAAAATCATCTAGTTCATCTACTCCATCTCTTATTATAAATGAAGAAGCTCTTGCTACCTTTCTCAGTAGCTGGATTGAAATTTTCAACTTTAAGCTTTAACCTGCAGTTTTTATTTTCTTTTTAATTCTATTCATTTATTTATTTACTTATGGCTGAGCTGGGTCTTCGTTGCTGTGCAGGCCTTTCTCTAGTTGCAGAGAGAAACTCGAGTTTCAGTGCACAGGCTTCTCAGTCGTGGCTTCTCCTGTTGCAGAGTGTGGGCTCTAGGACACATGGGCTTCAACAGTCGGGGCAAATGGACTCCGTAGTTGTGGCTCCCGGCCTTTGGAACGGGCTCTAGTAGTTGTAGTGCGTAGGCTTAGTTGCCCCATGGCATGTGGGGTCTTCCCAGACCAGGGATTGAACCCCGGTCTTGCATTGGCAGGCAGATTATTAACTAGTGAGCCACCAGGGAAGCCCGTGTTTTTGTTTTGTTTTGTTTTAATGGTTTTGAATTAAGCCCCTATAGGAAAAACCCTTCTGTGTTTCACCTTAACACAACTTCTAACACTGTACTTCTGATGCCAGATGAGTGGGCTTTCTGCCCATCAAGTATTTCTCTGACACCAGCTGACTGTCATAACAGTGTAGTTTAATTCTGACACCGTCTGTCTGGAATTGTCATCAGATGCCACACTTACAGGCTCCGGCCCACAAAACTGCTGCCACTCCACTCCCAGTTGCAAGTCCCACATTGTCATCTCTGCTTTTGACAGATTAGCTATAAATCAGGGTTCCCATGACCCCTTATTTGGGTTTGATAATTTGCTAGAATGGCTCACAGAATTCAGAGAAATGGTTTACTATCTTACGTTAAGGATATAATAAAAGAGATGAACAACCAGATGAAGAGATGTGTAGCTCAGGGTATATGAGAAGGAGCACAGTGTCCATGCTCTCTCAAGTGCACCACTCTTCCAGCACCTTTACTCATCCACCAGCCCAATTCTGTGTATTGGGATTTTTATGGAGGCTTCATCACTTAGGCATAATGGATCATTAACTCAATCTATAACTCCTTTCCCTTTCCTGGAAGATGGATGATGGGGCTGATAATTCCAAGAAGCTTTTAATCAGAGTTTGATCTGTATGGTGACCAGCTCCCATGCTGAAACTATCTAGGGGCCCACAGAGAGATGCCTCATGAGAACAAAAAACGCTGCTGTCATCCAAGAAATTGCAAAGGATTTAGGAACTCTGTGTCTGGAATCAAGGTCAAAGATCAAATATTAGAACAAAAGATATGTCTGGTGCTATCACTTAGGAAATTATGAAGGCTATGAAACCTCTATACCAGGAACAGGGCCAGAAGCTAATCTATTGTTTTATTTCACAGCTTCTAAAAGCAGTAACCTTATCTTTACTAACTGTGGAAATATCTTCAAAATACTTCTGCAGTACTGCATTCCAGTTAGGTACCCTATGTTAATGAAATTCACAGACTGTTTTCTCCTATTGGCATTTATGTTTGAACCCAAGAGAGTTGTTCTATATGTATGCAGAATATTTAGCCTTAAAGCATTCTTAACTTTTCTAATATTGTAGTCTTTTAAATAGATACACTCTATTACCCATTATTTCCTTATAGTATCAAGTATAGAGAGTTCCCTGGTACCTAGTGATTAGAATTCCAGGCTTTCACTACCATGGCCCAGATTCAGTCCTTGGTAGGGGCACTAAGATCCCACAAGCTATGCAGCATGGCCAAAATAAAAAAAATCAAGTAGAATATTTCTTTCAAGATTGCAGGGAGAAATATCAATAACCTCAGATATGCAGATGACACCACCCTTATGGTAGAAAGTGAAGAGGAACTAAAGAGCCTCTTGATGAAAGTGAAAGAGAGTGAAAAAGCTGACTTAAAACTCAACATTCTGAAAACTAAGATCATGGCATTTAGTCCCATCACTTCATGGCAAATAGATGGGGAAACAATGGAAACAGTAACAGACTTCATTTTGGGGGGCTTCAAAGTCCCTGCAGATGGTCACTGCAGCCATGAAATTAAAAGATGCTTGTTCCTTGGAAGAAAAGCTATGACCAACCAAGACAGCATATTAAAAAGCAGAGACATCACTTTCCTGACAAAAGCTATGGTTTTTCCAGTAGTCGTGTATGGATGTGAGAGTTGGATGATAAAGAAAGCTGAGCACCGAAAAATTGATGCCTTTGAACTGTGGTGTTGGAGAAGACTCTTGAGAGTCCTTTGGACTGCAAGTAGATCAAACTGGTCAATCCTCAAGGAAATCAGTCCTGAATGTTCATTGGAGGGACTGATATTAAAGCTCCAATACTTTGGCCACCTGATGTGAAGAGCTGACTAATTGGAAAAGACCCTGATGCTGAAAAAGTTTGAAGGCAGGAGAAGGGAACGTCAGAGGATGAGATGGTTAGATGGCATCACCGACTTGATGGACATGAGCAAGCTCTGGGAGTTGGCGATAGACAGGGAAGCCTGATACCCAGTCACAAAGAGTCGGACATGACTGAGCAACTGAACTGAAGCATTACAGCACAGGCCAACATGTTTCAATATCAAATGTATATGAATCTTAAAAAGCTAAAATCATATGCCTTTAATTATGAATTTACAGACTTCAAATTTCTTTTGTTTTGTACCTGAACTATATATTCCGATGTCAGTTTATTGATACGGTCCTTGCTAAAAGCAGAAATGTAATCATCCTACTTTTTTTCTCCCTTGAAAATAGTTGTAGTTATGTAGTTTTTAAAAAGGTCCTTTGCCTCCACAAATAGCTTGTTTTGTTTACATGATGTTTTCTAATCCTTTCTTTTGGTCCAGCTATTTTGAAAGGGATAAGGTTATAAATATTTCTTTGCAACAGGTATTAAAAATATTTTTTTAATATATATATTAAGGAGAAAAAAGGCTTTTTGTTTGTGTATGTGTGGTAACAATGGTTTATTAGTAAAACTTGGGTCTATGTTTATTAGGAAAATAGTTTCTTTCAAATAAAACTATTCTTTGTTTTTTTCCCCTAGCTTTAACCATGCATACATAACTCCATTGAAAATAAATATGACTTCACATCCTTTTTAACTGAAGGTAGAGTTATCAGTATGTCATCCTAGATTGCAGAGTTTCTTTCTAATGGAAGTAGAACTTTTTAGTTTCTGGTACTCATTAGTACTCTAATTTAGCTATTGTGTTGCCACAGAATAAATTCTCTGCAGGAAAGCAGTGGCTTCTGATATATATAATAAAATATAATAAAAATAATCTGTTTCAAGGAAGGCCTAAGTAATCTAGATTATTTTCAGTTAATATTTTTTAAAAATTATGAACTACTTTATGCTTTTCAAATTAGTAACCACTGCTTCCTTTCTCTTTTTACATGCACTAGCATTCCATCGTTTTTTTTTTTTTTTTAGCTTTATTTATTTACTTATTAATTTTTGGCTATGCTGGGTCTTCATTGCTATACGCAGGCCTTCTCTAGTCGCAGCTAGCAGGGGCTTCTCTCCAGTTGCAGTGTGCAGGCTTCTCATTACAGTGACTTCTCTTGTTGAAAGAGCAACTGAGCTTAAGAGTACATTAGCTTCAGTAGTTGTGGCACATGCCTGCTTAGTTACCCCACAGCTAGGGTTTCCAGACCAAGGTTTGAACCTATGTCCCCTGCATTGGCAGGTGGATTCTTAACCACTGAACCATGAGGGAAGTCCAGCATTCCCTCATTCTTAATCTGATTTTCACCCTGAGCATCCTATTTTCTCTTTGTACTTTCCTTGTACTCCCATCCCCCTGCTATTGTGCGTGCGTGCTAAGTCACCTCAGTTGTGTCCAACTCTTTGCAACCCTATGGACGGTAGCCCTCCAGGCTCGTCTGTCCATGGGATTCTCCAGGCAAGAATACTGGAGTGGGTTGCCATGCCCTTCTCCAGGGGATCATCCCCATTCAGGGATCGAACCCCCATCTCCTAAGTCTCCTGCATTGGCAGGTCAATTCTTTGCCACTAGCACCACTTGGGAAGCCCTCCTGCTATGACCCAACCCCAAAAGTAGGTCCTGTTATCAAATCAAAAGGTGAGTGGACTTTCTGGAGAAAGAGGGAACTGTTTTATTTTTCTGTTCCTACTTTCTGTCAATTCCAGCAAATGACATTTAGGACTTTGAATTCTTTTCTAGTCAATTTCCTATCATGTTTTTTCCCCTTCTGGCCATATAATAGCTTATCTTTCTCTCCTAGTTGCACTTTAGTCACCATATGCCTAAGAGTCAAAGTATTTTAATGGTGGCATTTTGTATATTTGCCATATCATTATTAGGATCAATAATAGTTACCAGTGTACAACTTCAGGGCTAACTTCTGCCCGCTTGAATTCTATTACTACTGAAGATTGTGATTATCAAAAGTTACAGGTTTTCAGCTCTGTGGAGGGAAATCTGTATTTCTCCCGCAAAGCATCATGTGTGTAATGTGTCAGTCTTCTGAGAGTCTGAATACTAGCCATCTGGGCTATTGGACTATCTGGGAATGTTCTTAAAGTACAGAAAAAGTAAGAATCCCATCCAGTTACTTTCTTACGGACAGCCAGGTGGAGGTTATCATACATTTGTGTTGGGGAGCCCTCAGCATTTGGATTTGGCCATGACCTGCAGGACCTGATGACAGCTTACCTTGCAGGGAAGGAGAGTCGCTCCCAGATAGCCCTCACGAGTGGCCCTGGAGCAGGAAGTGATGAAGCAGATCTTCCTGGTTTGGGAGGAACCTGAGGTGGACCTCTCGTCCTGAGTCTGGAAGGTAAATTTGTTGTTACCTGTAAATGATGGTTCTGCTAGTCCATGCTATGCCAATCCAGACTTTCAGAGGTATCCCTCCTGCCAGCAAGAGAAGACAGATGACTTGGCTGAAGATGGCTCTCGAGCCCTGGGTCATTTAGTCTTCCACACTTAAGAATATCCATTTTAAACAAAAGGGCAGCTGTATCTTTAAAATTCCTTTATTATTTCAACACATTGAGCACATACTATGCAGTGACGATTGTGCTCTTTTTTGTTACTGTTTTTGTTCGTTTTTTTTTCTTAGAGTGAACCATATGGATTGGTTTAAGAGGGCCTAGCAGAACCACAACCTTACAGGCAAGAACAAATGTCACTTTCTGCTACTTTCTCCTATACCAATCCAGACTGTAGGGACGAAAACATAACATCCCCCAACTAAAGTGAGCATTAACTTTATTTTCTAAGTGAGCAAGCATATTGACACTTGTTTTTTAATAAAATGTGACTAAAAGTTATTTTCTCCAAACGATTGTTAAAAGACTTAAAAAAGAAGTAAGTCAGTATGACATTGTCACACCTAACTCAAAAGGGAGTCCTATATGCCAAATTCTTTTAGCAGTGTGCTCATCTTTACACACAGCTTGTCAGCATAACCACGGCGTCTTCCTTCTTAATGAAAAATAAAGCCCATTTCATAAGACTTGGCAGCCAAACAAAGAGGAATGGATAGCCTGCCTTAATTTAATGCATATATTCCACTACATCTGTCCGCTGAAATTGGTTTATCCTCACAGAAATTATTATATATGGTCTTTGGTTAATATATGGTAGCCTAATCTGTTACCTATCTTCCTTCCAGCCTCTCCTTTTCTGATCATATCTGCTGGCAATAGGGATGGCCCTACAGTCTAGAATGATATAGGGGGAGATAGCAGAACCTGAAGAGTCCATTCTTTCCATTTAAAAATAGCAGAAAGAGGTAGTCATAGTGGATGTATTATTTTTTGTACAGCTCAGGAAGATAGTTATGTGTATCCTTCCAGAATTAGAAATACTTGAGATAGGCCACTGTATCCAAGTGATTGAAGTATATTCTTTGCTTGCTACTGAAAGAAATAGCCATAAGTTGATTCTGTGTTTGGTTTCTAGACTTATCCTAGTTCAGTATTATTTGACGTTTTCTTCCTGTCCTTCAGAAATTCCTTAAGCTATTGAGAGCATACGGGTTGAGTACTGTTTTAAGCTAACCCCCTTTTGGGTTAGCGACTACCCGAGATGAGCAGCCTTGCATAGAAGACATTTGTCCAGTGTTCAGATGGACTAGTTTGCGTGACTCTTGGATATCTTTGTGTTTAGTCATCTTTTAGCTTTGAAGCTATTTTGTCTTTTCCTGATTTGTTCATGTTATCAAGTCTTTTACATCCTCACCTAATACTTCTTGTGAGCAGGGTTCTGAATTGTATTTAATGAGGAGCTGATTATCAAGGGCCACAGAGACTGTTTGGTATTATCAGCATTTAAATTCCTAAATTCATTTTGGTTTAATTAGCCATTGCTAAATTCCAAATAATGGTAAACTGCCTCAAATTTAAGGATTAAAATGTAATGAAAATTGTAATTTGGAAACACACTAAATGTTGGCAAATCCCTTCATGATATTCATTTAATTAGTTTTCTACGTCCCCATCTTAACCATTTGTGTGGAGGCTGATTACTGTCAGATCTAACATTGAAAGTTTTCTTTGTTTATTGTAATTCCTGCGTGAGAAATTTTGAAATAATAAATCATTAACAATTTACCATGTACGATTCTCCAAAATCTCTTTAATTTCACTGTTTTAACAACTTTATCTGGTGCTTTTGCCACAAGTCTGTTGTAACAGACTGTGTTTCTGTTCTGCGAACTTAACTGAAGTTGAAAATACAAATAGCTAAGTTTTGTTTCTCTGTGTTATTGGAAACCTCATTGCTGATTGAAATTCTTTCTCTCTACTCTTTAGCCAGATCTTTTAAAATTAGAGGTTAAGGTAAAGTACATTCATTCAGTTCATGATAAAATGAATTTTTAAGTCAACTTTTTCCTGTGAAACCTAATATCAAGTTTGTAATTTGGCATTTATAAAAGTTGCTCTCAAGTCTTATATTTGAGTACTATTGAATTTTGAACTGGATATAGGTCAGTTCTAGTATATGTGAATTCTCTTCGTCTTGAGCTTGTCCCTGACACTGGCTTTTTCTAAATAGAATTCTGTGATAACAATTATATTTTTAGAAAAAAAGAATGAATTAAATGGTATTTTTAGTTTAATGTTACCATGATTGAATAATAGTGCTTAATTTTGAACCATGTGTTTTAGACTTTATTTAATAAGATGATAATTTAATAATTTTTGTATGACAGGCACCTATGGGGACCTGCTGGGGTGATATCTCAGAAAATGTGAGAGTAGAAGTTCCCAATACAGATTGCAGCCTACCTACCAAAGTCTTCTGGATCGCTGGAATAGTAAAATTAGCAGGTGAAAAACATGCATAATAATTCACTTTAAAAAATCACTTGTATTTGTAATTTGTAAGAAAGCATATTTGTAAATTTTCAAGTATTGCCAAGTAAGTATGATATAGGGCAAAGGTTAGCAAACTTTTTTTCTGTTAAAAAAAAAAAAAAAAACAGTAAATATTTTCAGCTTTGTGAGCAAAGCAGTCGCTGTCACAACCATTTAACTCTACTATCGTAGCATAGGAGCAGCCAACGCAACGCATAAATGAATAGGCATGGCTGTGTTCTAGTAAAACTTTATTTATGGGCACCTAACATTTGAGTTTCATATAATTGTTACATATCATAAAATACTGCTTTACCTCTAATTTTTTTTCAATCATTTAAAAATGTAAAAACTATTCTGGATAACAGTAGGCCAAATCTGTGGGCCCTATAGTTTCCTCAACCTCTGATACAGGGAAATATTTCGGAAAGTAACAAAAAGTATTTTAAAAAAGTAATACGGTCCATAATATCAGAAGTAAACTAATGATGAAAATTTCATCTATTTTGGGTATTACATTTTCTTCAGTCCCACCTCTTCCATGTATCCCAGCCCACGAAGTAAATGTGTTAGGTTATCTACTATGTTAGACCCTGTGGGCAGGTGATGTGCAAACTTAACAAGATTTCTTTTTTTGGTGAGTTTACATCTGCTAAATATTGAATACGTTTTATGACAAGGTGCTTAGTAAGTGGTGTAGTAGGATACTGTGATGCTTCAGAGGAGGAGCAGCCACTCAGATAATAGAAGGTATCCTGAGATTACTGGAAGAGGTGTCTTACTCATCCTGCTCTCTCTAGTCTTATCTCCAGCCATCTTCCCAAAAATGCCCTGCCTGTTCCACCCTGTGTACTGCTGATAGACTTCATTTACCTAAAAATGATCTCAATTCCATTTTTCTGTCTTTAGTGCCTTCTTTGTCCTTAAAGGATCACGACAGTCAGCATTTACAGCTATTGTTAAGTTTCACCATATACCACTGAACAGATTTTTTATTGTTCCCCGACATAAATGATCTGTTCTGCTGAGGTAGTTTTCCTTCTCTCTCATATAGCATATTCTATGTCACCTTCATTCCTTTACTCACTCTCACTCTCTCACTTACCTTATTTAACCCAGTACATTTCCCCAGCTTATGTAAGTGAAAGAGTGAAAGTGTTAGTTGCTCAGTCCTGTCTGACTCTGGAATTCCGTGGACTGTAGTCTGCCAGGCTCCTCTTTCTGTGGAATTCTCCAGGCAAGAATAGTGGAGTGGGTAGCCATTCCATTCTCCAGGGGATCTTACTGACCAGGGATCAAATCTTGCATTGCAGTCAGATTCTTTACCATCTGAACCACCAGGGAAGCCCCCAGCTATATAGACATTCTCTAAATATTCCCTGTACCTTGTTTAAAACAGCAATATATATTTTTTGCTTGATATTTAAATCACTTGCATATAAGTGGCTCTAATAAAGATCAGTGCATTTAATACTCAATTATGTCTATCTTCCATCTCTGGTTTTATATTTCTGCTATATCTAATTGCAACATATATCTCATTTTAAGCCACTTTAATGACATTTTAGAAGTGAGCCTGTTGTTGATCCTGAACCCAGAACTTAGAAACAGTTGGCAAGTCATGAGTTGTTCTGTGAATTACTGAATTTTAAAACTAAAAGTTTAATGCTATAAATTTTTAAAACCTAAGTATTAACACATGAAAATGCTAACTAAACTTAGCTCCCAGCCTGAAATACAAGTTTACTGGGCATTTTTTATTCCACTAAAGACCTTAACTTTTTAGTATTATCAAGATAAGTTTTATTAAAAGGAATAAACAATGAAAATACTTTCTCATGTAACTTTTATTTCACTGACAGAAAAATATATTAAGTAATATTTTAAATAAGGAAAGAAACAAACACTGTCAAAGACAAGCTTGAGGAGATAACAAAGCTGGTTATGGGTGACTATTACATACATCAGAGGGTTTCTTTAAGGAAATGATATTTGATACTCTTACTTTCTTTACTATTGTATGTTTTAATAAAAGTTTGTCTATTTAAATATTAAAAAGATAAGGTTTATTAAATTGTAGACAGTATATATCATATACTATTTGTTCTTCCCAGGAAATAAGTCTTTCCATTTGCTTAGTGCATGCATGCTCAGTCACTCAACCGTGTCTAACTCTTTGTGACCCATGGACTGTAACCCACCCAAGTTTCTCTGTCCATGGAATTTTCTAGGAGATAATAGTGGAGAGGATTACCATTTCCTACTCCAGGGGATCTTCCTGACCTAGGATCGAACCTGAGTCTCCTGCTTTGGCAGGCAGATTCTTTACTGCTGCACCACTTGGGAAGACCCTGTTTGTTTAGTACATGTAGGTTTTAAGTGATTTCACATATCTTTATTTGTGTTCATTGAACTTTTTTACCTGGCATTTTCGAATCTTACTTCCAAATCAACAAGACAAAAAAATTCTTTACCCTTACTGTAATTTAAGCCACATACAAATTATCTGAAAATAATTTGGTCACCTGATCACTTGGATAAAGCAGTATCTTTGAAATGTACTTTAACTGGAATTCTGTGACTTAACAAGGTTATATTAACTTACCACAATATTCTTTATTTCCAAAACTGTGCATCCTAGTAGAACTTTCTCACTCCTCTTTTCTAGAATTTAAGAAACTATGGGTAAAATTGAAATATATGCAGAGAAATAGGCCGTGCTCTGAAAACAGTTAAACTCGTTCCATTGTTCAAGTCATTCTCAAAGGTTCATCCATATAGCACTAGTGTAAGCACCTCTGGGAACTTCTTAGAAATATAATTTCTAAGAGTCACCCAAGATCTGCTAAATGATTTCTGGGGTATGAGGCCCAGCCATCTTGTCTATTCACAAGCTCTGCACCTGTTGCAGATGCTCACTGACATTTGATACTCACTACCAGCAGCTATATTCTGTTTTATTTCATTTGATTTTCTTATTATGTGGTGACTGCTTTGTTGGTTTCAGGTTACAATGCCCTCTTAAGATATGAAGGATTTGAAAATGACTCTGGTCTGGACTTCTGGTGCAGTATATGTGGTTCTGATATCCATCCAGTTGGTTGGTGCGCTGCAAGTGGGAAACCTCTTGTCCCTCCTAGAAGTGAGTAACTTCTTTACCCTTACTGTAATTTAAGTATCTGAACTTTAATGCAGTTTCACGATTAGTAACATTACAGTGACAAGTAACATAAAAATTAAAATAATATTTTTTTTATTTCAGGTAATTTATTTGCTAGCAAGACATACTTGTTTTCCCTATTTTTGTTACTTTTCTTCAGAATTTTAACTGCAGGGAAATTTGTTACTTTTTTTTTTAAGCAAATAGCTTTTGAAGCAGTTCTATTCTTTGCTAAAGTATAACTTGGTATTTCTTTTTTTTAGCTATTCAGCATAAGTATACAAACTGGAAAGCTTTTCTAGTGAAACGACTTACTGGTGCCAAAACTCTTCCTCCTGATTTCTCACAAAAGGTAAAACAAGACCTTAGAAAGGACTCAAGTGGCAAATGAGAGCTCTAAAAAATGGAGTAACTTCAAAGCTTTTTAAGGAATTGTTTCGATTAGTGAGTCAAATGACCTGTGTTAACTATTGAGTGCACTGGATATTGTTATAGTAGAATACTAATTTGTAGACCTTTGTCATGAGTTCTCTAAAGTTCTGCTTTTCTTTCAAGGTTTCAGAGAGCATGCAGTATCCTTTCAAACCTTGCATGAGAGTAGAGGTGGTTGACAAGAGGCATTTGTGTCGAACACGAGTGGCAGTGGTGGAAAGTGTAATTGGAGGAAGATTAAGACTAGTATATGAAGAGAGTGAAGATAGAACAGATGACTTCTGGTGCCATATGCACAGCCCATTAATCCATCATATTGGTTGGTCTCGAAGCATAGGCCATCGATTCAAAAGATCTGGTAAGCACCTGTCACAAGAATTCCTGTTGAAAATAACATTGAGGCTAAATTGTACTACTTGGGTATTTTTCTCCGCAGAATAGCAAAGATCAAAATCAGTTGCCTTGGGCTGTTTATTCTACCTTAATTAGGGAAGGTTCACACCAGAAAATTAAATGTCCTAACCAATTCCTTTATATTCCTTCCACTTACGCTCAAGTAAAAAATAAAGCCCTTTCAGTCACAACTACATTTGTTTTCTTACACTATTTTATCCAGCCCATTTGAAGGAAGATAGCCTTTGCCTTTCCATTCAGTGTTAGTAGAAATACCAAAATTAAATGTGGTTAGACTTAATACTAAACACTTTAAAACATACTTCTATAGCTGTAATTCCCTAACTAGGGAATTCCCAGCATTCTAATTGGCTAAATGTACTTAATAGCACATGTACTCTAAAGAGATAGAGACTTTTAAAGAATATTATTCACCGTTAATGTAGAAGGCACGTATTTCTGCCATGTTTTAGAGTATACATACCTTGTGAGTTTGAAACCTTCAAAAAAACGTGGTTTTTGGTCTTCTCACAAATGCTGACAGATTAGTATGTAACTTTTCCTTGTAGATATTACAAAGAAACAGGATGGACATTTTGATACACCACCACATTTATTTGCTAAGGTAAGAAGTTTTTATAAGAACCCTCATTTGTAAATTATGTTTGAAAGAGGGTTGTGGGTTTTTTCCTAATATTATGGAAATCACAATTACATATATTCACCTAAAAGGATTAAGACCTTGTAATCCATATGTGTCACACTATTGATTATAATTATTCTTAAATTCTATTTGCCTGAATTCTCTCTATTCCGTAATGGAAGTCTGAGTTATAATATTAGGTAGGTAGGAGAAGGTACTTGGTATTTTCATCTTGTAAACTTTTTCAAATTGGTATTATTTTAATTATTAAGCTGGTAACACCTGTAACAATAGATGTGCTTTCATGTAATTCTTTAGGTAAAAGAAGTAGACCAGAGTGGGGAATGGTTCAAGGAAGGAATGAAATTGGAAGCTATAGACCCTTTAAATCTTTCCACAATATGTGTTGCGACCATTAGAAAGGTAAGAGAATAGGTTTTAAAATATAGAAATGAACTTACAGGAACTAGTTTTAAAGTAATGGGCTTCCCTGGTGGCTAACTGGTAAAGAATCCGCCTGCCAGTGCAGGAGACATGGGTTCTATTCCTAGGTTGGGAAGATCCCCTGGAGAAGGAAATGGCAACCCACTCCAGTATTCTTGCCTGGGAGAGCCCATCGACAGAGGACCCTGGCAGGCTACAGCCCATCGGGTTGCAAGAGAGTAGGACCAGACATAACAACTGAACAACAGCAAACAGGAGAAGGAGACCCCTAACATTCATTTTGACCTAAAATGGGTGCATCTGTGTCTTCACTGGGGAGAATGTCAGTAGTAATTGCAAGATAAATTTGAGTTCTCTTACCAGAGGTTTTCTTTGTATATATCTTATTATCAAGATTGTTATCTTGAGTCTGCTACTTTTATTTTATGGAAGTATATCCTAAGTTAAAGGAAGAATACTTATTTAAGTTACTTCCTAGTCAAAACTTGTCCAATACAAAATTGTAACAATGCTAGTTTATCCTCAGTTTCCTGTGTTTCCTTTTTGTGCTTTTTCCCTCCATTGGTAGTACTTCATTGCTTCTTTTCTCTTTTTCCTCTCTTCTGAAACTGTTTTTACAAAAAGATGTAGAAAAGTGGTTCTCAATTATCAGTAGGCATTGAAATCTCCTGGAGAACTTTAAAAAATAGTGATACTATTGACTAAGCCTCTTCTCCAACCCCGCACTCCGTTCTGATTTAATCAGTCTTAGTATTGGCATTTTTTTAAGGTCCCCAGGTGATTCTGAAGTACAGTCAGGGTTAAGAGCTATTGATCCAGAATACACTTAAATAAAGGTGTAATTAAATTGTGACTTGCATTTCAACACAGTTTAAGCCTTAAAGTGAAAGTTGTTCATCATATCTTTGCAACCCCACGGACTATAGAGTCCATGGAATTCTTCAGGCCAGAATACTGGAGTGGGTAGCCTTTCCCTTCTCCAGGGGATCTTCCCAACTGAGGGATTGAACCCAGGTCTCCTGCATTGCAGGCGGACTTTTTAACAGCTGAGCCACAAGGGAAGTCCTTTAAGCCTTAAGCCAAAAGTATTAAAAAGTTATGATAGCTGCCATGTCCTGTACACTTGTGTTCAAGGTCACACAGCTAAACCAGACTGACTCTAAACCCTTATTCTTCCTTTTCACCTGACTAGGGATCCAGACTACCTGGTGCTATTTAAAACATAGATTCCCATGACCTACTCTAGACCTGCTCAATCAGAATCATAAGAAAGACCACCCAGATATTTGTATTTGTCTAAAAAAATAATAATTAAAAAGTTCTCAAGGTGTAACTCTTGACAGTCAACCAGATTTGGGAATCAGCACCATCATGTCATGCTCTGTGTGAAAGGAAAATAAGTGTCCCGTGAGTAGATTAAGCTTCACTCAGAAAATACTTAAAATGAATTCTTGCAGTGCTAGGTTGGTTTGGACTCTATAAAGCGTACAGTCTTGTAGAACAAGATAAGATGTAGGAAAACATGTTTAACGTACAAGATCAACTATGATTCAAGAATGGTACAAGTACTGTTGAAATTCAGATAAAGAAGAGCATCTTCTCAGAGGAATCAGGAAAAGCTTTGTGGAAGAGAGGACATTCGAAAACTTCCATTTTGAAGGATGGGAAAAACTGGGCCAAGAAGAGATTCAGGAGGAAACTGTGCCATGGAATGAGAATATGCACAAAAGCATCAAGAGTGAAAGGTACAGACCACATTTAGGAAATGGTGAAAGGTTCACACGCAGTACATACCACACCAGTTGCTTTGAATATTCTGGGCCAGGCTTTTTGTTTATAAGGAACAGAAACTCCCTCAAGTGGGCTTTAGAAAAGTTACTCTGAGGATTCAATGGGCACGTTCGTTATCATAGAAGGACCCAGGGATGAAACCTGGAAAGGCATAAACTTAGTGCTGTCCTCCGCCTCTGCAGGCCTCTTTGTTCCATCTGTGCTCTGTGTCTGTTCCACTCTTCTTTCACTCTCTCTCTCTCCTGGTATCCTGTGAATTCAATCTCCACATGGTAGCCTCTCACCCTTCTGTTGGGCTTCCCCGGTACCTCAGATGGTAAAGAATCTCCTTGCAATTGTGGGATACCTAGATTCGATCCTTAGTCTGAGAAGATCCCCTGGAGAAGGGCATGGTAACCCACTCCAGTATTCTTGCCTGGAGAATCCCATGGACGGAGGAGCTTGGAGGGCTACAGTCCATGGTGTCACAAAGAGTCGGAAACGACTGAGCGACTTTCACTTCATTCACCCTTCTGTGTCACTGCCTTTCAGTGCCAGCTCCAACCCATGGCTTGACTGCTATCTCTCTGTATGTTAATTCTAATTACGGAGAAAGAATCTGAACAACAGTCCAGCTTTTTGCTTGGTCCTCTGAAGGTGGGATACGAGCCCCTGATTCACTAAGCTCTGTTCAAAAGGGAAAAATGAATCTCGTATGAGTGGAGATAGTCCTTTCTAAGAGGTCTTAGAGTTATTAAGGTTAAAGAGAAAATCAGTATATATATATTCAATATAGTAGAAATAACTAGGAGAACGGAACCTGCAAGTAGACAGAAAGATGATGTGAAATTAATTTGTGCAGTCTTTAATGCTTGGTCACATTGAGTTTTCTTTAGTGAACAGGGTAAATTGGTAAAGCTTTTTGGCATGAACAGAGTACATAGCAAAGGAAAGCTTTAACTGTGTAAAGGGGAAATGTACATAGGGAAGGCTGAAAGCAATAATATTAAGCAGCATAGTGGAGAGAGAGTTAATGGCTTTGATAAAGGGACTGAATGTTTAGGGGGAGTTGTGGGGACCCAGCAATTGATTGCCCTTGAAAGGAGCTGGAGAAAGAGTTGTTGGTTTGATGCCCTGAACTAACTCTCAGAGAATATATTTAGCATGCAGGCAAAATGCAGGCCTGAGACACTGGGAGGGTGAAAAACTCATGATAAAACTTGAGAAATTGTTGGCATAAAAGTCAACCATTGAAGAGTGAATGGGTGAAACAAGAGTTGAAGGTGAAAGGGTGGTTGCCAAAAAAATGTGAAGCAATGAACACAGAGGTGAGAAGATGGATCAGTAGGCTATAATGTAATGAGAATCTGGGAATAAATGTTTCAAAAAATTGAGAAGTCAGCTGGTATGGGATATTGTAAAGGAGGCTGAAGTGTTGGGGAAAAGACACTGGATTTGACAAACTAGAAGATCATTGCTTCCCAGGTAGCTCAGCTGGTAAAGAATCCGCCTACAATGTAGGAAACCCTGGTTCGATTCCTGGGTCAGGAAGTTCCCCTGGAGAAGCGATAAGCTACCCACTCCAGTATTCTTGGGCTTCCCTGGTGGCTTAGATGGTAAAGAATCTGCCTGCAATGTGGGAGACCTGGGTTCGATCCCTGGATTGGGAAGATCCCCTGGAGTGGGGCATGGCAACCCAATCCAGTATTCTTGTCTGGAGGATCCCCATGGACAGAGGAGCCTGGCAGGCTACAGTCCATGAGGTCGCAAAAAGTTGGACACGACTGAGTGATATAACTTGAATTGGGTCTCTGGGTGAAGAGTATTTAGGAATTTGTTGTATATACCTTTTTTTAAGTATGAACTGTTTCAAAATAAAATTCTTTTAATGTAACGGGAATTGGGAGACATGGAGAGGTTTGTCTTGAGAGGCAAAGGAAGGACTACTACCTAGAGCAGTCTGATATGCAAAGGATGGACTGTGAGGTCCCTCACGTAGTTCCTGTCATGGAGAAGCACAGTTATCCATAGCATGAAAGAGGTAAAGTTGAAGCTTGAGGAAGATGGGAAAAGTTTAGAAAAACTCCAATATGTGAAAATCAGAAGGATATAAGTAGATTTCCTACTGAATAAGATTTAAAGCTTAGCCGAGACTAGATAGTTGAATTATAAAAGAGCACTCAGCCCTGTTTCATGCCACAGGAGGAAACAGCCTTGGCCATTGTCAGGAGCATGTTTTCCCTAGACCTCTAAAATTACTTCTCTGTAACCATGCTTTTATTTCTGGAACACACTAGAATTTATACAGATTTGTTTTTCATTATAATTTCAGTTATTTAAGAGAGTTCAATAAACATTTTCTCACTTTCACGAGATCTTTATGTAATAGATTTTGCTTTCTTTTAGAATGTCACTTAAAGGATCATTTTTATAATAGTGGTACCTAATTTTAAATACTTGGAATTCTCTTAATTTAAAAGGTGCTGGCTGATGGATTCCTGATGATTGGGATCGATGGCTCAGAAGCAGCAGATGGATCTGACTGGTTCTGTTATCATGCAACCTCCCCTTCTATTTTCCCTGTTGGTTTCTGTGAAATTAACATGATTGAACTCACTCCACCCAGAGGTACTTTCTTCTAATATATACACTATATACACTATATTTTTCTAATATATACACTATATACACACTTTTTTCTAATATATACACTATATTCCTTTTAAGTGTATATATATATATAATATATGCACAAGGATATTCATCCTTGTTTTCTTTTTACATAGTACCTGTTTACACTGTTTACCACAGCCCTAGATTTCTTTTTATTTTTAGCCCTAGATTATTTGCTGTATAAAAATATGTATATATAAACATGTATGTTACATATGTATATGTTTATATCAAGAACTGTGGAGTGTCTGAAAACATCAAGACCTGTAACCTAGCTAGCTTTAATAAATTGGTGTAGAATTTTTCCTGAGCATTTGTACATTTTATAATAAAAATTGGTATTCTCAAGCCCTGTTGAGATGATGATGTAGGCCCAAAGGGCTATCGCATACATAAACTTTTTTAAAAAATAGACTGTAGCCTTTGAGAGAAAGCAAGTTTTCATCTTTAGATTACTGTATGAGGAAGCTCCCTGGCATTTCAGTTGTTAGGACTTGGAGCTTTCACTGTCAGGGCCCTGGGTTCAATCCCTGATTAGGAAATTAAGATCTCACAAGGCAGGTGGTATTACCAAAAAAAAAAAAAAATTACCATATGACTTTTTAAAAAATGACACCCTTAAATAGTTCATATGGTTTAACCAGTGACTTTCCTAATTTCAATATCTGAGCCTTGGATTTTTCTGTTAGGAAGGAGAACAGCCGAAACAAAAGATTGAAAAAACAGTATTTGCCCAGCCACTGTTCTTACAAAGAAAGAAAAGTATTACTGAAAAATATTAAACGTTAGACTATTCTAAGCCTAGGATTGAAAAGCAAAAGTCTAGTTCTTATAGGATACGTGGGTGCACCTGTTTCTGTCTATAAAAACAGGAAGAGCCATATAACAGGGAGGAATTATTGTACTCTACAGCATTAGCTCATGAGATTGTAATGTGTACTGAATTACTTTATATCTGCATTTTTATATTACACTAATTTTAAATGAACTTCTAGTTAAACTAGTTGTGTTTTCCAGGTTACACAAAGCTTCCTTTTAAATGGTTTGACTACCTCAGGGAAACTGGCTCCATTGCAGCACCAGTAAAACTGTTTAATAAGGTAAATTTAAATAAACACATACATATTCGTTAAACAGTATAGGTATTTCCTTTACATAGGAGTTGAAATTTGTTTCCAAATTTTGTTTCATTATTAGGAATGAATGCATTTCCTAACTAGTTCTTACATGCTTCACCTTCATATGTTTCAATAAAGGGTTTTTTTGGTCTAAATTGTTAATTGGTTATGTTGCTTCTCTTTTTTTCTTTCCTAGTGATAATGGAGTTATACATTCTTCTTTTCACCAGTGTTAATGTTTTGCTTCTCCATGTTAGGATGTTCCAAATCACGGATTTCGTGTCGGAATGAAATTAGAAGCAGTGGATCTCATGGAGCCACGATTAATATGTGTAGCTACAGTAACTCGAATTATTCATCGTCTCTTGAGGATACATTTTGATGGATGGGAAGAAGAATATGATCAGTGGGTAGACTGTGAGTCCCCTGACCTCTATCCTGTAGGGTGGTGTCAATTAACTGGATATCAACTACAGCCTCCAGCATCACAGTGTAAGTTGGTATAAGAAAAGGTGTCCTTTTGCAAAAAATCAGCAATTTTCCAAGGACTGTCTCACATAAATCATCTTGTGAGCTTACAGGACAAGAATATACCTATGTCTGATTGGTTGCCAGGTAAGATCTTACCTGGTAAGACTCAACCATGATACCACAGAATCAGACCATGTGTGCCATGGCAATGTGAACTCAATAGTCAGTTGCTTAATGACTATAGAAACACAACATTAAGAACATCTACAGAATTAAAATAGACTTCCTTTAGTGAGTTTAAAGTTACAGGCTAAAATGTATTAACATATAAGAAGTGCTTATTGAATGAATAATGAAATCTGTCTGGTATTGAGGTTCATGATTTTGCAGGAACAAGTACCCTTATTTTCAAAGCATTGTGTACTTTTAGAAACATCATCGTCTTGGTAAAGGTGGTTCATCTGAGTTGTATCAAGAGTTGTAAGAAATTATCTGGTATCAATTTTCTTCTTTATTTTTCAGCATCAAGAGAAAGCCAGTCAGGTTCATCAAAACAGAAGAAAAAGACTAAGTCCCAGCAATACAAAGGACATAAGAAAAGTGGGTCACCACATGGTGTTTATATACATTTCCTAACTTGTTAACCAACTAGGGTCTTGGTATCCTTGCATAGAAATGGTATCCCTTGTGAGAGCTGATAACTGTGCATTCTGTATTATATTATGCTTAAAGGTGCAGTATGCCATAAAAGGCAGACTTTTTAAAAATGAGAAGCACTTGTCTTTGATTGCCAGGAGAAATTATTACCATAATATTTAATAGATGGTAAGAGTAGAGTCTATGAATGGTTTTTGAGGTAATAGGTAAACCTGAAAATTAGGCCTTTTAAAAAATTTTTTATTAAAAACAGATGTTTGGTGCTTACAATAGACTTGGAGACTAAAAAACCTATCCTTCTAAACCAAAAAACTCTTTCTAAAATGATACTTAAAAGAAATTCAAGTTAAAAAAAATAAAAGAAAAATGAAATTCAAATTGATAGCTAATGAAATCAAGCTTAAGAAAATCTTAATATGCTTTCTGACAGTATTTTATCTTACAATGAATGATAACTGGCATTAATAGCCAAAATAATATAAAATATATTGATAGCTCTGATTCTTTTAAAATCTTTCCCCCTCCATCATAGAAAGCTATAGATTTTTTCTCTTCGTGAAACTTGTCATGGACTATTTCATCCTCAGGTAAAGTTATTTTGTTTTTCATTTTTTTACTGGGGACTTAGAGCAGCCACTGCAGCGGTGCTTAGTTTCTTCCCTACATGAAACCCTAATCGGTCTCACTATAGTGATAACCGTCAAGACCTGTCTCTTACCCTCTTTTATACTGTAGACGTAAGCCTCCCATAGACCCAGAATTATTTTGCTTACTGTTTGCTTACCATGGTTGATACTTACCTAAAAGAACTCCAGAGAACATTGCCAGACCAGGCAGATTAAAATGATTTCCAATTTATCAGAAACTGATTAGCAAGAAGTCATGTGGTAACTTCGTGTCAGTGCACTAACCACAGCAGGTGTGATCATTGAGCTTTCTCTAAGACCAAATTAGTACAGGCTGCTTTGGCCTGTCTTTACATATTGGACAAGAATTTGAGATTTCAGAATTTTCTTTGCAATGTGTTGAATTTAAGAATGTTTTTTACTACTCAGTGACTTTATGACGTCTTTTAGAACAAACTTCTGAGCATTGTATACACAGTTCACATACCTCTCTCAGTGTGACTCTTACTGGGTTTGTTATGGTTTATGGGGTTTGATCATTTTGAATTAATAGGCTAGGGACATGGGAAGAAATATGAAATTAATGAAGTGATAATATCAGTGTCCCAATTTTTAGTGAGATTTAATAATGTGTGTCACTAAATGGGACATCGGATTTCTGGACTAGCTGAAAAAATGAATATAAAACTAGAACATATTATTTAATATTTTAATAGCTCTTAATATTGCGACATCATCTCTAATGCCTTTAAATTGTCTTTTGGACATAGAAAAGAAAAAACTATGGACTCACAGTCCCTTATTAGAAATCCTAGAGATCAAATGCACTTTGGAATTTAGAATTCTGGGCGGTTTTTTTGAAAGAAGTACAGTGTGTGTAGCATATATTATGTAACACCCCTTGCAGACTCTGCAGCACTTTGAAGCAGAATATATATAAATAGTAACATTTAATGGGCCAAATAAAGATTATTATAAATAGCATCACCAAGTGAGGTCTGATTTGGTTGTCCCAAAAAAACTTTGAATTTCGGAATTCAGGATAAGGAATTGTAGTCATGTGTGAATGAAAAGCATTCTTCATTTTAAGATACTGTCTATTCCTTTTATTTTTTCACATTACTCAGCAAATAGTTTATTAGAAATTTCAAAATAAGAAAGAACCTGGGGTCCAGGAACCTTGAGTCATCCATTGCATGCAGATTTTTATCAGTCAGACCACAAAACCTTTTGTTTTTAAGTTTATCTACAGATTATTATATCCTGGCTCTGTTGTTTCATCTTATGACTCTAGTCTTTCTGCAACCTAAATCATCTACTGGTATGTTCTTTGGTAGGGCTTATTTTTTACAAAAATAATTGATTGACTTCAGTGTTCTAGCCTATTTTTTAATTAGCTGTGTTCATGCTGTAAAGGGATAACTATTAACTAGTGCTTTCGAACAATATGAAGAATGTTCTGTCAAGAGGATCATATAGACTGTTGTATACATACGATCTGTCCAATCTGAAAAGTGTTTTTTCCCTCAAAGTTTAATAATTCTAGAGCAGGAAATCAGCACTCATTTCTGTACCATCTGCAGGGGCTGTTGTAAGTAGTAAAGAACTGAAGATTCTCCTTGCATTTTTACCTCCCAAGTGTGTAGTGCATTAGACTTTTTCATCTAAATGAATGCTACAGATGATTTTGGTTTGAGAGTTGAATGTGTACTCATAGGAACTTGATTTCCAGATCATTTTACATATTAATACTGTCTGACTTAGATTTGTCTTTTAGTTCTGATTTTGCAAAGCAAATTTCTGATTGCTCTTTCCTGAGTTATTTGTTAACTCTGGAATAAAACAGATAAAACTTATAGTCACAAAGATCTGTAAGTATCCTTCAATTGTTAACCAGATAAATGCGGTATGCTTGATTGTTCAGTCTTTGCAAAGCTTAGAGTATTTTTTTGTTGGTGGTGAAAATATTGTAAAAGTCTTTGCAGGCTTATGTGTGCTAATGAAACTATAACCAAAGGCTGTTTCAAAAGAAATTAAATTGCTTAAGACCTTGCAGGCCACGAATCTTTCAATTTTAGAACTGCTTTTCAGAGTAAGAATTTTTTTCTAAAAGAGTGAATTATAAACCAAAAGTTAGGGAAACATATTTCATACCAGTAAAACTCTGCCACTTGTATAATTCATTAATTAAGCTGTTTGATTTCTCCCTGAAGGACAGTGTTTGGGCTTATATGGGCACAGTGAAATACCTACAAGTAGGGCTTTAAAATTCTCTCTGCCCTTGGATTTTCAGTCCCCCTCAAACTAAAATTTTACTTGAAAATAGTTAGCCAGCTAGCTGTTCTCCACACTCAATGCTCTCTGTCATTCATTTTGCTTTGTTTTGTTTTAAATTGATTACAGAGTCAAGAACCAGGATTACTAGACTCAGACTAGAAATAATCTCCCCTATCATCCACTCGCCAACACACACACACACACACACACACACACACACACACACCCTTACACCCTTGTTTCTCACACACACATATATCCTTGTTTTCAAAAATACGAACCTTGCATAGTTGGTTCTCTTTTCACAGTATCCTCTGCAATACAGCCTTTCCTAGTTATGATACACTTTTCTTCCCACGCATGTAAGTAAAAGCTTACTTTAGTTTAACTTGATATTTAGAGAGGAAGATGCCAGTTGGGAAGAAGCCTGTCAGTTTGTCAAGCCTGCCCATGACAGGTGGGGTGCGGAGGAGCTTCTCTGGTGACGAAGAGTTAACTCCTCCTCCATATCGAACCCTTCCAGCACAGACAGCCCCGGAGGCCTTCCCACCTCCCCGCACTAGCCAAGAGTTCAGTCCCAGCCTCAAAACAGGTAATTAGTCACATCAACACTTCAGGTGCTGCAGAGGGCCAAAGTCTGGGTTAGGGTGGTGGGGGACAAAGCATGGTCTCGCATGGCAGATGCTGACTCATCACATTTTTCTTTTTCTTTCAACTAAAAAGTTCATTTTCACTAGTCCTTGGTAGTTACTTCACTAAAATGAATAATCAGGAAAGGATTTTTATTTTGTTATAAGCCACTTTTGAGCTTCAAATTCAGGTAAAGCTGTAATTTCAGCTTACGGAGTTTATGAGATAACTTGTACTATTTCATGGTTTTGTTAAAATGGTTGAACATTTTGCATTGTAGAATTCTGTGTGACGTGACTTCAGGGAGAAATATGCAATAAGGGATCAGTATGATTCACCAGATCCAAAAACGAGGCTTTCTTCATAGCATTTCTCATTCAATAAACAGATGTGTTTTGTATTCCTGTGTAATTTTGATGGTAGTAACATTTACCACAATCTTAGTTGAATAACATGAATTTGGAAATAAAATACCTGTACAGTTTTGGTATTGAATTTGAATGAAATTTATTTCTGTATGAACATGAAATATGTACAGTGATTAATGTTTAATTCAAGTTGAATTGGTTAGGATAAGCTGGTAGAGTAAGGAATACTGCCCTTTGTCATTGCTAAGAACAAACATGTTACCATAGAAATGTCAGAGAATGTTCACTTGCATATGGTGAATCTTAGAGGTGAGTATAGATCAAATAGCATCAAAATTGTATCTAATTTGGCATATATTCTGCCTTGTGTCCTACCTATTGCTTGTAAACTACATTTTTCATCTGATTTTCGTTTTTTAAAAAGCCTTGCATTCTTTCAAATCCCTGTTGAAAACCCTGATGAGCCTTAGTGTCTGGCTCGGTTTTCTTCTCGTTACTCTGCACCTGAAGTTGTCATCAGCCTTTTTTTTTTTTTCTTTTTCTTTTTTTCATTTAAGGATGTGTTCTTTAGCTTTTGCCTTCTTAAACAGTTTATTAGGTGATCTTTATCCTTCCCAGTCTGTTTCTCTGAAGATCACTCTCATATCTTTATATTTAGAAAAAATTACAGTACCTCTTTTGTGTAAGAAATGGATTAGGACTGCAAATCCAAGTTTATATGCTCTTTAATACTTTCAAATATCAAAAGAGCATTTCAAAAAAAAACCAAAAGAGCATTTCAGCTCCTTGTTTGTCTTTTTAACTTTTTTTTCCTTTTGTACTTGTTATTATGAACGTCTTCTATAACTTAATTAACTGTAGATACTGTGAACTCGATATATTTGATTTTTACTGCATTTTAGATGTTTTGTTTTGTTTTATGTATCAGACTGATTTTGAAGGTGTATGTCACATTTTGCGAGAGAACTTGACTTTTAGGATTGGTAAAACCGAGGAACTTGGAGTAGACATACAGGGTAGAGCCCACAAGGCCTCCTAATGACTTCCCTTACCTCTAGACTTTATCATGTGTGTCTTCTGAGCTGGGGGCACATTTGTGGGACTTTTGTGTGATTTTAGTCTGGTGAAACTGTGCGGGGACTGTGTTGCTGGCCTAACTATAGTTCGTTTAGCTTTTGCAAGAGTTTACTATTTACGGACTTCTAACTAGAAAAGTGTGATTTCTGTTTATCTCCTGAAATGTTAGTGATTAGAATCAGCAAAGTAACTTCCTTTTAAAAACAGAGCCAAGAAAATGCATTTGTGTAGAAAATGACATTAGCCACAGGGTCTATTTTATCTCATCCATCATTCATTGACAATAAAGCCTGTAAAGAAGAAATACTGAGTGTGAAGATACCAGACAGGCTTTATTTTAGGGTCCATGAAAACTCTGAAACTTTAGATAAAACATCCCACATCTCAGTGAATGTTTCTTCATGTTTATCTACGTTTTTTAGAACATTGTTTCCATATATTAACATGAGTAGAAGCATAATCCAGAACTTTGTTGTTAATAATAAATGCAGATAGTTTCAGGAAGTGCTTTAGAATCTCAAATTTCTTACATTAAAAAAAAAAAGCAAAAACATCCATTTGAATGGAACATATTTAGTCTTGAAGCACAGTAATTATTTTCTCATTCATTTAGCCATCTGATCGTCATATAACAAGATATTGTTTTAATCAACCTTTTATTGTGGGTACTGCACCTTTAATGAAATTTGTTTTTTGTTCCTTTTCCATGTGTTTATTTTCATGTCCAAATGTCCTTAACAATTAATGCATGTTGGTTTGATTTGAAGGATACTGTTATGTGTTTGATATCCTCCATAAAAGCATTTTTTTCATATTAAGTAATTTTTAAAGGATTTTTTAAAGAAAGCAAGCAGTCAGTCGTGTTTGCTTTACCTTTTAACAGTCTGATTGGTATGTGTTTCGCTATTACAGAAATAGTGTATTCACTTTTCTGTCTTTGAACTTAAATTTTTTAACACCATTACCAAAGCAAAATAAAATAAATTAGCATATCTTAGATTATGCTTGTTTTTACTTTCTTCCTTAGTTTTTAAAGATTATTTATTTATTCTTGGCTGTATAGTGTCTTCATTGCTGTACAGGCTTTTCTCTAGTTGTGGCGAACAGTGGCTACTCTCTTGCGGTGACAGACTTATTGAGGTGGCTTCTCTTATTGTGGAGCACAAGCTCTAGGGAGCACTAGCTTCAGTAATTGCAGCACATGGGCTCAGTATCTGTGTCTCCTGGGCTCTAGAGCACATGCTCAGTAGTTAATGACACACAGGCTTAGCTGTCCACAGCATATGGAATCTTCCCAGACCAGAGATCAAACCTGTGTCTTCTGCATTGACGGGTGGATTTTTACCACTGTGAGAAATGCAGATTATTCTTTAAATTACCAAATAAGATGTCAAAGACCCTTGTTTTTAAAACTAATATTTTATAACTGAAATCAAGACACAAAGTGGTTTTCTATCATTATTTTGACTTTAAAAGTAGCCCTTCTAGGGAATTCCCTGGTGTACAGTGGATAAGAACCCCTTGCCAAAGTAGGGAATGTGGGTTTGATCCCTGATCCCGGAAGATTCCACATGCCCCAGAGCAGCTAAGCCCATGTACCATAGCTACTGAAGCCTGCACACGTAGTGCCCATGCTCTGCAACAGAAGCCCATGCACTGCAACAAAGACTAGCCCCCGCCAGCCAAAACCAGAGGAAGCCCGTGTGCAGCAATGAAGACTCAGTGCAACCCAAAATAATTAACTTTTTTTTAAAGTTAAGAAAGTAATTTTTTCTTCACAGAGTTCTAATAGAAAGTAGAGGGTGGGCTTCAGGGCAAGTATTTAAGGGAAATCTGAAGTTACTGGCAAATTGTGTTGAGGTAACTTAAGAGATGTTTATAAAAGAAGATAGAAAAATCGGAGAATTAAACTGCCTAAACTTTTGCCCAAGACTAGTGCTGGGACCAGCAAGAAAACAATTTTTCTTTCTCTTCTTGCTTGTCCATGCATTAGAAGGAGCCCTCCTGTCACTAAAAATGCTGACTGGCATGACTTCAGTGGCTACCCAGAAACCTAAACCCCTCTGAAAATACTGGAAACGGAAAAACATTTGTCTATAAAAATAAAGACCTATTGGAACATGACCTGTCCATAAATTAAGGACTGCCTATACTGTTGTTTCTTTTCATTAAAAAAAAAAAAAGGTCTTCAGATAAAAATGTGGAGAGGCAGTAAGTACTACTGTTAAGTGATCCCATTGGTAATGTTAGCCTTTTTGTTTTTGGTTTCTCTTTTAGCTGCACTGCAAGGCTTGCAGAATCTTAGTTTCCCAACCAGGGATTGAACCCATGCCCTCAGCAGTGAAAGCAGAGTCCTAACCCCTGGACGCTAGGGAATTCCAAGAGTTAGCTGTTTTATACCAGTGACTTTCACACTGCTGATGTCAATCAATTTCTATTTTACCTGAAATGATTACTTAAGTTTTTTTTGATTTTAGTTTTAATACAGATGTTTTTACTATTGGGTTTATTATTTATTTTTATAAATATACAAATTATATGTAGATCATATATTTTATGTTATTTTTAATACTATTTTAAAATTAGATTTTATCTTTTTTTATGAAGAGTCTTTAACAAAGGTACTCCTTGGAGATAACATATTAAAGTCATATTTATTGTGTTACTGTAGTTCAGAACTATCTAAAAAATACATCATTTATATAGGCATTGACATAAAAGTGAATACTTAATCATGAGAAAAATTCCAGTCAAATTAGTGATCACTGTCACCTTCAACATTTCATTGACAGTGTTCATTTGTGCAGTGTCCAATTTGTAGTGTTGTTCTTTTTTGAAACTTTTCTCAACTACAAATACCCTTTGAAAATTAAAAGTAATTAAATGCTCCTCCTTCAGGGGCAGTTAGTTTTAAAATTATTGAAGACATGAAGAAGCCTCTTGCTAACTATAAAGCTGGTGGAACATGAAGATTAAAAGCAATCTGAATATTCCAGAAAGACTTAATAACATCTTGTATATTTATCTCTTTCTTGCAGTGACTACATTGCAGCTGAAAGAGGAGTTGATAGATGGAGAGGATTATAGTTTCCTCCAAGGAGCATCTGATCAGGAAAGCAATGGCTCTGCCAACTTTTACATCAAACAAGAGCCTTGAGGTTGCTCAGAAACTGAGGGTGGGAGGGAAAGAATTTTACACAGGACTGATTTTATAATCAATCCAGCTGTACAGTGGGGCTATTCTACTGGGACATTTTGCTAAACATAGAAAATTTCAGTTCCAGATTTTTCAAGTGGGTAGGGAAACTATTTTAGCCTTGGGGGTAAATTTTTCAATTTATAAAGATGGACAATTTTTGTGTTGTATTTGAAGCTTTTGAAAGAATTTTGTAATATTTTCCAAGTTTGGATTTATGTGCATTGTTAACAAGAATTGAAATTCTAACTTTTTTGGTAAGATTAAAGTTTAGGTAGCAGGATTGAAGGAAATGACTTAAGAAAGATACTGTTGTAAATGCAAACGAACTGTCATTACTAATGAACCTTTTTGGTACCTGTTGGGAGATTTTGGGATTTAAGAAGTTAGGCCAGTCACATCTCCAGCTTCCTCTGCTGCAGAATATGCAACTGAATCCCCCATGTGGAGAGCTCATCACCACATAAATCATGGAAGGGTAATTAATTCTGCTTGTTGGCATTTTATTGCAGCCCATTTTAAATATTTGTACAGAAGTGTTTCGTTCTGTGAAAATTTATTTGGAGTTCTATATGAAACTGGAAGAACTCTGGATACTTTATATGTTCTCTTTTAATTAAAAATGAGTAAAATTATCCTAACACTAAAGTGTTAAACTGGAATGGTTGACAAGATATACAAGATCTCGGTCTACATGTTGAGGGATTGGGGAAAATGCAATATTGTCCTAAGTTTATTTTATTTTCCTTACTAAAAAATATCCCACAAAAGGAATTTTCATTAGTTCTCTGCCATTTCTCTCCATCTGTGAGATAATATTTGTATAACTACACCCCAAAATTTAGGTGTTCTGTATTACCAGGAGAATCAAAATTATTTTAACAGTTGTTTAAAGCCAAGATAAGTCTAGATTTCAAAATCATTCCTGCTCTGCTTTTGACTATCCTGGATTTGTTAGAAAACTAATTTTAAAGAGAATTTAATTTCCTTAAAATTCCATATATATATATATATATATGTAAGAATTGTCTTTAACTGTATTCAGATTTAATTTTAACAGTAATAACTGATTTGGACCATTTCAAACATTCCCTATTTTTAAATTCACATGGCTTTGTTTAAAAAAGGATATAAGGGTAAATTGGTGAAAGGTTTGCTCTCTGCATTTTTCTGACTGAGTTGTGACTGAATGAGAGAGCTTTAGCATTTACCAGTGAGGTTCATAAACTAAACTCTCAGGAATTAATTGCATCTGTTGTAGAAGTGCTTCTGGGTATTAGCCTGGCCTCTTCAGAGTGGTAATATTAACCATCTCCTCTGGAATATAGGTAGGGCTAATTAGAAATTAATCAAAATGATTAACCTCTACAGTCCTTCAGCCTATGGAATGCTTTAAAAAATGTTAATGGAAAGCCCCAGGAGACCATATTAGGTAAGATTTTTTTTTGTTTGAATTTTAAAATGCATAGAACATTAAAAACCAGCAATTTATTTTCTAAAATATTGCTCTACTTTTGGGAATAATAGCATTGGTAATATGCACAGGTTTACCTCATTCTATGCAAGAGGGGTTAATATCATAAGGTTTTGTAGTTGCTACTGGAAGTAAAATTTGTTACTTTATAGTGTAAGAATGTATGGAATTGCATGTCAACATTTCTTAATACTGTCTCTTTAGGGGCATAAATGCAAGTCATATCAATGCCAGGTTGATTCTTATGTGTCAAATATATGTGAATTCAGCTGTTAAATTACTGGATATTTATCTTAAACATTACTGAGAGGGACCTACTGTAAATGTGACATAAACTTCCCAAATTTTCAACTTTTAAGAATCTTCCCATGAACTTAAAGCCTGGAAGACTGCTAAAGCAAAGGTGACAACAGTCTTTATCCTCAGGCTCAGTGAATTTAAACCCAGGACTCCGATTCCATGTTATGGGCACAAGAAGCCAATTGTAGCGTGTGCTTTAACAGTACCCTGAGCTTAAGATCTCTATGGGGAACTGGATAAACCAGGAGGGATTTGATTTGGAGCCTGGTAATTAGTTCTGTGAAATGCTCATTTGTAGCCAGATTTTATATAAGCTTCTAATTTTACAGCAAAGCCAGGCTGTTTTCAAATTTGCCACATATTAATATTTATGAAGTTTTTCTTGTCTTAATCCCATGCCCAGCATGGTGATGGTAAGGACTTTGTACCAGATAAACTCGATCTGAAGCCCTCTTCACTGTTCAGGCTCTTAACTCCTACTGCCAAAAGAACAGAAAATGAGTTGGTGGCAGAGGAGATTTATGTCTTAGCCACAACTCCAGGTGTACAACTCAGTAGCCCCGTTCTCTTACGGTTCAAATATACTGCTGACCTTGGGTTTGTTCTTGTTTTTTTTTTTTTTCCTGTTAGGATTATTTGGGGGGTTTGGTAGTTTAAACTCTCTAACTTTTTCCTTGCTGTGTATGAGGAAAGCTAAAGCTGTTATCAACTTCTTATTCTATGGATACTAACACGGGTTTTCAGTGTTTGTTTGTTTTTATTATTATTCATTTTGTGTGATGTGAATACCCTCTCCCATCAATATTTGTATTATGGTGCTATATATTTGGTAATGATCCTTTACTATTGGGAAGGGATTTTAAAAATACTGTGATTAAACTGGGTTTCTTCCTTTGATTTTCATATTTTAAATAAAGCCACAGTCATTTATACAAAAGAAAAGCATCTGTCCCTGGGCAAATCTTTTGAGGACAGAGGTCAAAGTAAACTGCATAAGGTTTTTACATCATTTCTGTATGTATTTGATATATAGATCAATATCTGTACAAATTTAATCTTTTATTTTCTTGGTAACTTGTGATCATTGAGAAAGTATTTGAAACTTTCTCATGAAGTGTATATAATGGCGTGAAAAATTCCTTAGGAGAAATTTATGTTCCTTTCATTTTTACCAAATTGAAAATTTTCAGCATGGATGTGTTAAAAGCATTAAAATTATAACTTTGTGTACAAGATGAAGATAATTCACTAAATTTGCCCTTTTTTACACAAAATAAAACATTAAAATTAAGTTGCACATGAGCAGTTCTTTAATATGCTTGGTATTTGAGGAATTTCCTTTTTCATTCAAAACATTGAATGCCTTCATTATTTTTGCTTTGCAATTGTTTTTTTTTGGCCGCACCTGGCGGCAGGAGGGATTCTAGTTTCTGGACCGGGGATTGAACCTTTGCTCCCTGCAGTGGAACTGCAGTCTTAACCACTGGACAGCTAGGGAAGTCCTTTGAGTGCCTTCTGTAAGCACTCAAAAGCCCCAGGGAAAGTTGGATCAGTTCCTCCCTCACAGAACCTGTACTCTCATAAGGTAAGCCAGCAGGAGTGACTAAGATATAATAAAAAAATTCCGAGAACAGAATAAGCCTGTATGTAACTGCTGCTGCTAATTACAAGTACCTCAGCCAGGGTGCATGGGGATTGGGGATGGGTACCCCCACATTAAAATGCAAATCCCAGGTCTGCCTCAGGATCTACTAATTGTAGTGAAATTGCTACTAAATGTAGTGAAAGCATGCAGCATATATAAACATGAGATTTGAAACTAAAACATGATTTAGAAAATGTTACATTTCTTGTCAGTTCTTAACTTGAAATTAGAATCCTGACATTTTTTATACTGAGCTATTGATGTATTTAAAGAATACAAAGAATAGCAAGGAGAGATAAAAAGAAAGCCTTCCTCAGTGATCAGTGCAAAGAAATAGGGAAAAACAATAGAATGGGAAAGACTAGAGATTTCTTCAAGAAAATTAGAGATGCCAAGGGAACATTTCATACAAATATGGGCACAATAAAGGACAGAAGTGGTATGGACCTAACAAAAGCAGAAGATATTAAGAAGAGGGGGGAAGAATACACAGAACTATACACAAAAGATCTTCATGACCCAGATAATCACGATGGTATGATCACTCACCTAGAGCCAGACATTCCGAAATGTGAAGTCAAATGGCCCTTAGGAAGCATCGCTACAAACAAAGCTAGTGGAGGTGATGGAATTCCAGTTGAGGTTTTTCAAATCCTGGAAAATGATGCTGTGAAAGTGCTGCACTCAATATGCCAGCAAATTTGGAAAATTCAGCAGTTGCCACAGGACTGAAAAAGGTCAGTTTTCATTCCAATCCCAAAGAAAGGCAATGCCAAAGAATGCTCAAACTACCGCACAATTGCACTCATCTCACATGCTAGTAAAGTAATTAATGCTCAAAATTCTCCAAGCCAGGCTTTCAACAGTACGTGAACCATGAACTTCCAGATATTTAAGCTGGTTTTAGAAAAGGCAGAGGAACCAGAGATCAAATTGCCAACATCCACTGGATCATGGAAAAAGCAAGAGAGTTCCAGAAAAACATCTATTTCTGCTTTATTGACTATGCCAAAGCCTTTGATTGTGTGGATCACAATAAACTGTGGAAAATTCTGAAAGAGATGGGAATACCAGACTACCTGACCTGCCTCTTGAGAAATCTGTATGCAGATCAGGAAGCAACAGTTATAACTGGACATGGAACAACAGACTGGTTCCAAATAGGGAAAGGAGTATGTCAAGGCCGTATATCGTCACCCTGCTTATTTAACTTATATGCAGAGTACATCATGAGAAACACTGGGCTGGAAGAAGCACAGGCTGGAATCAAGATTGCTGGTAGAAATAGCAATAACCTCAGATATGCAGTGGCCACCACCTTTACAGCAGAAAGCAAAGAACTAAAAGAGGCTCTTAATGAAAGTGAAAAAGTTGGCTTAAAGCTAAACATTCAAAAAACTAAGATCACGGTATCTGATCCCATCACTTCATGGCAAATAAATGGGGAAACAGTGGAAACGGTGACAGACTTTTATTTTTTTGAGCTCCAAAATCACTGCAGATGGTGACTGCAGCCTGAAATTAAAAGATACTTACTCCTTGGAAGAAAAGTTAGGACCAACGTAGATAGCATATTAAAAAGCAGACATTACTTTGCCAACAAAGGTCTGTCTAGTCAAGGCTATGGTTTTTCCAGTAGTCATGTATGGATGTGAGAGTTGGACTTTTATAGTCCAACTGAGTGCTGAAGAATTGATACTTTTGAACAGTGGTGTTGGAGAAGGCTCTTGAGAGTCCCTTGGACTGTAAGGAGATCCAACTAGTCCATCCTAAAGGAAATCAGTCCTGAATATTCATTGGAAGGAGTGATGTTGAAGCTGAAACTCCAATACTTTGGCCACCTGATGCAAAGAACTGACTCATTTGAAAAGACCCTGATGTTGGGAAAGATTGAAGGCAGGAGGAGAAGGGGACAACAGGATTTTTAGATGGTTGGATGGCATCACTGACTCAACGGACATGAGTTTAAGTAAACTTCAGAAGTTGGTGAAGGTCAGGGAGGCCTGGCATGCTGCAGTCCATAGGGTCGCAAAGAGTCAGACACAACTGAGCAACTGAACTGAACTGATTGATGTATTTCTCATTGTCTTATAGTATAGCAGTATGCACAAAATATAATGTTGAGAGAATTCCCTGGTGGCATAGTGGTTAGCATTCTGGGCTTTCACTGCAGTGGCCTGGGTTCAATACTTGATTGGGGAACCGAGAATCCCACAGCAAAAGAAACAAACCACACAGTGTTAAGTCTTTTATATGGAAGTGACATAAAAAGCTGTCACCGGTTTCCAAAAACAGCTATTCGTAAACCGACACATTCCTACAGTCTCATTTTTAAGGCAAAATCCAAATGATAATGATAGGTACTGTTTCGTATCATTTTACAACTGTGCCAATCCATTAAAATTAACCTTAAAAGCAGACAATATAGATTTTGTAACCACTTAACTACTTTAGCCCAGGGAATAATCATAATAAATATCCCACCCTAGGGTAGAGAGTAAGAAGGGAGGTAGGATTGCAGGGAATATTTGTGCACCAGCCATGGGCCAGGCACTAGGTTAAACAGCTTTACATGCATTATTTTATTTAACCCTGCATTGCCGTGATTATCATCCTCATCTTACAGATATCCTTAGGTTTCCATTTTCCACTTCTTCAACTTGCCCAGTTGGCAGTCAACAAGAGTGTAAATCTGGACAGCTTGCCTAATCTTTCATCCTACGAAGTTGCAACCATTTTTGTACAGAAATGTGCGTTTCTGCATCCGCTAAATGGTTGAGATTTTACGGTGTTCATTATTTCCTCATTAGTTTCCTCAGATACACAGCCAGTGCCGCACTTGTCCTCTTCAGCCTCACCGCTTTCCTTCTAGTCTGGAAGTATACTACGTGATGATAAGGATCAGATGAGTTTTCCATAACAAGCAGAATTCATTCATTCTGGATAACACTACAATAGCCAGGGGACCAAGTCACTTCTTCCAGCTTAATAACGAGTAATCACGGGAGGCTGTATGCAGTTTTTAAAGGCTTTATTGGTAAATATGCTTTAGGAAATAAACATCCATCCTACTGCTTCCATATCAGTGGAATGAAGAGCTGTGCCCAGGAACACAGGAAGTGGTGCCTGAAGGGACTGATGCTCTGACCACCTCTTATTCATATATCCAGTCAAAAGCACAAGACTTGTATTCAATCAATTCTTCGGGCTTAAACCACAAGCTGATTTCTTTCTCAGCGCTTTTTACTGAATCACTGCCATGAATGATGTTCCTAAGGAGAATAATTACTAGTTACCACATGTTAAAGTGCAAGAGATTCTGTTTAATGGATGAAACAAAGGAGAGCCATTAAAGACTTTCTCAGCCCGTTGCCCCTTGAAGCAGCTGATGACCCCAAATTATTGCCTCTTAAAAGCAACTGGAAAACTATCAAGGTACTTAACTCAAAAGCATCCCTTGGTTCAACTTTAGTTTCCAAGTTTTCAAAACAGTGCTTGAACCCAAGATTGCCATGCCACAAAACATTCCTTCTCATATTTTGAAAAATATAGGAATATCTAGACCAGACCCCAAGCTAGATATAAAAATTAATAGCCATTTCTGCTGTATTTTGTTACAACATTAGTTTGCAAAGCCAAACCAAAACATTCACAGTTATTGAAACTCCCTTTATTTCATTTGAATCTCATAACTCTGTAAAATTTTTGTAACATTTTGTGTAAGTGAGAGAAGCAAAAAGGCTAAAAGTGACACACCCTTGGACACAGTACCACAGGGCAGAGCCAACACCAAAAACATTCCTTGCCCCACTCTGCACTTTCTGTTGTCACAAAGGACCTAGTGGCAACTCCCTTGTGCAGTGTGTTGGGTTAAATTTTAAGTAGCCTAGAGAAGTAACTACTTAAGAAAGCATTCATCCAATGATAATTACCACCTAATTTAAACATTCAAGTTTTTCTAAAATTGTAATATGCCAAAAATATATGTTTTAAACCCAAAGTAAGTGGCTTTGAGGAAAAGTGATTAACGCCCCTTAGAACTTACCGGCCAACTTGAATGCAGAAGTCGCCACGAATGGTGCCTGGCTTAGAATCTGCTGGGTTGGTCTCCCCAAGCATCACTCGTCCTGTCTTCACTACATTCAGGCCCTCCCAGACCTTGACAGTAGGAAAAAAGAAGTACATCAGTTCTGCCATAAGGACCACTGAAAACATTGACCTCTACCTAATAGCATACACTGATCATCGCAAACACCGTTTTCCAACAACGCAAGATAAAAGTCTATATATGGACATCAGTCAGATTCTTTGCAGCTGAAGATGGAGCAGCTCTATACAGTCAGAAATAAACAAGACCTGGAACTGACTGTGGCTCAGACCATAAGCTCCTTATTGCAAAATTCAAGCTTAAATTGAAGAAAGTAGGGAAAACCACTAGGCCATTCAGATACTACCTAAATCAAATCCCTTACGATTATATAGTGGAGATGACAAATAGAATCAAGGGGTTAGATCTGGTAGGGAGAGTTCCTGAAGATCTATGATCAGAGGTTCATAACACTGTACAGGAGGCAGTGACCAAAACCATCCCAATGAAAAAGAAATGCATGAAGGCAAACGACCAGTCTGAGGAGGCCTTACAAATAGCTGCGAAAAGAGAAGCGAAAGATACACCCAACTGCATGCAGAGTTCTAGAGAATAGCAAGGAGAGATAAGGCCTTCTTAAATGAACAGAGGAAAAAATAGAATGGGAAAGACTAGTGATTTCTTCAAGAAAATTGGAGATACCCATTTTTCATGCAAGGAAGAGCATGATAAAGGACAGAAACAGTAAGGAGCTAATGAAAGAAGAAATTACGAAGTGGCAAGAATACACAGAAGAACTACATAAAAAAGGTCTTAATGACCCAGATATCCACCATGGTGTGGTCACTCACCTAGCGCCAGACATCCTGAAGTGTGAAGTCTTAGTGGGCCTTAGGAAGCATTATTATCAGCAAAGCTAGTGGAGGTGATGGAATTCCAAATGGGCTATTTAAAATCCTAAAAGATGGGGCTTCCTTGGTGGCTAGTGGTAAAAATCCATGTGCCAATGCAGAAGACACAGGTTCCGTCCCTGATCTGGGAAGATTCCACATGCCACAGGCAGCTAAGCCTGTATGCCAAAACCACTGAGCCTGTGCCCTGGAGCGTAGGAGCAGCAACTACTGAGCTCACGTGCCACAGCTGCTGAAACCCAAGCGCTCTAGAGCCATGCTCTGCAACAAGAGACACCACTGCAGTGAGAAGCCTGAGCACCACCACGAGAGTGGCCCCTGCTCGCTGCGACTATAGCAGAGCCCTCGCAGCAGAAGAAACCTCGCACAGCCAAAAATAAACTACTATTTTAAAAAAATCCTAAAAGATGATGCTGTTAAAAGTGCTGCACTCTATATGCCAGCAAATTTGGAAAACTCAGCAATGGCCACAGAACTGGAAAAGGTCAGTTTTCATTCCTATCCCAAAGAAGGGCAATGCCAAAGAACATTCACACCTACTATACAGTTAAGCTCACTTCACATGCTAGCAAGGTAATGCTCAAAATCCTTCAAGTTATGCTTCAACAGTACGTGAACTGAGAACTTTCTATTGTACAAGCTGGATTTAGAAAAGGCAGAGGAACCAGAGATCAAATTGCCAACATTTGCTGGATCATAGAGAAAGCAAGGGAATTCCGTAAAACATCTGCTTCATTGACTACACTAAAGCCTTTGACTGTGTGGATCACAACAAAGTGTGGAAAATTCTTAAAGAGATGGGAATACCAGACCACTATTCCTGCCTCCTGAGAAACCTGTATGCGAGTCAAGAAGCAATAGTTAGAACCAGACATGGACTGGGAAAGGCACACCACAAGGAGGCCATATATTGTCACCCTGCTTATTTAACTTAGCATGTGACATGCCAGGCTGGATGAATCAGAAGCTGTAATCAAGATTGCCGGAAGGGGGAAAAAAAAGACTGACAGAGATCAATCAACCTCAGATATGCAGATGATACCACTCTAATGGCAGAAAGTGAAGAGGAAACAGAGTCTCTTGATGAGGGTGAAAGAGAGTGAAAAAGCTAGATTGAAAACATTAAAAAAAACTTAACATCATGGCATCCAGTCTCATCACTTCATCGCAAAAAGAAGGGGAAAAAGTGGAAGCAGTGACAGATTTTATTTTCTTGAGCTCCAAAATCACTGGGGATAGTGACTGCAGCCATGAAATTAAGACACTTGTTCCTTGGAAGGAAAGCTATGACAAACCTAGTTCAGTTCAGTCGTGTATGACTCTTTAGACAGCCTATTAAAAAGCAAAGATATCACTTTGCCAACAAAGGTCCATCTAGTCAAAGCTATGGTTTTTACAGTAGTCATGTACAGATGTCAGTGTTGGACCATGAAGAGGACTTGAGTGCCGAAGAATTGATGCTTTCGAATTGTGATGCTAGAGAAGGCTCTTGAGAGCCCCTTGGACAGCAAGGAAATCAAACCAGTCAATCCTAAAAGAAATCAACCCTGAATATTCATTGGAAGGACATGCTGAAGCTCCAATACTTCTGCTACCTGATGCGAAGAGCCAATTAATTGAAAAAGACCCTGATTCTGGGAAAGACTGAGAGCAGAAGGGGGTGACACAGGATGAGACGGTTGGATGGCATCCCCAACTCAGTGGACATTTTGCACAAACTCCGTGAGATAGTGAGGGACAGGGAAACCTGGTGTGCTACGTTCCATGGGGTTGCAGAGTTGAATGCAACTTCAACTGAACAACAGTAGCACACATTAGTCAGACCAATCAGTGACCTGATTATCAACCAACCCCAGAAGTAATAAGGGCTGATATAAAGTACTCCATACTCCATCCCAAGTGTATACAGAGAAAAGGTCTACCCAACTTGACTTCCTAGTTTGACTGAAAAAGATTAACAAGACTGAAGAATTCTTGTGCAGTCACAAACTCTAAAAAAGTAATGATGAAAGGGTAAAGAAACGTGATGAGACTAGAACAGGATCAGTGGGAAGGGCATCATAGAAGACTGGGAGAGCAAGACATGGCAAAAACTGACATGAAAGGGGAAAGTGTATTCCAGGGAAAAGCAGAAAGAAGGTCACTGTCAGGGAACAGGAAGTAGGTCTTTCTCAACAATTTTATTGACTCTGTATTATACCCCCTGCTTCTATTCACTTCATTCCAATTGGATGTTAATGCCCCATTAAGAAATAGACCACTTCATTTCTAGCATAGGATTAAAAGAACTTTTGGTTATGTCCGATTCTCTCGCTTCTTTTTTCCTCTCAAGCTCCCAGTTGCTTTGTAAACTAACCACAAGCAGGCTGCATTTGTAAAACAAGGAATTTGGGGTATCTGGAGATGATGTCTAAAAAGGGAAATGAAGACATTGAGCAAACCCAGTTACCTATCAGCTTTATTTTTCTACTTGGTTCCACCTCCTCCACCACAAGAAACTTACCATGGCCACAACTGGCCCTGAGTTCATATACTTCACCAGGCCCGGAAAGAAGGGGCGGTCTTTCAAGTCAATGTAGTGCTGCTTCAGGAGTTCCTCAGAGGCCTTGGCATTGAAGAGAAGGTACCAATTAGGAATTAAACTCAGATGTCCTCCCTACCCCAGTAACTTGGTAGGTTCTCTAAAAGTCTAGTTATGTATTTAAGTTCACATTCATAAGATGTGTGTTTTTTTTTAATCCCATCTAAACCATGAAACTGACAGTTTATTAGCAGAAAGATTCTTCTGATCATGAACACACACTATCATGTCAATGACCTTGTAATACAGATATTATAATCCTTAAAAGAAGGTGGTTATGGAGTTAAGTGTTTTTTGGCTGCAATCAAAGGAACTATTCCAAACTATTCCAAAATCCTCTGGCCCTTTCATAATGCCCTTTTAAACATTTTTGTTAACTGAAAGATCTCTTCATTGAGAAGCTTGGTTTAAAATTCCAGTTCTTAGACATGTATCCCCTGAGGTCCAGATTTGTGTCCCAAATTTAATATGGAAAATAAAGTTGTCCTATGCCAAAGGGAGCCTGCAGGGAAAAGGCAGAGGAAGGGAAGCCCCATCTAAAACCTCAATCATCTCAGAGTTGCAAAACTGAAGCACAAAGGGATTGCAGCCTCCATCCAGTGCCTGGGTGGACCCGCGTGGGCCCAGGACACAGGCCTTCTCCACTCCCTGCTGCCCTCCTGCGGCCCACAGCCCCATCGCAACCTGAGTCACTTTACCTCCGCTTAACCTTCCAAGGGTGCCCGCCCACACCCCGGCCCCGGGGCCTGGGGAAGGGTCAGCGGGCCCCAGGCGCCCTAGAGAGGGAGGGGAAAAGAAGTTCTCGCGGGCCCTAAATCAGCCAGTTTTTCCGACTCGGAAAAGGAGGCGCGGATCGGCGCTGCGGGGAAGGAAAACCACCCGTGGCCATGCCGCAGCCGGGGGAAAGGGAGCGGGGCGCATCACCTGAAGGAACTTCATGGCCACAAGGCGGAATCCCTTCTGCTCGAAGCGCTTGATGATCTCGCCCACCAGGCCGCGCTGCACGCCGTCGGGCTTGATAGCAATGAAGGTGCGCTCCGTGTGGGCCATGGTCCTGTGGGCGGCAGTGCAATCAGAAACCGGTGTCCGCGCCCACACAGGCTTCGAGGGGGCTCAGACGCCGGCAGGGAGGCCACGTGGCGCCCGCGCCTGCCCGCCCCAGCCCGCAGCCGCCCGCCGCTACGTGACCTTCCAGAAGCCAAGCCTACCCGCACCTAGCCGCCGCCCCTCGGCCGTCCAGAGCTGCCGCGGAGCACACGCGGCCGAATCTTGGGATAAAGCCAGGCCTGCGGGACCCAGGGGACGCCTGTGGGACCCAGGGGACGCTTGCGGGACGCGGGGGACGCCTGCGGCCCGGGACCCGCTTGACGCGGCGCGAGCGGGGAGGTGCCCGAGAGCGAGAAAGGGAGCGGAGCCGCAGCCTTACCGGTAAGGGGGTGAGCGCGGGTGCGGGTGGCGATGACGGCCGGAGCCTAGACCTGAGCCGAGAGCTGAGCAACTGACTTGGCTGGGAGCCCGCGGAGGAGGGGCCGGCAGTAGCCACACCCCGGACGACCCGCCGCCCAACCCGCGAGGCCGGACGCGTTCGGAAGACTCAGACCAGCCCCGAGCTGAAGGAAGAAGCTGGCTAGGGCTTCAGGGGCAGGAAGTGATTTTGTGTGCTACCTGGATGATCCACTAGTAGAACTGCGCGCGTCCAGTCCAACTCCTGTCTTCAGTATCTCCTAGTACTCAAATATCTCCAGATTTTGCTGCTACTGCTGCTAAGTCGCTTCAGTCGTGTCCTACTCTGTGCGAGTCACCCCCATTCACCGAGTACCCAGAGCTGCTTTCTCTCCTCCCCGTCTAGCACAAGCCCTTATCCTACGTGTGAAATCGGTTCCCCTTCCCTCCCTTCAAGCAAGTTGAGCCCTGCTTCAAGCCCTCCGCCTTCCAACGCGCCTCAACCTCACTTCTCCCCGCAAGGAGCCTGCGTCAGCATCCTCTTCAAACACCATGTGACCCTCCGCCCTGCTTTGATTACTGCCTCTGCCTGGAGGACGGCTGCTGCTGTTGCTCAGTCACTTCAGTCGTGTCCGACTCTGTGCGACTCCATAAACGGCAGCCCACCAGGCTCCTCCGTCCCTGGGATTCTCCAGGCAAGAACACTGTAGTGGGTTGCCATTTCCTTCTCCAATGCATGAAAGTGAAAAGTGAAAGTGAAGTCGCTCAGTCGTGTCCGACTCTTCACAACCCCATGGACTGCAGCCCACCAGGCTCCTCCATCCATGGGATTTTCCAGGCAAGAGTACTGGAGTGGGTTGCCATTGCCTTCTCCGCTGGAGGATGGCATCCAAGGCTAATTTAACAAAATGCCCAATGCCCTGTTCCTTCCTGCCTGTCTCTCCACCAACCTTCCCAGCCCAGTTTAGCTGCCCTAATCCTGTTACGGAGTCCAAGCTCGCTCTGCTCGCCACACGACAGGCCAAGAGAGGAGGTGTTGAGGCAGGAAAATCAGCTTTATTCAGAAAGCAGCTGACAGAGACGATGGCAGGCTAGCGCTTCAAAATAACCATCTTATGGATGCCAGGTTCTTTTACAGATCAGAGAGAAAGAAGCAATGAGAAACTAAAATTTAAAAATAGACTAGAGAGGGAGAGGCGGTGGGGAAGTAAAGTGAAAGGGTCTTCAGTCTTGCAAAACATCTCCAAGGGAATGGTCAGCCTTTGGATGGGGTGTGTTAATCTCTATTCACAGGTGGGCAGGGACAGACTGTCTCGCCAAGAGCTGAACAAAGGCACTTTCCTGTCAAGCAGAGGGGCAGGGTCCTCCAGGGAGACCATTAAGTATGATTATAATAATAAAGCAATGAAAATCAAGTCAAAAAACAATTGGCTTCTTCCCTGCAACATTCCTTGGAGGAGGAAATGGCACCCCACTCCAGTACTCTTGCCTGGAAAATCCCATGGATGGAGGAGCTTGGTAGGCTACAGTCCATGGGGTCGTGAAGAGTCAGACAAGAGACTTAGCAGCAGTAGCAGCAGCTACAACAGCTGCAACATTCCCACCCTGAGATGATGGTCTCTTCTGCCCCAGCACTATTATGTGGCCAGGTTATACAGTTCAGTCTGAGACACACCCTTGGTAAGATTCTAGATTCTCTCACAGAAATCAGGCCTGTCGTACATTTGTAGACAATCTCTATCTCCTCTCTGTCTGGCAAACCACTAGCTTTGGTGGTGACCAGCTTTCCCCCTCCCCTCCCCACCCCGCTCTACCTCTCCTGCAGTGCTTACAGCCTGAGATGGGCAAACACACTCTCTGCTCAGGGTGGTGAGCTAACCATAGGAACTGTATGTCACCACCCTAGTAGTCCTGGCACTGCACTGATAACCTGTGTTAGATGACTTGACAGTCCAGGCCTCTATTACACTTTGCTGGCTTTCCAAACTTCTAGTTGCAGAGCATTAAACCACAGGACACTGGCAGTCTTCATTCTGGAGCAGGAACACCCAGTGTTCCCTTGGGCCCCAATCTGCAGCACACTTTTATTTGAGTTTCCTTTCCAGAGTTATCAAATGTCAATTGTGCGAGAGTGGAAATTTCACGAATATTTCTCCGCAAAGCTGTTTGCTTCTTGGTCTGGTCACTAGTACCACCTTGTGGTTATAGTCAGTAGCAGCCCTCTGCCTTTCAACTCTCCTTTTCTTCCTGGGAAGACTGGAGAAGGTATAAACAACAAGAGAAGGGGGCAGGGCACAATCCTTAAAAGATAACACAGCCTTGAAAAAACCTGGATATAACAAAAACTAGTTAGAACTGACTAGGCCCAAAATGGTGAAAGATTCAGCTTCACTAGACCTTGAGCCTCATTATACTCTCATTGTAATGCACTAGCATGCTAAATTGTTAGAGGAAGCATACTGATTGAAACCTTCCACCCTGGCCAGGCACCATAGTAACCATTTGCATAAGTTGTTTTACAACAGGAGGTCCTAGTAAGGAACATGGAACTAATAAGCCTCCACCAACCGGAAGAGTTCGGGAAAGGTCAAAAGGAGACGCCACAGGTCCGACCACATCCCCAAATCCTTCTCTAGCATCCATCTTGGCTGAACAAGGAGTGCACCACCAGGAAGGGCTCTTGAGTCTGAATGATTGGCTAAAGACAAGCAGGAAACTAATCCCATCACCATAAAACCCGAGACTGCAAGCCACATGGCAGAGCAGTTCTCCTGGGTTCCCTTACCCTGCTGCTCTCCACCCGGGTACCCTTTCCCAGTAAAATCTCTTGCTTTGTTAGCACATATGTCTTGTCGGACAATTCATTTCCGAGTGTTAGACAAGAGCCCAGTTTCGGGCCCTGGAAGGGGTCCCCCTTTCTGCAACAAATGACACAAACACAGGCATCATGACAGTTCCAAGGCCAAGACTGAAAGGCCAAAAAGTGGGCAGTGGCCCAAATCATGGAAATCCCCACCCCTTCTCCCACGTGATTAGAATATTCCTTCTACTCTTTAGCCTATGAACATACACAGTCCATAAAAACTAACCACCCCACATCTCAGGGCTACTTTGCCTCCTGAGACAGACTATCTATGGAATTGTAACCAACCAGGCCCCCATGGGGCCTTCTGGGACAGACCTTCCCTCGGTATCCTCTGCTTTAGCTCCTCTCTGAAGTACTGAGATAATAGTACCTGATGCACATTTCCTGAGTAGTTTTACACATGTGAAAGCCCCCACTAAATGGAAGATATTTAACTATTTGATGACCAAGGACACATAGATAGCCCCCAGGTCTCCTAGAGCCTAAGGAATATGTTAACTCCAGTGACACCACCCTGTTACCTTACAATCAACCAATTAGAGAATTGTGCACAAGCTGATCACACACCCTACAATCCCACTCCCTCACCTGACCTTTAAAAACGCTTTGCTGAAACCTTCTGGGAAATGGGGCGGGGGGGTGGGAGGGGTTCAGGGGCATGAG
>SJYT01059649.1:57992-104246 GCA_006410635.1 Cephalophus harveyi
GTGGGAGGGGTTCAGGGGCATGAGCCACCCATCTCCTTGCATGGCCCCGCAGTAAGTCTTTCTCTGCTCCAAACTCCAACATTTAGGTATTGTTTGGCCTAATTGTGCATCAGGCACAGGAACACAAGTTCAGTAACAGAATGTGTATCTCTCAGTAACACTGCTTTCGCTTCACTATGGCTTGCTTTTAAATTCTTTCCCGCATGAAGCCAAGGACCTTCACTTGGTGGCCCATCCCAAGACCTAGGACAAGACCATCCTCTTGTGCCCCGTTTTCCTGCAACATATCAAGGGAGAAAGTGGTCTTCTTGTAGCCACGCGTTCCAGGAAACAAACTCATCCAGAAGGACAATGCATAGTGGAGTGCAGTTTATTACACCAGCAGGCCCAAGGCAGTCTCTTCTTAGCCAAGGACCCCGACCAGTTTTTGTGAAAACCTTATATACCCTAAGTGTACGTGCCCAAACCCACCTCCCCAGATTTCCTGAAACTAGTCTGAACAAAGGAAAAGAAAGATACAGTAAAAGTTAACCCGTGATTCATATGCCTTCAGCCTAAGTAGTTAACAGTGGACAATTATCAATAGGCCTGTGGTCATACCCCAATAAGCATAATAGAATTTATGATTCTATTTGGTTATACAGATCATTAGGGTATTTTAGGCGAGGGAGAGTCTAGGTAGGAGCCCTGGGGCTCATCCATCCACGGGGTCTGGTTTTCCAGTTGGTATGTCATTTCCATAGATACTGGGCATATAGCTCAAAGTCCAGAGTCTGGCCCAAGATGGAGTCCTGCTTTCAAGATGCAGCCTGTTCTGTTTCCTCCATCATTCTCTACCTCCCCACTTTTCCTTTGATATTAAAAAAACCCACTTAGTTCTCAGGGAAGAGCCCTCTTGCCTGCCCACTGGTACCCTTCACAAGCATCCCATATTAATAAATTTACTTCTTACCTTTGTCTCTTGCTGAATTCCTTCTGTGCTGATATAAAGAACCTCAGCTTCATTAAGTCCTGAAATGAGGTATGCAGTTTCACAACCCTCCTTACTACACACATATTCATTCCCCCAAAGTCCTGGTACTCTCTCTTGCCCCCCACCCACCCCACCATTCTGCATGAAATAGAAATACATCTAGTCCTCAGTTGCTCCAAAAGAAGGTGGCCCCCAATGGAATAAATCCTTCCACAATGTATACTGTTTGTATACTTATATCCAATCATGTTGTACACTTTAAATATCTTACAATTTTGTCAATTATACCTCAGTAAAACCAATGGGTGGGCAGGGGGAGGGTGGAATCCAAGCAGGTATGGCACATAGAGGTGATGATAGTCATAAAGCTCTAATCCTTGAGGTGGTCCAGGGACTAAGTCCACTCCATCTAATCCAAGACAGATGTTGCTGCTGCTAAGTCACTTCAGTTGTGTCCAACTCTGTGCGACCCCATAGACAGCAGCCTACCAGGCTCCCCTGTCCCTGGGATTCTCCAGGCAAGAACACTGGAGTGGGTTGCCATTTCCTTCTCCAATGCATGAAAGTGAAAAGTGAAAGGGAAGTCGCTCAGTCGTGTCCGACTCTTCGCGACCCCATGGACCACAGCCTACCAGGGTCCTCTGTCCATGGGATTTTCCAGGCAAGAGTACTGGAGTGGGGTGCCATTGCCTTCTCCAAGACAGATGTTACCACTCCTATATTCAGCTTCCAGCAAGTCGGGAAGTAGGATTACCTCTTCTTTTGCAAAGTACAACCTTAAATTTACCATCTTCACTTTTTCACATCTCTTTGGCCAGAACTTGGTCCTGTGGCTCTATCTACCTGCAAGCTAATAAAATCAAGCTAATTAATATAACCATAGCTTCCCATAGTTACCATTTCCTCCCTCTTTCCCTCTCTCTTTCTTGTGGTGAGAACACACATCTACCCAATCTAGCAAATTTGAAATATACAGTACAGTATTGTTAATTGCAATCACAGTGATCAACATTAGATTTCCAGTTTGAACTTATAAATAAATAAATACATTTCCATACAAACACATCTTGTCTCTGTTAAAGCAACCTAATCAATATCCTAACAAATCAAAACTCTTTACAAAATAACTCCGGCATCTTTTAAGGTCATCTCAGAAATCCAGGCCCGCTATCCACATAGCTTTTCTGTTTTGGAGTAGTTACAATTTCTCACACTCGCCCAAACACTGAATCCCTGAGAGCTTCTCAAGAGCAAGAAAGATATTAATATCTTTTATTTCCAGGAAATCTTTGATGTATATAGTACAGTTTGGGCAACCGAGCAGATCCCTGGCAGATAGCTGTTGACTGGCTCAGTGCCAAGAATGGACGGAATGCAGGGAAAAGAGGGACAGGCAAAAAATGTGTGCATATGTGTGATCTCTCAGGCCAATATAAATAATTTATATTGTATTTACACTCTATTAGATTAGCCAAGTACCTAAAAAAAAAAAGAATACAAAGCAATACAACAAAACAAAAGTAACTCAATGACTCTTCCCTTGAGATGAAACATTTTAATCTGATGATAGCATATAACACTGTACATGGAGCACCCACAGCTCCAAGAGTTTCCCTCCAAATGAAAAGCAAGTTCTCAGAAATAACCAGGTTTGCAATGGCCTGGTCCTTGCCTGCAGGAGGGAGGGAAACTAGCATGGGACGAGCATTGTAATCTGCTTCCAAGTCACTCATAGATCCAGTTCTGAGCACAGCTCTTGTAATTCACCAGTTCCTCAGGGTGAAACCACAAGGCAATCTCCTTCTCTGCACTCTCCACGGAATCACTGCCATGGATGATGTTCCTGGATGGGGAAAGAGATGGCCAAAACCAGGATTAAACTGCCCAGAAGCTCCCCTCATTCCCATTGCCAGAAAGCCTACAGCCACAAGAGCAGGATAAAAAAACAAAGCTCCATGCACATTATTCCTTGTCAAAAGAAGAAAACTATAATTGCCATCAAAGTAAGGATAAAGAATTCCCTCCACACATCCAGCCCTCTGATGTTCAGCCCATCTGAACACTAATGCAAGCAGTGGGAGTCTTCAGGAAGACTCTGGCCAGGTTCTCCTCTCCCAGCAGAGGCACAACCATAGTGATGATGATGACCAAAGGCAGAGGGCCTGCAAAGCCAAACTAAGAAAAGCCAAATTAAGGAAGAGGCGAACAATAAACTCTGATTATAAATGGAGCAGCATATGGCATCATGTCTACCCTCAGCTGCAGAAAACCAAATTCTTACTGTACCTAATTTGGATTTTAGAAAAGAGTAAAATGCAACAACCCCTACCTGCCAACTTGGATGCAAAAGTCCCCACGGATGGTCCCTGGCTTGGAGTCCGCAGGGTTGGTCTCCCCAAGCATCACTCGACCTGTCTTCACAACATTCAGTCCCTCCCAGACCTCCAAGGACAAAAGAAGATATGGTTAAGGAAAAAAACCAATAGCAGAAAATCTGAAAACTATTAATTCAAAAAGAAAATAAAAGGCTCTCATAAAATGGCATTCATTCATCAAACAAGTATTTATGGGGCATCTAAGTGTTCCAGCAGTGGGAATACTGGTCTTCCTGCACTCCTCTTGCTTTCCTACTATCTATTCTTGACACAGCAGCCAGAGTGGACTTTTTAAAACACCAAGTGTAAAAAACTCCTTCAGCCTCCCAGCAGTCATGAAGTACAGGGCCAAGACAGCCCCACATAATCTGGCCTTTGCCTCTGCCACTGAATAAATCTCACCCAACCTTCCCTTTCACCCACCAGGTTTCATCTATTCCAAACGTCCTCCCGTACTTCAAAAAGTTCCCCACCCCAGGTTCTTTGCACATGCTATTTTCTTGGTTGAGAATGCTCTTCACTGTAAATTTGTGCATAGCTGGCTCCTTCTCATGCAGATCTCAATTTGAAAATCATGTTTCTTGACCACTCAGTCTAATGTGGTCACTTCCTATTATGTCATCTTATTTCATTTCTGTGCATCACTAATCATTAGCTGATATGTATGATTTTTGGTTTCTTTATTATCTGCCCATCCTCCCTTTTCAGAATATATAGGCAAGGAAAGCTATGAAAACAGTTACCTATTTTTGTCTCATTCATGATTTTATCCCCAAGTGTCTAAAAAAGAGCCTGGCACAAAGATGACAACCAATACATACTCAGAGAAGAATTACTACAATAAATAAGACACAATCTCTCTACCCTCCAGGAACTTACAATCAGGCATATCTCTCCTGATGTCTCCCAGATATGAGTCTTCAGCTCACCAAGCAAATATATTTTGCCTTTGGTGAGTCAGAAAACTCATACCCTAATTGTCCAATGCCCCAGTCTCAGCATCCTTGCATCAATGAAGACCTGGCATTAGGAGCAGGAATCACAATATTCACTCTTTGCTCCCAAGTGAGCCATTTATATCAACATCCCAAACATGTACACTCACCATGGCAACCACTGGCCCTGAGTGCATGTATTTCACCAGGCCCGCAAAGAATGGACGGTCCTTCAGGTCAATATAGTGCTCCTTGAGAAGGTCTTCAGAAGCCTAGCCCATAAGATGGAGAAAGAAATTTCATTCCCAAACTATTTAAGAACCAGCAATTTAGTTATTTCCCACTCACCCATCCTGCTATTTAAAACGGGAGCTCTCAGCTCACTTGTTCTATTATAATCTAATTCACTCAGCTTACCAAAAGGAAGAAGTGACAGGGACTATAAGTGCTCCAGCTTTGTACCAATTTCCCCCTATTGTCCCTGATTGATCAGCATGAAATTACAGAACATTAGAACTGAATCCAGCCATGGTATTTTAGACAGGAAAACTAACAATACAATGAATTTCCATTCCCAAACAAGCCTCAACTAAAATGTTAGAGGGAGGTGGTCTCAGCATTGGATGAAAAGCAAATTGAGCCAGGCCATTTCTCATCACATTTAAAAAATAACAAAGGCCCAGTGCAGTGACCATGCAATTTCCACAGGTATTGCAAACCACCCAAAAGCGCATGCCATCTAACAATAAGTTGTTTTACTAAAGAATAAATCTTTCACATTGCAAGGCTGGTATCTGGGAACAAATCAGACTAGTTATAGAGAGCAAACCATCTGCTTAGCAATGCCAACTCGACTCACCTGTGTTTCCTCTTTGCTACCACTTACATGCTCCTTAAGGGTCTAATGAGATCCCTTAGTTTTCCCAGTTCTGTAGTACTACTTCGTACAGAATGCTGCATACTTCAGTGATACACAGAAACGTGGGGATTTGCTGCCAAAAAGCACATCCTGAACATGCTATCGTTCAGCCCCATTGATCGTCTCTTGCCAAAGTAAAATTACACAGCCACATCATCACCCCGTTAGTATTCATCCTGACCCATCCCTTCAATCCATATGGGAGACTTGCAGTGATTGGTCTCCTGATGACCTTCCCTTACCAACATTCTTTTAATTCTATTAATTGGTGCTAGCTCTTTTTGTGTATTGCGGGGGGAGGGGGGGGCAGATGGGAGGGAACTCAAATTTTCCTTCACATCAGATTTAAATAACCCTGTAGGGTCATGGCAGCTATCCCCTCTCCCATTCTTCACCAAGTCCAAGCCCTTGATAGGAAACAGTCTAAAGGACAAAACGTATGCACTACGTGTCAGAGAGCCCTGCGTGAAAATCCTAGCTACGTCACCGACTGCGTAACCACACATTACTCAAACTCTCCAAGTCTCAGTTAGCTTCCTTATCGTTAACAACTATGGGAATAGAAATAAATACTTCTCTGGGTTGTCATGAGAGCTAGTGAGAAAACACATGTGCCCAACACATGGTAAATATCTGATCAATAATACTTTGATTTCACTTTACCTTCAATACCTAATTCAATATACAAATTCTCTGGAAAGCACTGCTAGTCCAATACCTGGTTCTAATCATTCTATCATGCTATCCCCTCAGCATTAACATCGGTCTGCTCCCTTTTATATTAACACACTTTTCTAAAACATCACATGGGAACTATAGTGCAAATCAAACTAAATTTAAAATGCACTAGATGGGGAATTTCGTGGCAGCCCAGTGGCTAGAATTCAATGCTTTTACTGCCAGGGCAGAGGTTCGTTCCCTGGTCAGGGAACTAAGATCCCACAAGCCATGCAGCGCAGCTAAAAAATAAAATGCACTGGGAAAGTCCAAAGTTGACTCTTTTTCTCTGATTCATTTACTAAAGTTGACTCAATAGGGAAAAAAAAGATGATCCCCTAATGTACTTGCTTTGCGAATTTAAGTTATTTCCCAGGTCTGTTTGAAGAAGGGTTCTTGGCCAATCAATCCTTTGGAGTTTTTGAAATATTGCTTTGCAGGGTGTCTTGCAAGGGTGTCTGCTCTCTGTTGTTTCAGGTGGGCCTCCCCAAGGGCACAGCCACAGCTTTCCCCTATATGCCCAGATAGCACCTAATACATGCTAGACACTAGGCAGGTGGTAAACAACGATAAAAAGACTTCCTTGCTGAAAAACAATTTGCCTCAAATGGTGGAGGGATAGGGACAAAGGTGAGGGTCGGGGAGTCTCTAAAATGATCTGCTCAGGAAGCTCAAGATCAGCAGCTCAAACAGAGTCAGAAATCACTGCGTTACAGTAATATGTAGAATTCTGCACTGCCAAGAGAAAAGGGAGGCTACTTCTCAAAGTCCTGAATAACTCGCTGTATTCCAAGACTCGGTGGAGAGGCCACAGTTTCAGGACATTTACTCACTCTACATGGAGAAATCTAAAATGATCTGAAGGGAGAAAGAGAGAGGCTGATCTACGGTGTTCCCCTATTTCTATGAAGTAATAGAAACAGCAAGAATGAAGTCCACTTACCCGCATGAATTTCATGGCAACAAGACGGTATCCCTTTTGCTCAAAACGCTTGATTATTTCTCCCACGAGGCCTCGCTGGACTCCATCGGGCTTGATGGCAATGAAGGTGCGCTCGCTGCTGGCCATGGTCCTGGGGATAGGCAGGTGGAGGGATGAAGCAACACTGAATATCCTGCCTACATCATTATCCTTCTCAAGCAGATTATCCCATAAAGCTGCTTTAAATCTGTGACATCAATTCCAGGACTCTCTAGTAAAAACCTAATTCCACCTCAGTCCCCCCATCTATGACTTAATATCCCAGAGTGGGGAAGGGTTGAAAAGCCAGGGTTATAAGTGCTATTTCATTTGATTTAATAAGCTTCTGTTAAGTCATATCAAGAGGATGTGACTGCCAGTTCACCCTCAATCTGGACCCAGGCGATCAGAGGCTCCTCACTCCCTCCCTTGTCCTTGGAATATACCCTCTGCACACTGTTCCCATAGCAGAAGCCTTTCAAGGATGCAGCTTTGAGAGAGGTAAGGTGTTATTGAGACCATCTGCACAGAACATGTGACTGAACCCAGTTAAGGGCTCTATATAAATTTTAAGATTCTGGTGGGTGGGCACAATGCAATCAGCCAAGATAAGCCTCATGTGTATGTTCCCTGTCTTATTAAAACTGCCACCTTCCAACCTAGAGCGGTCTGCCTCTTTGGTCTCTCCTTGCCCTCTACGTACAGGGCCTATTTGTGAACTAACAATTGGTGAGCCAGCCAAGACACTGAAGAAATGGGCCTTGAGAAAGCAGCATCCCTAGAGGAACTCCAAGCTGAACATCTCCCTCTATGTGGGCAAGATGGCCTGTATGTCTGATGCTTGTGGACCGCTACAGGAGAACAGGGATGCCCCGAAAACCCTGGCTACTTTAACATGTTTGTTAGAGAAACTACTCAGGCAACAAAGAAGAGAAATGAATGGCTGCCACAGCGGGCAAGCCACTGGCCACAGACGCATCAGAGGCTGAAGCTTGAGTTAGCTGGAAGAAGAGCTGAAGTCAGAGAAGAACATGCAGGCGTCCACTGCTCGCCAGCTCTGGGGCTGGGAGTCAAGGTAAAAGAGCAGGCTGATAAGTTGGAGACCTTAGCTTTTATGTAGCAAAGCTAGGAGAGCACAAGCTGCTGCAGATTAACGTCCAAGTGCTGTGACAAAGGCTGATTAGCACACTAAGAGACAGAATCCTTGGGAAAGTGAGAAGCACAAAGGGGAGGATGTTGTGGTGATTGACAGTGAAACAGATGAAGCACTCGACGCTGTCCAACCCCTAATACAAAGAAAAATTTTAATCAGTAATTACCCTAGACTTATGGTAATAGAGAAATACACCCCAAAACTTCTACGAGAAAACTTGCATTCTTTGTCTCTTGAAATTGTAAATCTTACCATGTGTTTGAAATGTAAATATCACAGGAGATAATTAAAACATTGCCCACAGATTGAAGAAAAAGGGTGGGGAGGGGTTTGAAAACACAGTCTGCTATAGGACCGCCCTCCCACAAAATCTAGTCTTCAGCATCCATCAAAGACAAGTACAAAAAAAAAACTTTTTGGCCATGCTGCGAGGCTTGAGTGATCTTAGTTCTCCAACCAGAGATTGAACTCATGTCCCCTGCCTCCATGGGAGCATGCAGTCCTAACCACTGTACCGCCAGGAAATTCCCAATTTCTTAAAGTCTTCTCTACAAATATAGTAAAAGGCTTTAGCCATGTGAGTGGATACCTGATTCATGGCTAAAGTTTTGGAGAGACAGTTATGGATTCTTTGTTTGTATCTGTCTGTATTTCATATGTCTATGGATGTATGTTATATATATAGGTGAAATATATATTTTTCTATCTCCAGACAGTATTGTCAAAATCAATTTGTAAAAAAGCTCTATTGAGTTGGCCTAAAGAAAAATAAGCTTTGATATCAATAGTGTACTTATGAAAGCTGAAACAACTTTCATGAGCTCCAAGGACAAAGTTTTGCTGGACTACTGGTCTGTTCCTTACTGGATTGTGAGAGGCTTTTCTTTACCTTTTGAGTGACTTGCCTAGAAAAAGATTCTGTGTTTTATCAAAATTTCTTGTGCTTCATGTTATCCTTCTCGGGTCTTTGATTCACAAAAATTTTTTTTTTGTATTTGCCTTTGATGGAAGCTGAGGACTAGATTTTGTGTGAGGGGGGTCCTCTAGCAGACTGTTTTCACACCCCTCCCCACCCTCTTTCTTCAATCTGTGGGCAATGTTTTAGTTATCTCCTGTGATATTTACATTTCAAACACATGTTAAGATTTACAATTTCAAGAGAGAAAGAACGAAAGTTTTCTCTTAGATGTTTTGGGGTGTATTTCTCTATGAGTCTTCTCTATTAAAAGGGCTAAGTTTGGGTTTTGTTTTTTTTTTTTATCAGTTATGTAACTTTCTGTATTTGCCTTTGGAGTCTTTGTAACTTAAGTTAAATAGAAAACTATTAATTCACAGTGACCTAAGATCCTATTTAATCATGTTTTAAAACCTTTTGGTATTTTTGATAAGCTCTCCAAAAATCTATTCCTAAATAAAGTTTTGTTGACCTAGAACTAACTCTGGGATTTTCCAGAGAACCTCTAGAACAATTCAAAAGATATATTCTCTTTCCTTATAAAAAAGAGATAGTAAACTAATTAGCCTATTTAATATATTAAATTATATGGGAAGCATTATCAAATAAGAAGTGATGTTAAACTTTCTTTGGGGTATATTTGTATGAAATTTCTAAAAATCTGCCATGTCTTGGTATAATGTTATCAACTATAATTTTTAAATGTGTATCCAAAAAAAATCACATTTCCTTATCAATTGAATTATAATGAACTCTCATAAGATCTTTGGCTATAGCCATTTAAAAGTTTTTTTTGTCATTTACAGTCATTGTTTTACTCTGATGATTTGCAAAACTGTTCCTGCAAAAGTGTTTCATCTTGGACTTCCCTGGTGGTCCAATGGTGAGGAATCCGCCTGCCATTGTAGGGCACACAGGTTCGATCCCTGGTCCAGGATTCCATATGCCACAGGCAACTGAGCCTGCGCACCACAACTACTGATCCCACGAGTCACAAGTACTGAGCCCAGGTACTGCAGCTACAGAGCCTGCACACCCTAGAGCCTATGCTCCAAAGAGAAGTCACTGCAACGCAAAGCTCAGGCACCACAACTAGAACAGCCTCCGCTCACTGCAACCAGAGAAGCCTGCACACAGAAATGAAGACCTGGTCCAGTGAAAAAGAATTTTTTTTTTTTAATGTGCTTCAACTTCAAGGAGATTTATGGAAAACTTTTTACAAGCATAAGTTACTGATAACTAAGATCAATTTGCCTTCATGTGAGAGAGGCAGTAATGGACGTTTCAAGGACTTCCCCGTGGCTCCTGCACAACCCCACGTGCCAAAGGGTGATAGCCCCAGACTTGTCCCTGTTTCCTTTCCCCACTTTGATAATACAGATCCATTACATCAATGATATGATAATGTTAACATGTGATGACTTGCCCCTGCTGTGGGACACTCTGCAGGCTTTGTCGGAACATCCATGAGGGAGAAGGTGGGCACTGCATTCACAGAAAATTCAAGGCCCAGACACCTTGGTAAAGTTTTTGGCAGTCCTTTGGTCAGATAAATTGTCCCAGAAGTTGTCACTGATAAGGTACAAGCTTATCCAACCCCTAAGAACGTGAAACAGGTACAAGGCTTTGTAGGAATTTGGGGGTTTTGGAGGACTTTTATTCCCCACCTGGCACAGTGCCTCCATCCCTTATATCACCTGGTAAAGACAAGGCATACGTGGGACTGGGGATTACAGCAGCAGTCTTATTAGAGCAGCAGATTATTTTGCCTCTGAGATGGCAAAAAATACTGCTGCGGCTGCTAAGGCGCTTCAGTTGTGTCCGACTCTGTGCGACCCCATAGACAGCAGCCCACCAGGCTCCCCCGTCCCTGGGATTCTCCAGGCAAGAACACTGGAGCGGGTTGCCATTTCCTTCTCCAGTGCATGAAAGTGAAAAGTGAGAGTGAAGTCACTCAGTCGTGCCCGACCCTCAGCGACCCCATGGACTGCAGCCTACCAGACTCCTCCGTCCATGGGATTTTTCAAGCAAGAGTACTGGAGTGGGGTGCCATTGCCTTCTCTAGTGAAGCAAATTAAAGCTCTGGGCACTTCCCAAGCTGGGCTACCATTTGAGTTAGATGTACCTATAATTCCGGAAGGTCTAAGTTGGGCACTGTGGCAGAGAAGGAGGGTACCCCTAGGATTTTGGTTCCAGCTCTGGAAGAGGGCAGAAACCCAATACACCCCACAAAGCAACAGCTTCTAGCACTGTACACAATGCTCCTCCGGGCAGAGCTTCTCACAAAGGAACAGCACATCATGGAAAGAACTTCCCTTCCTTTGAAGGGGTTGTAATAAGTTCCATCTACCCACCTCTGCCATGGCTCAAATCCTCACAATGACTAAATGACCTGTCCATTTGTAGCAGATGAGCACCCTACCACCAGTCCACGGTCTCTAGAAATGCGGGTGCTCCTAGGCCCTATCCCTGGAGGAGGAAATGGCAACCCACTTCAGTATTCTTGCCTGGAGAATCCCATGGACGGAGCCACCATCTTGGTTCCCTCCATTGGCCTGGAGGACATTAAAACATACAGACAGACCCTTACTCAGTTCATCCAGCAAGTCTTAAATGACGTGTGCAAAGCCCATCTTAACCGAATACTAAAATAATCTTTAATGAGAAAAGCTGTCCTCTAAAACAGAATAGCCTTGGACATTATTACTGCCTCTTAAGAGGACTTAGTAAATCAATGGTTCAAATTATGGGGCTCTTGATGGAGAACTTATTTATTTTGAGAATCATCTTAATCTGTCTTTTCTCTCGCATGTGCCTTTATATTGCTGCTGTGGCATCTGCCTCCACTGCAGTCAGACAGCTGTCAAACAAGCCACCTCCATGTGGCAGAACCACCTGCTGACTTCTCAGGGCACGCTTCTGACCCTGCAGAAGGAGAGGGGGTGAGATTGTAAGGGTTGGTCACAAGGGATGGAGTATTGGAGGAGGTTTTGACCATCAGTTGACACTCCAGCTGATCCCAGCCGATTGCAAGCTCCTCACCGCCGCCCCTGTCCTTGGGATTTACACTCTGCCTACTGTCCTCACATTAGGGGCTGTTCCAAGGACAGCAGCCTTGAGAGAGTAAGGGGTTGTTGAGACCATCTGAACTGAACCACGTGACTGTACCTAGTCAAGGCCTCTATATATAATTTTAAAATTCTGGTGGACAAGAGCAGAGACCTACTCATCTTGCAACCACCCAAGATAGGCTTCAAACGCTGTTGCTCATTACACCTGCCACATACCAATCTGAGTGGTTGGCCTTTCTTTTGTCTTCCTTTCCTTCTGTGTACAGGAGCCAGTTTTCAAACTAACACAGTATTGTGTACCCAATACTGTGGCAGAACAAAGGCAGGAGATTTTTAAAAAGATACTATCTTTCTTAACTATCCAGATGAGGGAAACCACGGTGATAATGTAAAGGGCAGTCTGAAATGTGGTGTGACCTACTGCCACAGTCATGGTTTTAGACCTAGAAGGGGTATTAGAGATTCTTTCATTACAATCTCCTTTTACAAATGAGGAAACAGATTCAGAGCACCAGAATGAGGACCAAAATCCAGATCACCCAACCCTATGCAACTTATGCTATGTCATGAGACAGAAAGCATATTCTGACTAACCAATAAATGGTGGATTGTGGGAACACTAAAACCATGAGTAATAACTGACATGGGACATCACGCTGGAAGGAAGCCTAGACAGAACCGATTCTAGACTTTTCCTTTTACAGAGAAGACTGGGCTCAGAAACTGATCCTTCTCCACAAGATGAGAAAGGAGTCCTCTTATCTTGAAAGACAATCCCTCTGGTAATTTCTGGCTCTCTCTTCTTGTACTGTAGTTACCTCTTATTACAGCACTGTAACAATATATTTGAATTTTCTGTTTATCTGTCATTCCACTGGCCTGCTGCATCTATACAGGGATGGTTTACTTCTGTGTCTGTCCTGCTACCTAGCCACAGGGCCTAGCACTCAGTAAGAGCAAAGAAAATCTCTTAAATGATAATCACCCTGCACCTCCAAGAAAAAAAGACAAAGCCCCAAAACTGGTGGAAAACTCCCAGTGAAAGCTTAAGATAAGCACAGATTCCCCAGGAGAAAATGGGACTAAAGCGCCACAAACAGTCCCTAAGGACATACACCGACACACACAGCTGTCACTCATTCTGTGTGTGTGGAGGTGCACGCCCAGTCGTGTCCCACTCTTTGCGACCCTGTGAATTTTAATCCGCCAGGCTCCCCTGTCCATGGGATTTTCCAGACAAGAGTACTACAGTGAGTCATTTATTGCTGCCCAGAAACAAGACAGAACCGCTACAGTCGCGGAAAAGCAGCCACCGGCAAAGGCAAGTCCACGTGGCGTTGGACGTGAGCTGACAGGTTTGGACCAGTAGTCGGGCGCTTCCCTCCGATCCGATCCCCCGGCCAGCTCTCTAAGCAGAACAAGTCCCACCTCTTCACCTCCTCCTTCCCAGACTCCACTCGTTTCTCTTTCCTCTCAGGAGCCCGAACTCTTCTTACCAACCCTCCTGCTTGCTACCTGGGCTTCAACACCGTCTGCGGCCGCCAGCACCGGAAACGCGCCCCGGCTCCTCCAGGTTCCAGGCACCCACCCGCGCGGAACGCTTCTGCCTAGATCGGCTGCAGGAGGGCCCGTTTTGCTGAACACCGCTCGCCTACGCTTCCTCCTGACAGTCCGGCGTCATTCTAGGGAGCAGCTGCTCGTCGTCTTTTTCCCTGCTCTTCCGGCAAGCTACGTTCCGCCATTTTAAATTTTTATTTTTTTCGTTAGGATTCTTTGATTCACTTTCTTTTTTCTCGACCAAATTGGCTCCCGAGAGGTGGCGCTCACGCGAAGTCTGAAGAGCTTCTGACCTAGAAGTAGACCGTAGCCCTGATTTTACATTCACTCGTTCTTTCCAGCCTGCCAAGCACATTTACTTATCCAAGTACCGTCTGTGTACCAGGCGCTGTTTCAGGGTCTGGGGTATGGCAATAAGTTTTCTTGAAGCTGGCGATGGGATTGAGAATGTGGATAAACAATAAACAAATGAGCAAATTCGTATGCAATATATTATGTAAATGCTGTTTTTAAAAGCAGGATTGGGGGGAAGGTTGATAAGTAAACTAAAGGCGCAGGGAGGGACTTCCCTGGTGGCCCAGTGGATAAGAATCTGCCTGCCAATGCAGGGGACAATGGTTTGATTCCTGGTTCAGGAAGATTTCCGCATGCCAGGAGCAACTAAGATCGGGTGAGCCGCAACTGTTGAGCCCGCCCGCTGCAACTACTGAAGCCCATCCACACAGCTGGAGGCCAATGTTCCACAAGAACAGAAGCCACCATAATGAGAAGCCAGGGCACCACAGCTAGAGAGTAGTTCCCCTTGATGCAACTGCAGAAAACCCAGGCAAACCAACGAAGACCCAGCACAGTCAGAAATTAATTTTTTTTTTTTTTTTTTTAAGTAGCATGGAAGGGGTCAGATTTCTAAAACCGATACATATAAGCACACACATACACAGAACATCCTAGGAGGATCTGGTAGAACATTTAAATCCGAAAGACACAGGGGAATAAAAGTTTCCCAGTAAAAGGCCTTTATTTAAAAACAGAATTCTGAAGATATTTTTTATCAAGCCAGCTTTATAATTTAACTTCATGTAGGATAAAAGCGGAGAAGGCAATGGCATCCCACTCCAGTACTCCTGCCTGGAAACTCCCATGGGCGGAGGAGCCTGCAGTCCATGGGGTCGCTGAGTCAGACATGACTGAGCGACTTCACTTTCATGCATTGGAGAAGGAAATAGCAACCCACTCCAGTGTTCTTGCCTGGAGAATCCCAGGAATGGCGGAGCCCAATGGGCTGCCGTCTGTGGGGTCGCACAGAGTCGGACACGACTGAAGTGACTTAGCAGTAGCAGTAGCAGGATAAAAGAGTTTCCTCATTTTGGGGGCATGGTTTTCTTTAATTTCCAATTAAGTAAATGCTTGTAAGTTTTGTATGTACGTTAACCTGACTGGAGTGTTAGATGAAGTTTGACAATTTATTGTGTGTGTGTTTTTTTTTTTTAAAAAAAAAAAACCTTTATTTCTCATTCTGAAGTTGGTTTGTCAAACTAAAATTGCTAGTGAGGTGAAGGTGAAGTCGCTCAGTCGTGTCCGACTCTTTGTGACCACATGGACTATAGCCCACCAGGCTCCTCCGTCTGTGGGATTTTCCAGGCAATAGTACTGGAGTGGATTGCCATTGCTAGTGATGATCGTGTATTGAGCCAGTGCTCTCAATATTATTGAGCCAAGCTTGAGAGCTTGACTCCTCTAGGTTTGACCCCAGAGTTGTTTGAGTCCTGTCTTATGTGTCTTGGGTTCTCCCGGTGGCACATAAGTCTACCATGGGTGATCAGATTGCAGAATTGCCGGTTCTGATGTTGTTTTTTAATTTAAAGTTTTTATTTTGTATTGGAGTATAGCCGATTAACGATGTTGTTATGATAGTTTCAGGTGAACAGCAAAGGGACTCAGCCATATATATACAAGTATCGATACTCTCGAAGTCCCCCTACCATCCAGGTTGGCACATAACATCAAGTAGAGTTCCATGTGCTATGCAGTAGTCCTTGTTGGTTATCCGTTTTCAATAGTGTGTACATGACCTTCAGAAGTCTCTAACTTTCCCGTCCCCCTGGCATCCATAAATTTGTTTTCTAAGTCTGTGCATCTCTATTTGTAAGTAAGTTCAATTGTATCATTTCTTTTTAGATTCCAAATATAAGGGATGTTATACAATATTTCTCCTCTGTCTGTCTGACTTACTTCACTCAGTATGACAATCTCTAGGTACATCTATGTTGCCGCAAATGGCATTATTTCATTCTTTTTAATGGCTGAGTCATATTCCATTGCATATATGTTCCACATGTTCTTGGGGCTTCCTGGGTGGCCCAAGTGGTAAAGAACCCGCATACCAGTGCAGGAGACGTAAGAAATACAGGTTCCATCCCTAGGTCAGGATGGAGAAGGAAATGGCAACCCACTCCAGTATTCTCACCTGGAGAATCTCGTGGACAGAAGAGCCTACGGGCTACAGTCCATGGGGTCACAAAGAGTCAGACTCGACTGAAACAACTTAGCATGCACTCATGCACAAAATCCATTTTCTATAAACAGACGTTTAGGTTGCTTCCATGTCTCGGCTACTGTAAGCTGTGTTGCGATGAACATTGGGATGCATGTATCCTTTCAGATCATCTTTTTCTCCGGATATATGCCCAGGAATGGGATTACAGGGTCATATGGTAGCTCTATTTTTAGTTTTTTAAGGAACCTCTATACTGTTCTCCATAGTGGCTGTACCAATTTACATCCCAACCAACAGTGTAGGAGGGTTCCCTTCTCTCCACACCCTCTCCAGCATTTGTTGTTTGTGGATTTTTTTTGGTAATAGCCATTCTAACCAGTGTGAGGTAATAGTTTGTTGTAGTTTTGACTTGCATTTCTCTTAATAACTAGTGAGGTTGAACATCTTAGTGACATTTAACACTTTTTTGAACATCTGTTGTTCGAAATGAACATCTATTGGCCATCTGTATTTCCTCTTTGGAGTAATGTCTATTCAGGTCCTCTGCCCATTTTTCGAGTGGGTTTTTTGGTTTGATGCTGTTAAGCATCATAAGCTGTTTGTAGGTTTTGGAGACTAATCTCTTACCGGTCACATCATTCACAGATAGTTTCTCCCGATCTATAGGTTGTCCTTTCATTTTGTTTCCTTTGCTGTGCAAAAGTTTTTGGGTTTCAGTAGATTCCATTTGTTTATTTTTGTTTTTATTTCCATTATTCTGGGAGATGGATTGAAAAAGATGCTTTTGTGATTTATGTAGAGAGTGTTCTGCCTGTTTTTCCCTAGGAGTTTTATAGTTTCTGGTCTCACATATAGATCTTTAATCCATTTAGAGTTTGTTTTTGTGTATGGAGTTAAAGAATGATCTAATTGCATTTTTTAATGTGTGGCTTCCAGTTTTCCCAGCACCATTTGTTGAAGAGATTGTCTTTCCAACATTGTGCAGTCTTGCCTCCTTTGTCATAGATTAGTTGACCGTAGGTGCGTGGGCTTATTTATGGGTTTTCTATCCTATTCCATGAATCTATATTTCTATTTTTGTGTCAGTACCATACTGTTTTGATGACTGTAGTATAGATATGACTGTAGTATAGCTTTGTGGTATAGTCTGAGGTCAGGGAGCCTGATTTTCCAGCTCCATTTTTCTTTTTCAAGATTGCTTTGGCTATTTGGGGTCTTTGTTGTCTCCATACAAATCTTAAGATTTTTTTTTTGGTTCCAGTTCTGTGAAAAATACCATTGGTAATCTGATAGGGATTGCACTGAATTTCTAACACAAATTCAGGGTTGTATCTGCCTGAAATGCAGGAGACTCGGATTCAATCTCTGAATCTGGAAGATCCCTGGGAGAAGAGAAGGGCCACCCACTCCAGTATTCTTGCCTGGAGAATTCCATGGACAGAGGAGCCTGGCGGGCTACAGTCCATGGGGTTGCAAAGAGCCAGACATGACCAAGTGACTAACACTTTCACTTTCACTTTAGATAGTATAGTCATTTAGACAATATTGATTCTTCCAATCCACAAATATGGTATATCTTTGCATCAGTTTATGTCTTCTTTGATTTCTTTCATCAACAGCTTATAGTTTTTGGAGTACAGGTCTTTTGTCATCTTGAGTTGGCTTATTCCTAGATATTTTATTTTAGTTTTTGATGTGATGGTAAATTGAATTGCTTCTTAAATTTCTCTTTGTGGACTTTCATTTTTAATGTATAGAACTGCAGTAAATTTTTGTGTATTAATTTTGTATCACAGAATGACCATCTCTTATTTGTGTCCCCAGTTGAGCATATAATTAATTAATAAGTGGCTTTCCCTATAGCTATAGCTGCATGAGATGAGGCCTTGCATTTACCATTGTAGCAAGTTTCTCAGTCACCTGAGAAAATCGTTGTGGGCCAGGAGGAAAGAGTCCCTTCTTCAGAGCTCAGAAGCGCTCAAGAAGTTTCAGGTTTGTTTGTTTGTTTTCAGGAACTCTATCAAGGTACCCAGTTCAAGGAAAAATTACAAGCCAGTCTTTCCCATAGTAACTCAGTCCCGCCTTACTCAGTATTTAACTGAGCAAAATCTTTCCAGTCCTTAAGCTGAGGATTCAGTTCAGTTCAGTCGCTCAGTCGTATCTGACTCTTTGCAACCCCATGAATCGCAGCACGCCAGGCCTCCCTGTCCATCATCAAGTCCCGGAGTTCACTCAGATTCACGTCCGTTGAGTCAGTGATGCCATCCAGCCATCTCATTCTCTGTCATCTCCTTCTCCTCCTCCCCCCAATCCCTTCCAGCATCAAAGTCTTTTCCAATGAGTCAACTCTTCGCATGAGGTGGCCGAAGTAAGCTGAGGATAACCACTCAGTATCTAATTGAGTTTTCCTAGTGTCTTTTACATTGAGGATAACCCACTCAATGGGTTATTGTTCAAAGTTGTTAAGTCGTGTCTTGACTGTTTGTGGCCCTATGGACCGCAGCACACCAGTCCTCCCTGTCTCTCACCATCTCCCAGAGTTTGCCCACATTCATGTCCATTGAATCCAGCCATCTCATCCTCTGCCACCTTCTTCTCCTTTGCCTTCAGTCTTTCCCAGCATCAGGGTCTTTTCCAACAAGTCAGCTGTTCTCATCAGGTGGCTGAAGTATTGGAGTTTCAGTTTCAGCATCAGTCCTTCCAATGAGTATTCAGGGGAGATTTCCCCTAGGAATGACTGGTTTGATCTCCTTGCTGTCCTAGGGACTCTCAAGAGTCTTCTCTAGTCTTTACTCGATGCATAAACTGAGCAAAATCTTCCCAACCTTTCAACTGAGGATAACCCAGGTACTTCTTGAAATTAAGTTTCAAGAATAGCCTATTCCCCTATCAAATAAAATTTAGTATTATCATCCAATGACAGGAGATCCTAGAACCAGGAAAGACTCACCCAGATTCATCTGGACTCCCTGCAGAGGCAGATGGGCACAAGAGGTGTCTGCTGGTACCAAGGTTCCACGTACTTGTAGAATTCAGGCAAAGAAGAGGAATCTGCTCTGGTCTCTTTGTGGTCACCATAACTGTAAACAACCAAACAAAGAAAAAATCCACGACCTAAAGTTGAGAGCTACATTTTATTTGGTGGAGATTTGTAGGACTCTGAGCCCAGGAGGCAGCATCTTAAGTAACCCTAAGAGAATTGCTCCAAAGAAGTATGGAGTGTGTCAGGTTATATAGAAGTTTTGCAACAAAGGGCAGGTAGTCTGAACATCAAAAAACATCAAAAGATTTGTAAATTAAGAAGACCATATGTCACTAGTTAAGGCATTTAGCTCTTTTCTATGTGTAGGACAATACAAGAGTCTGGGTTCACAGAAATCATTACTTTGCTATGCACTTCAGCTATCTGGGGCCTGTATCTTGTGTTTTCACATACCGAGTTTTCTCAGGGCTCACCAGCTCGCAATTGAGGGCTATAACCGCCGATGACTATGACTTCCTTGTTTACTGACATGGCAGGTAGAGTTTCTAAAAACTCTACCTAAACCTCCACCTAAACCTCCCACCTTAAATGAAAATTCACTCCACATGGATCATAAATTTGTAAGTGTAAAAATATGTGAACCAAAAAAAAGCGGGGGGCGGGTGGGGGAATGTTGCCTGCCATTTCAGTAAACAAAGACTGTTGGCTGTCATCAAACCATTAACCATTGTAACCTCTCTAGTGGTGGACCATGAAGGGAAATCAAGAGAAAAACAGGATACTGGCTCTAGATAGTTAAGATGTATATCAAAGGAATAATTTTAGTGAAACTGCTTTTTTTCCCTCAATGCATCTCTTTTTTGTGATTATGAGTAATTTTTTTTAAATGTTGATTTATTTTAATTAACAAGGACTGTGTTAATTTCTGCTGTACAGCAAAGTGATTCAGTTATGCATATATATATATTCTTTTTCATCCTCTTTTCTATTATGTTTTATCATAGGATATTGAATACAGTCATCTGTGCTATACAGTTGGAGAAGGCAATGGCACCCCACTCCAGTGCTCTTGCCTGGAAAATCCCATGGACAGAGGAGCCTGGTGGGCTGCAGTCCATGGGGTCGCTAAGAGTCGGACACGACTGAGCGATGTCACTTTCACTTTTCACTTTCATGCATTGGAGAAGGAAATGGCAACCCACTCCAGTGTTCTTGCCTGGAGAATCCCAGGGATGGGGGAGCCTGGTGGGCTGCCGTCTGTGGGGTCGCACAGAGTTGGACACGACTGAAGTGACTTAGCAGCAGCAGTAGCAGTGCTATACAGTAGGACCTTGTTAGTTATCTGTCCTATAAATAATAATTTGCATCTTCTAATCCCAAACTCCCAGTCCTTCCCTCCCCCAACCTCCTCCCCCTTGGGAACCATAAGCCTGGTTTCTGAAATTGATTAGCAGTAATCTTTTGATGCTTTTGAACTGTGGTGTTGGAGAAGACTCTTGAGAGTCCCTTTGACTTCAGGGAGTTCCAACCAGTCCATCCTAAAGGAAATCAGTCCTGAATATTCTTTGGAAGGACTGATGCTGAAGTTGAAACTCCAATACTTTGGCTACCTGATGCGAAGAACTGACTCATTTGAAAAGACCCTGATGTTTGGAAAGATAGAAGGTGGGAGGAGAAGGGGATGACAGAGGATGAGATGGTTGGATGGCATCACCAACTCAATGGACAAGTATTTGAGTAAGCTCTGGGACTTGGTGATGGACAGGGAGGCCAGGCGTGCTATAGTCCATGGGGTTGCAAAGAGTCAGACACAACTGAGCAACTGAACTGAATCTTTTGATGTTCTACTAACTTTTTTTTTTTTAGCAAAAACTATATATTCTGACCTTTCCCTTACCTCTTTGGATCAGTTCCTCAGAGTTATCTGAGAGACTGTTTCCCAGCCTCAGTAAGGTCATTAAATAAACCTTAATTCACAACTTTTAGGCTGTGTATTTCTTTTAACTATAAAAAGCTTAGAAAAACAACATGGTAAAACACCTTTAGGACCAATGGCCAGGCAGAGTTTTCAGAATTGCCACCAAAAGCACCATCCATAACAGGAAAACACTGATAAATTGGATCTTATTGTTGCAGGTATGGGGACCCCTTCCTGTGCCCAAGAGTGGGCCTTTGTCTAACCTTCAGAAATGAATTGTCCAAGGAAACACATATGCTAACAAAGCAAGAGACTATTGGGAAGGTTTGCCCAGGTGGAGAGCAGCAGGGTAAGGGAAGCCAAGAAAACTGCTCTGCCGCGCGGCTCACACTCTCAGTTTTATAGTGATGGTATTCGTTTCTAGGCTGTCTCTGGTCAGTAGTTTTGACTCAGGGTCCTTCCTGATAGCACACACATCACTTAGCCAAGATGGCTTCCAGCAAGAAGGATTCTGGGAGGACATATGGACTGGTTTCTCCTGTCTCTTTTTGAGCTTTCCTGAATCTTCCAGTTGGTGGTGGCTTGTTAGTTCTGTGTTCCTTACCAGGATCTTCCTGTTGTAAAATTACTCATGCAAATGGCTACTGTGGTGGCTGGCCAGGGTGGGCAGTTTCAGTCAGTGTTTGCCCTAACATTATAAAAATTAAAATCTGTGGCTCTTCAAAAGACCCTGAGGAGAGGGTAAAAAAACAAGCTAGAGGGTTGTGCTGTGTTTAGTTGCTCAGTCATGTCTGACTTTTTGTGACCCCATGGACTGCAGCCCTCCAGGCTCCTCTGTGCATGAGGATTCTCTAGGCAAGAATACTGGAGCGGGTTGCCATGCCCTCCTCCAAGGGATCTTCCCAACCCAGGGACTGAACCCAGGTCTCCCACATTGCAGATAGATTCTTTACCAGCTGAGATACCAGGGAAACCCAAGAATACTGGAGTGGGTAGCCTATCCCTTCTCCAGGGGATCTTCCTGACCCAGGGATCTTCCTGACCCAGCAATCAAACTGGGGTCTCCTGCATTGCAGGTAGACTCTTTACCAGCTGAGCTGCCAGGGAAGATAGAAGGTGGGAAAAAATATTTGCAAGCCACATATCCAACACAGCCCTTATATCTAGATTATACAGAGAATTCTCACAACTAAACTGTTAAAAAAAGATCAATTAGAGAATGAGCAAAAACAAGAAATAGACATTTCACTGAAAGGATATATAGACAGCAAATAAGCAAATGAAAAGATATTCATCATTAGCCATTAGGAAAATGTAACAATCACAATAAGGACTTCCCTGGTAGCCCAGTGATTAAGAATCTTCCTGCCAATACAGGGGACACGGATTCCATCCATGGTCTGGGAAGATTTCACATGCCATGAGGCAACTAAGCCCACGGACCACAGCTACTGAACCTTGCACACCTAGCTCCACAACGAGAGAAGCCACCTCTATGAGAAGCCCATGCTCTCCACAACTAGAGAAGTACTCAACAAGGAAGACCCAGTGCAGCTAAAGACAAATAAATAAAATTAGCTAAAAATTACAATGAGATATCGCCATACACCTATGACGATGGCTAAAATGTTTGAAAAATAGTGAAAATACCAAATACTCTCAAAGAGGTAGAGGAACTGTATCTTCTCATATACATTGCTGGCAGGAGTGTAAAATGGTACAGCTACTCTGGAGAAATTTGGCAGTTTCTTATAAATCTAAGCATATGCTTACTATGTGATCCAGCAATCGCACTCTTGGGTGTTTATCCTAGAGAAAGTGATTTATGTTCTGTTCACACAAAAACTTGTACACAAATTATAGTGTAAGCAGATAAGGTAGGGGGTCCCCAGAGAAAGAGACCTAGCGTTGGTGTTTTTGACTTTCAGAGAAGCCATTTACTTTGTGATCAAAGTCTGGCCACAAGGCTTGCCCTTGAAGAGGGCTCAGTAATTACGGATTCTGAAGGATCTAAAGAATGCAGGAACAAAGAGAAAGCAATCAAGAAGCAATAGTTATTAATAAAAGAATCCTAGATCCTGAGGGGACATGCATAACAATCTAATGCATATCTTTGGGTTCAGCAGGAACTAAGGCCCCCACCCTTGTGGAGGATGGCTATAGGCTGAGATCCCAGACTGAACCTAAGGAATAATAATATTGACATATTCTGAACCTCATGACTTCAGTTAACAAAAGCTTGAATTCTGTCAACCTTTGTCCCAAATCTAAGCTAAATTCTCTGTTCAAGCCCCTCATGAAGATAAATGTACCCTTAGCTTAAAGCTTTCCCAATTTTGCTGTTGGGAGACACTGTTTGGGGAAATATCCTTGGTGTTCTCCTTACTAGCTGTAAGTGATAAATTCTTCCTTCTCCCACACTTTGGCTTGGATGTGTCTTTTTGCTTGACACCCACAAAGAGGTAAATCCAGTTTTTGAGTAACAATAGAAGCTTTTTTTATGATAGCCCCAAACTGGAATCAACCCAAATGTCCATGATTCACTTTGCTGTATATCTAAAACTAACACAACATTGTGAACCAATTACACTCCAATAAAAATTAAGAAACAAACAACAACAACCCCCCACCCCAAGTATGGAACACTATGTGAATGTGAAGTCACTCAGTCATGTCCAACTCTTTGCGACCCCGTGGACTGTAGCCTACCAGACTCCTCCATCCATCGGATTTTCCAGGGAAGAGTACTGGAGTGGGGTGCCATTTCCTTCTCCAATGGAACACTCAGTTCAGTTCAGTCACTCAGTCATGTCCAACTCTGCGACCCCGTGAATACACACTTTGGCTTGGATGTGTCTTTTTGCTTGACACCCACAAAGAGGTAAATCCAGTTTTTGAGTAACAATAGAAGCTTTTTTTATGATAGCCCCAAACTGGAATCAACCCAAATGTCCATGATTCACTTTGCTGTATATCTAAAACTAACACAACATTGTGAACCAATTACACTCCAATAAAAATTAAGAAACAAACAACAACAACCCCCCACCCCAAGTATGGAACACTATGTGAATGTGAAGTCACTCAGTCATGTCCAACTCTTTGCGACCCCGTGGACTGCAGCCTACCAGACTCCTCCATCCATCGGATTTTCCAGGGAAGAGTACTGGAGTGGGGTGCCATTTCCTTCTCCAATGGAACACTCAGTTCAGTTCAGTCACTCAGTCATGTCCAACTCTGCGACCCCGTGAATCGCAGCATGCCAGGCCTCCCTGTCTATTACCAACTCCTGGAGTTCACTCAAACTCATGTCCATCGAGTTGGTGATGCCTTCCAGCCATCTCATCCTCTGTTGTCCCCTTCTCCTATAGCCTACCAGGCTCCTCCATCCATCGGATTTTCCAGGCAAGAGTACTGGAGTGGGGTGCCATTTCCTTCTCCAATGGAACACTCAGTTCAGTTCAGTCACTCAATCGTGTCCAACTCTGCGACCCCGTGAATCGCAGCACGCCAGGCCTCCCTGTCTATTACCAACTCCCGGAGTTCACTCAAACTCATGTCCATTGAGTTGGTGATGCCTTCCAACCATCTCATCCTCTGTTGTCCCCTTCTCCTCCTACCTCCAATCCCTCCCAGCATCACTCAACAATAAAAAAAGAAACCGCTGATACGTGCCATAACTTGGGCAGATCTCAAGAGAATTATGCTGATTAAAAAAAGCAAGTCACAAAAAAAATTACTTTCTATATTATTGCATTTATATAAGATTCTCGCTGTTTTTAAATTTTATTTTTTTTGGCAATATCACACGGCATGCAGGATTTTAGTCCCCCGAGCAGGGATCAAATCCATGTTTCCTGCATTGGAAGCATTGGTCTTAACCACTGGACTGCCAGGGAAGTCTCTCTTGTTTTTATTTTTTAATATTCTTTTTAATTTTCATTTATTTATTTTATTTTTGGCTATGCTGGGTCTTTGTTGTTTTACACAGGCTTTCTGTAGTTGCAGTGAGCAGGGACTACTCTTCATCCCTGTATGTGGGCTTCTCATTGCAGTGGCTTCTCTTGTTGTGGAGCACAGGTTGTAGGCACATGGGCTTCAGTAGTTGCAACACACAGGCTCAGTAGTTGAGGTACATGGGCCTAGTTGCTCCTTGGCTTGTGAAATCTTGCCAGACCAGTGATTGGACCCGTGTCCCCTGCATTGGCAGGTGAACTCTTATTTACTGCACAACATTCTTGAAATAATAAAATTACAGAGATAAAGAATAAATTAGTGCTTGCCAGGAATTAGTGACTAGAGAAAGGGCAGAGTACATTCTAAAAGGGTAGCAGAAGGGAATCGTGTGGTAATGGAATTGTTCTGTATATTGATTGTGGAGTGCAGACAGTTACATGAATCTACACATGTAATAAAGTTGCACAGAAGTTTACACATACAAAAAAGATTAATGCATGTAAAATGATGAGATTCGAATAAATTCTGTGGATTATACCTATGTCAATTTCAATATTGTAGTATAGTTACATAAGATGTTACCATTAGAGGCACTGGATGAAGAATACATGGGCTTCTTCATACCTTTTTTTTTTGGCAACTTCCCATGAGTCTAAAATTTCAAAATTTTAAAAATTTCTAAACAGAATCAGAAAAACTGATTGAGGGCTTCCCTGGTGGTCCAATGGTTAAGAACCCGCCTTGTAAAGCAAGGGACACTGGTTCGATCCCTGGTTTGGGAGTATCCCACATGCAGCAGAGCAACTAAGCCCGTGTGCCACAACTACTGAAGCTCACACACCTCAACAAAGAGTAGCCCCCACTCGCTGCAACTAGAGAAAAGCCTGTGTGCAGCAATAAAGACCCACCGCAGCCGAAAAATAAAGCATATATAAATAAATCTTTTAAGAAAACAAAAACTAATTGAGACTCTAGTAGTAGTCTAAGTGGGAGATGATGGTGGTTTGCAATAGGTGGAGACGAAAGAAAAGTAGTTAGTTACAGGGTATATATTTAAGGTTGAACCTGAAATAGGAGGGAAGGGGGCAAGGCACAACCCCTAAAGAATGACATAGCTATTGACAGTACAACATAAACTGGTTTGAACCAACTAGGCCCAAGATAGAGGAAGACTCAATTCCAGTAGACCTTGAGCCTTATTATATGCTCATTGAAATGCATGTGTATGCTAATGGACTCACCCGAAGGCACCATGACAGTTGAAGGCCAACTATTAAAGACCAAAAGTGACCAGTGGCTCAATTCCTAGACATCCTACTTCTTCCCCAAAATAGTTGGAATAATCCTCCCAACCGGCCCATTAAAACCTTGGTAACTACCCTATATTTCCAGGCTGTGCCCATCTTTTGAGATAGACTGCATTTTGTCTATTAAATGTGTATCTCCCAGGGTGTCTCACCTTCTGAGGGGGCCCACACTCTGTCTGTGGAGTGTGCATCTCCCTAAATAAACCTGCCTTCTCACTTGATTCTCAAGGCAGAGGGTCCTTGCCTGTGTGCTTATATCTCTCACAAGCATCCTATATTAATAAATCTATTTATTGCTTATCACTTTGCCTCTCACTGAATTTCTTCTGTGTTAAGACATAAAGAATCTGAGCTTCAGTAAGTCCTGACACCAGGTGAGTGATTTTAATTAAAAGACAGTGGTTCAAGGGACTTCCTTGTGGATCAGTGATTAAGAATTCGTGCTTCCCCTGCACAGAGCACAGATTCGATCCCTGGTCAGGGAACTAAGATTCTGCATGATGTGTGCTGCAGCCAAAAAATAGAAAAAGACAGTGAGTCCAAGTCTGAATCTGAGTTCAAGTCCCAATCTGAGTTTTGGCTGAGTTCAAGTCCCATATGAATTGGGTGGTTTCAAGCCTATACCTAAGTCTTGCTGATGGATAGGATGTGGGGCATGAGAGAAGAAAAAAGAGTTGTTAAATGACTGCTAGCTTTCTTTTTTTCTTCTTTTTTTGTAGAAACTGAAAGTTGCTCAGTAGAGTCCCACTCTTTGCAACCTCAAGGACTATACAGTCCACAGAATTCTCCAGGCCAGAATACTAGATTGGGTAACCTTTGTCTTCTCCAGAGGATCTTCCCAGCCCAGGGATTGAACCCAGATCTCCTACATTGCAGGTGGATACTGAAAGTTGCTCAGTAGAGTCCCACTCTTTGCAACCTCAAGGACTATACAGTCCACAGAATTCTCCAGGCCAGAATACTAGATTGGGTAACCTTTGTCTTCTCCAGAGGATCTTCCCAGCCCAGGGATTGAACCCAGATCTCCTACATTGCAGGTGGATTTTTTAACAGCTAAGCCACAGGAAGTCCAAGAATACTGGAGTGGATAGCCTTTCCCTTCTCCAGCAGATCTTCCCAACCCGGGAATTGAACCGGGGTCTCCTGCATTGCAGGTGGATTCTTTAACAACTGAGCTATCATTATGAGTTCAATAGAATTCTATATAAAGCACCTTTTTAATGTTTGGAGTCCACTCTACTAGTACTTCTAAAATATCTGTGTACAAATTAATCACTGGGAATTTGTTAAAATGAAAATTCTGACTGAGTAAATTCTAGGATGGATCCTGAGAATCTGAGGATTCCAATGCTATTGATTGGTAGACTTCAAGACCATGTCTTAGAATTAAGTTCTTTTAACTTGATGATTTAAACTTTATTGGGTGGGGAGGGTCTTGCCCAGGCAAATACTGGAGAAGGGAGATGGGCAATAGAAAACAGGATGGTCTCATCTCTTCCTCAAAGCCATTCTAGTTGCATGATTCACCTTAATCTTCCTTTCCAAACCTCACACAAAACCCTCCATGCTTCCATACATAAATGTTTCGCAAACCAAATCAGAAAAAAAATACGAATTTAAAGATGAAAGTAATCTTAGCTGGCAAATGCACCAATACTCTCTTCAGAAACCCTATCTACGGGTTTCAGTTTCTGCTTGAAACCTCCAAGAATGGGAATTCACTATCTTGGACATTAGATCACTGGCTTTTCACCCACTCCTTGATGAAATAAAATCTGCCAATCAAATATATTCATCTCCCAAAATAATAATAGCAGTAATGTTTAGTGAATTGTACTAACAATATCAACTACTGTGAAGAGAGAAAGTGGGGTTGCTAGACTGCTTTGATAGAGTAAAGATTTTATAGAAGTAGGATTTGTGTACACAAAAAGAAGATGGTAACTAGATACGCTTGTAGGTACTAAGAGATTAGGAAAGCAGCAGAGAGTAAAGGTATAAGAGAAATGCAGAAAATGTTTGAGAAACTGATTAGACATTCTTAATAAAGTGCTACAGTACAGTCAGGGATAGAACCACCAAGATTAGAGACAGATTTAAAATGCTAGGTTAAGTTAGTACCTTCGGCTATAGTTAGTGGAAACCCACTGAAGCTTGGGGATAGGATAATAACATGAGAAATATCTTAATAGTCTATAACAACAACAAAAAAACTATCAAGCCGATAGAGATAGAATAGGATAGTTACACAGGTAGTTGTAGAAGTCCCAGTAGAAGATTATAGATAGAGAGGGAAACCTAGGAAAATTTGGGAGACCACTGTAAGTTAATGATCGCTCAAGAAGGCTATGGGAATTTTGTGGAGTGAAGCAGGCTTACTTAACTATAAAGCACAAGATATACCTCAGGTCATTAAGTGAAAGAAAAATATCACCACCCTTCTGCAGATTTGAATAGGTGCTGTGACAGCCCTAGTTTGACCCTGTAGGGTCAGACACTCTCCTGTCAGATACAAAAGGAGGAGCTAGTGATGTAAGCCGGACATCTACTCAAAGAATGAGGAAGAAGGTGTATTTCCCCATTCTTCACTTTCCTTTGATTATAAAAATGTAGCGCACTTAATCCAGAGGGCAGAGCCCCCTCACCTGCCTGCTTACACCTCTCCCAAGTGTCCTATATTAATAAATCTACCTCTTGCCTATCACTTAGCCTCTCGCTGAATTTCTTCTGTGCTGAGACACAAAGAACCTGAGCCTCAGTAAGTCCAGACATCAGGTGAGTGGTTCTAATTAGAAGACTGTGGGTTCAAGTCCCAATCTGAGATGGATGGTTTCAGTGCCATTCATTCACTTTCAGTTCAGTTCAGTCGCTCAGTCGTGTCTGACTCTCTGCGACCCCATGAATTGCAGCACGTCAGGCCTCCCTGTCCATCACCAACTTCTGGAGTTCACCCAAACTCACGTCCATCGAGTCGGTGATGCCATCCAGCCATCTCATCCTCTGTTGTCCCCTCCTCCTCCTGCCCCTAATCCCTCCCAGCACCAGAGTCTTTTCCAATGAGTCAACTCTACAGAGATACAAATAGATTAGAAGAGATGATTCAAAATTACCCTGGTATGTAGGAAGGGCTATGTTTTAGACAGTAAAGAATCTAGCTAAAATTTGGAAGAGCAAGAAGCTGGAAGAAAAGAAACTCATTATTAGGATGCTGACATCATCAATAATCAAGGTATAAGCATTAAAGTCGTAAAAGGAATGTTTATAACAGAATTTCTAGGATAAACTGACAGGAATTGATCAGATATAACTGAAAGAGAGAGGGCCTATTTAATAGTGATGATAGTGCTAAGGAGCATGGCTCTGTTTTAAAAAGATGTGAGGTGGTTTTTTTTTGGCTGGGCTAGGACGTCATTGTGGCATGAACTTCTCTAATTATGGCAGGCAGGCTTAGTTGCTCTGCAGCTCATGGGATCTTAGTTCCTCAACCAAAGATTGAACCCTGCACTGGAAGGCAGATTCTTAGCTATTAGACCACCAGGGAAGTCCTGTCAGGGTGATTCTTGACTCAGTCACTTATTAATTATATAAACTTGCAGAAGTTACCCAATATCACTAACTCTCAGTTTCTATATTTGATAAACCATCATAAGACTGTTTGGGGTATAAAGTAATTCAATAAAAGTTTAACACACTGTCTGGCACATAGTAAATAATAAATGTCAGCTTTTTTTTCTTTTTTTTTTTATAGCTATGGGTAACAAAATTATTACATCTAAGTTAGAACGGGACATGGAACAACAGACTGGTTCCAAATAGGAAAAGGAGTATGTCAAGGCTGTATATTGTCACCCTGCTTATTTAACTTATATGCAGAGTACATCATGAGAAACGCTGGACTGGAAGAAACACAAGCTGGAATCAAGATTGCCGGGAGAAATAGCAATAACCTCAAAAGAGTTGACTCATTGGAAAAGACTCTGATGCTGGGAGGGATTGGGGGCAGGAGGAGAAAGGGACGACAGAGGATGAGACGGCTGGATGGCATCACCGACTCGATGGAAGCAAGTCTGAGTGAATTCCAAGAGTTGGTGATGGACAGGGAGGCCTGGCGTGCTGTGATTCATGGGGTCGCAAAGAGTCGGACACGACTGAGCGACTGAACTGAATTGAACTGAAGGAACTGTGACAATAATGATATTAACAGAAATAGGGAAGACCAGAGGGAGTCAGCTAGAGGAAGATGAGTTTAATGTAATGACAAATCTGATGGAGAGCAATGCAAGAGAGAAAATATGTAGTGATCAACTGAGGACATTTATCTGGGGTTCAGAAGAGATGCTAGGTCTAGGGAGATACATGTAGAAATTATTTGCATAAAAGTGATCTGTAGGTCTATAAAATATTTACGAAGGGGCAATATTTACCATTCATTTATTACACAGAAGTGAATAATGACCAATGTTTATTGAAAGTTTGCCAAGTACAAAGTGTTTTACTTACAGTAATTTTTAAAATCTGAATAACCCCTTAATGATATACCTACTACTATTATCCTCAATCTTTTTTTTTTTTTTAATCTCCTTTAAAAAAAAAAAAAGAATCCTGGGACTTCCCTGGTGGTTCAGTGGTTAAGAACTCTCCTTGCAATTCAGGAGATGCAGGTTTGATCCCTGGTAGGGGAAATAAGATCCCACATGTGTCAGAGCAACTAAGCCTGCATTTTGCAAATACTGAGCCCCCGTACTTCAGAGCCCTCATAGCAAAACTAGAAAGTCTGTGCACTGAAAAGAAAAATCCCTCATACTGCAACTAAGACCCAATGCAGCCAAATAAATAAATATTAAAAAAGAGAAGAAGAATCCTAATGACTTGAGGTAGATGATGCTTTTGTCAGATAATGAAGCAATTAGGTGTATAATACATAAATAACAAAACTGAAAGAAAGAAAGCACTGATTTGAAATTTTCTTCTTCTATGTTTGGATGGAAAAATTAAGAAAGCTTCCAATTCAAAGTTCTAGGCACAAAATTCAGGTATGTCATGTGGTGGACTTGCTTCTTCAACTGGAGATGAATTCAGCAGCCAGTTTTAAGAATCCACACCTTAACAAACAGCAAGCTACAAAGTGATTGTTGGGAATTTCCTGATGGTCCAGTGGTTATGTCAGGGGAAGCACACTGACTGAAGCTGCTCGCCTTGGCCAGGCACCATAGTAACCATTTACGCGAGTCATTCTACGACAGGAGGTCCTGGTAAGGAACACGGAACTAACAAGCCATCACTAACCGTAAGATTTCAGGAACGGTCAAAAGGAGACATCACGTGTCCAACCACCTCTCAGAATCTTTCTCGCTGGCATCCATCTTGGCTGAGCAAAGCATGCGCCACCAGGAAAGACTCAGACTCGGAATGATTGGTGAAAGACAACCTAAAAACTAACCCCATTAACACAAAACCCGAGACTGTGAGCCACTAGGCAGAGCGGTTCTCCTGGGTTCCTTTACCTTCCTGCTCTCCGCCAGATGCCCCTTCCCAATAAAGTCTCTTGCTTTGTCAGCACCTGTGTCTCCTCAGACAATTCATTTCTGAGTGTTACAAAAGACCCCCTTTCAGGCCCTGGAAGAGGTCTCCCTTCCTGCACCAGTCAGCAGGCATGGGTTTGATCCCTGGTTGGGGAACTAAGATCCTGAAAGCCACATGGTGCAGCAAATTAAAAAAAAAAAAATTATCCCCATGAAGAAGAGAGTGATTGAATTTGATTTTTGCAGCTTGGCTCATTCCCCAAAGTTCAGGCTCTGGAGTCCTGAAGTCTTCTTTAGCACTTAACTAGTTCATTATTGGTGGAAGAGGCTGGGACTGTCTCTCTACAAGTAAACTGACCTTTGTCATAAATCCCTTTTATAATGAGAGAGAAGCTAGATCATGTTGCCATGTCTCCCCATTTGCCAAATCTTCCTGGGTGATACAGAATTTATTCCCACGTGGGCAGGGGTAGAAGTACACCTCTGAGTTCTTTACTTATTGGAAGTCCTTGATCTCCACCTCATCGTGAAACACTGCCATCGTCACTGGGGCCATAGAGGTCTGCCACCTCTGCCATCCTACCCAGGCCACGGCCAGTCCCCAGGTCCCCAACCAGCCAGGCCTATTCGTATTCTTCAGGTGAGGAAACTGAGGTCCCTGGGGCTTGGGTAACTTGCTCAAGTTTAGATAGCTAAAAGAGGTAGAACCAGAATTTAAACTAATTCATACAGTGTCAGAGCCTGGGCCGTAAACCACATATGTGCTGCTTCGCTCTACAAAAAGTTATATTCCCGGTCTCACTTCCATGGAGGGAATCACTGTGGGGTACAGAGAAATCATTATTCTAAACCAATACTCTTAATACTGTGGAAAGAATAGAATTGACTCAGGTCATGATTGTCTTGTTATTAATGATTTAAGGAATCAGAACAACTAATGCATTATGCCTGTGTATGAGAAACAGAAAGACATCGGGGACTGCAGGGCAAAGAGAGAACATTCATAACAATATGTGGGAATGGGCCCCCAGGGCATCTTCACTGTCTGTAAGCAAGAATGAAATATGAACCCTCCCACCTTTGACTCCAGAGTCAAACTACAAATCAAACAGCAGGATCGTTTGGTGAGGGTAATTGCCTGTTGCACAAAAACTATACACAGATCATCTGTCTGCCTCTAGCTGTATAGTGTGGAAGGAAAAACTACCTCCTCAGTCTTCTGAGTGAAACCTTGATCACTGAGGGAGGGAGAGGGAGGGTTTTTCGGGACACCTGCATTATTTGCTGATTGGGGAAGGAATCACTCCTCACATAGTCTGGTTCAACAGCCATATAAAAAGGGCAGTATTCTAATTCCTATTTTATAGGTGGGGAAACAGAGATACAGGAATGTTAAATAACTTACCCAAGAATGCAAAACTAGTAAGTAGTAAAGCTGGGCTGTGAATCCATGTTACTCTTACTCCAGAGCTCACATGCTTAACTACCATGCTATATCACATAGAATATCATGTCCTCAGAAATCACAGACTTCTCTAGCCCAGTGAGACCTTAAGGATCACAACCCAACCCAAATTACATCAGTCATCTTTGTTCTATTCAACTATATTGCCTGCTTTTGATATCCCTGAATTTTCTGCTCTTGCCTCTGAACAATAACACTAATACCACTGATCTTGTCTCCATAAACTCCTCAATCCCATTTATTTTTACATTCTCTAACAACTCTCTCTTGTCTCCACTTTCTTTCTTTCTTTTTTTCTTGTCTTCAAGTTTTAAGCTTGGCATAATAAAAGTAATAGGTATATTAAAACCTTTAGCAAAAATAAGGACTTTGCCTATAATAGTCCATCCACTTGCCTTAATCCTGATAGTCTTTCAGGATAAAACTCTCTGGGGAAAGGATTATGTAGCTGAAGAGGTTCTACATTCAGAGCAGGGATTTAGTTTCAATCTGTTTCTTGCTTTCACATCCTTTGATTCTCCAGAACGCCTACTGGAAGCCTACGACTTGCACATGGTATCTTTGGTCTGTACTGTTGAAGATGATGATAGTAGACTGATTCAGCAATATCTCTCCTTCCTCCCTTCAACCTCTTCAAATTGGGGCTGAATGTAAATGTCATATAATCTGTGATTTCTATAAAACTTGGGCTTCCCTGGTGGCTCAGAGGTTAAAACGTCTGCCTGCAATGTGGGAGACCTGGGTTCAATCCCCGGGTCGGGAAGATCCCCTGGAGAAGGAAATGGCAACCCACTCCAGTATTCTTGCCTGGAGAATCCCATGGATGGAGGAGCCTGGAGGGCTACAGTCCACGGGGTCGCAAAGAGTTGGACACGACTGAGCGACTTCACTCACTCACTTAATGATTGTAGTGCCTTTTGTATTAGTCAGGATAGGCTGGGTTGTGCTTAAGAAGAAAATGTCTTGATGCACGCACTTAAACTGATCGTGAACAGGAGGGAGGGAGGCAGGACACAACTTGGAGAGAATGACATCCGAGGACAAAACATAAACTGATTAGAATCAAATGGGTCCAAGATGGCAGACAAGTCAACTTCAACTAGAACTTGATCCTCAGTATATGCTCATTGTAACTCATCAGCAAGCTAAATGACACACCCAGAGGCATCATGACAGTTCCAAGGCTGACCATCAAAGACCAAAAAGTGGGCAGTAGCCCATTTCCTAGAAAGCTCTGCCCCATCCCCCAGATAGTTGAAATAATCCTCCCATTCATTACTCATGAAATAACCCAGCTCATAAAAGCTAACTACACCACATTTCAAGGCCAAACTCACCCTCTCCAACGGCCCACACTCTTGTCTATGAAGTGTTGTTGTTGTTGAGTTGCTAAATCGTGTCCAACTCTGTGACCCCATGGACTACAGCACACCATGGTCCTCTGTCCTCCATTATCTCCTGGAGTTTGCTCAAATTCATGTCAACTCAGTTGGTGATACTATCTAGCTATCTCTCCCACCCTTTTCTCCTTTTGCCTTCTTTGGACTATGCTTCTCTCTAAATAAATCCACTTCTTACTATCACTTTCTCTCTGATTTCTTTCTGTGATGAGACATCAAGAGTCTGAGCTTCATTAGGTTCTGAAACCAGATGTGTGATCTCAGTTGGAAGATCATGGGTTTTGGCCAGGTTTGAGTCCCAGCACATGGGTTCAAGTCCTAATCTGAGTTGAAAGGTTTCATTTCCATGGCTTAATATCTTAGTCATTTCAGATGCTATAACAAAAATACTGGGACTTCCCTGGCTATCTAGTTATTAAGACTCCATGGTTCAAATGCAGGGGGCGCGTTCAATCCTCGGTTAGGGAACTAAGATCCCACAGGCCACACAGGGAGGCCAAAAAACAAACAAACAAAAAACCCCAAAATACTATAGATTAGGTAGTTTATAAACAACAAACGTTGGGGAATTCCCTGACTATCTAGTAGTTAGGTCTCTGCATTTTCACAGCCAAGGGCCTGGGTTCTCTAGGAACTAAGATCCCACAAGCCACGGTGTGGCCAAATAAAGAAATAAACAAACAGCAAACATTTAGTTCTCATAGTCCTAGAGACAGGGAAGTCCAAGATCATGGTGCCAATAGATTTGGTGTCTAGTGAGAATCCCCTTCTTCACTGATTGCAGTCTTCTCACTGTAACCTCACACAGTGGAAGCAAGCATGGGATCTTCCAAGATCTTTCTATAAGGACATTAATCCTATTCATGTGCTTAGTCACTCAGTCATTTCCAACTCTTTGCGACCGAATGGACTATAGCCCACCAGGCTCCTCTGTCCATGGGGATTCTCCAGGCAAGAATACTTGAGTCAATTGCCATGCTCTCCTCCAGGGGATCTTCCCAACGCAGGGACTGAACCCAGGTCTCCCACGTTGCAGACAGATTCTTTACTGTCTGAGCCACCATGGAAGCCCCATGAGGGTGGAGCCCGTCCCAAAGGTCACATCTCCTGATACCATTATCTAGGGTCTAAAGATTTCAATATATGAATTTGGTTGTCCTAAGATGACTGAAGAAACTTTAATCACTCCAAAAGAAACCCTCTTATTTGTTGGATTCTACAAACTTGTAGGTTATGTTTTAGAACTGACTGTTTCATTGTGATGTGCTGTCTTCCTATTATTTAAAAAAAATCTTACACTCTTCCCTGGTGGCTCAGAGGTTAAAGTGTCTGCCTGCAGTGCGAGAGACTGGGGTTCAATCCCTGGGTAGGGAAGATCCCTTGGAGAAGGAAATGGCAACCCACTCCAGTATTCTTGCCTGGAGAACCCCATGGAAGGAGGAACCTGGTGGGCTACAGTCCATGGAGTCACAAAGAGTCAGACATGACTGAGCCACTTCACTTCACTTCAAGATGGGGATGGGACATAAATATATAGTTTATTGCACTGATCAAAACCAGACTTTATCACTCACCTAAAATCTGCTGCAGGGCCGTGATCTCTGTGGTTAGTTCTTCCCCTGCAATGACTTGGGAGCCTGATTCTTTCCAACATGTGACTCTGCCATCTTAATACAAAGTCTATGTGCTGCACAACAAAGCAGAGACAGCTGCAGGGTCAGGCAGTAGCCCTTACATGGCTGGCTTGGCCTGGCAGTGATGCCTGTCACTGTTCTTTCCAGTCCATTGAACAGAATCAGTCAAATGACCTTGCCTAACTCTAAAAGAACCCCATGAACAGTATGAAAAGGCAAAAAGATAGGATACTAATGGTTGAACTCCCCAGGTTGGTGGGTGCCCAATATGCTACTGGAGATTAGGGGAGAAATAACTCCAGAAAGAAGGAAGAGACAGAGCCAAAGCAAAAACAACACCCAGTTGTGGATGGACTGGTGATAGAAGCAAGGTCCGATGCTGTAAAGAGCAATATTGCATAGGAACCTGGAAGGTTAGGTCCATGAATCAAGGCAAATTGGAAGTGGTCAAACAGGAGATGACAAGAGTGAACGTCAACATTTTAGGAATCAGTGAACTAAAATGGACTGGAATGGGTGAATTTAACTCAGATGACTTTAACTCAGATAACTTTTTTTGTTGTTTTTTGCTTAAAAATACTTTTATTTTGAGATATCTTAAACACACAGAAAAAAAACCCATCACATATCCCATTAAATCAACATGCTGACCCAACTACATCAACATTTTAAAAGAAATAAAACACAACTGAAACCTCCACGTACCCTTCCTGATTCCATCAGCAACTCCTGCTCTGGGAAGGCAGAGCATGGCTTTCACACATCATTCTAACACATAACTCAGATAACTTATCTACTATTGTGGGCAAGAATCCCTTAGAAGAAATGGAGGAGCCATCATGGTCAACAAAAGAGTCCAGAATGCAGTACTTGGATGCAATCTCAAAAATGACAGAATGATCTCTGTTCATTTCCAAGGCAAACCACTCAATATCACGGTAATCCAAGTCTATGCCCCAACCAGTAACGCTGAAGAAGCTGAAGCTGAACGGTTCTATGAAGACCTACAAGACCTTCTAGAACTAACAGCAAAAAAAAGATGTCCTTTTCATTATAGGGGACTGGAATGCAAAAGTAGGAAGTCAAGAAACGCCTGGAGTAACAGGTAAATTTAGCCTTGGACTACAGAATGCAGCAGGGCAAAGGCTAATAGAGTTTTGCCAAGAGAACGCACTGGTCATAACAAATACCCTTTTCCAACAACATAAGACAAGACTCTACACATGAACATTATCAGATGGTCAATACCAAAATCAGATTAGTTATATTCTTTGCAGCCAAAGATGGAGAAGCTCTATACAGTCAGCAAAAACAAGATGGGGAGCTGGCTGTGGCTCAAATCATGAACTCTTTATTGCCAAATTCAGACTTAAATTGAAGAAAGTAGGGAAAACCACTAGACCATTCAGGTATGACCTAAATCAAATCCCTTACAGTGGAAGTGAGAAATAGATTTAAGGGACTAGATATGATAGAGTGCCTGATGAATTACGGACGGGGGTTCATGACATTGTACAAGATACAGGGATCAAGACCGTCCCCAAGAATAGCAAGGAGAGATAAGAAAACCTTCCTCAGTGATTAGTGCAAAGAAATAGAGGAAAACAATAGAATGGGAAAGATTAGAGATCTCTTTAAGAAAATTAGAGATACCAAAGGAACATGTCATGCAAATATGGGCACACTAAAGGAAAGAAATGGTATGGACCTAACAGAAGCAGAAGAGATTAAGAAGGGGTGGCAAGAATACACAAAAGAACTATTCAAAAAACATCTTCATGATCCAGATAATCACGATGGTGTGATCACTCACCTAGAGTCAGACATCCTGGAATGTGAAGTAAAGTGGGCCTTAGGAAGCATCACTACGAACAAAGATAGTGGAGGTGATGGAATTCCAGTTGAACTATTTCAAATCCTAAAAGATGATACTGTGAAAGTGTTGCACTCAACATGCCAGTGAATTTGGAAAATGCAGCAGTGGTCACAGGACTGGAAAAGGGAAGTTTTCATTCCAATCTCAAAGTAAGGCAATGCCAAAGAATGCTCAAACTATCGCACAATTGCACTCATCTCACATGCTAGCAGAGTAATGCTCTAAATTCTCCAAGTCAGGCTTCAACAATATATGAATCGTGAAATTCTAGATGTTCAAGCTGGTTTTAGAAAAGGCAGAGGAATCACAGATCAAATTGCTAACATCCGCTGGATCATTGAAAAAGCAAGAGAGTTCCAGAAAAACATCTACTTTATTGACTATGCCAAAGCCTTTGACTTTGTGGATTGCCACAAACAGTGGAAAATTCTGAAAGAGATGGGAATACCAGATCTCCTGATCTGCCTCTTGAGAAATCTGTATGCAGGTCAGGAAGCAACGGTTAGAACCAGACATGGAATAACAGACTAGTTCCAAATCGGGAAAGGAGTACGTCAAGGCTGTATATTGTCACCCTGCTTATTTAACTTATATGCAGAGTACATCATTAGAAACGCTGGGCTGGAAGAAGCACAAGCTGGAATCAAGATTGCCAGGAGAAATATCAATAACCTCTGATATGTAGATGACACCTCTCTTACGTCAGAAAGTGAAGAAGAACTAAAGAGCCTCTTGATGAAAGTGAAAGAGGAGAGTTAAAAGTCAGCTTAAATCTCAACATTCAGAAAACTAAGATCATGGCATCTGCTCCCATCACTTCATGGCAAATAGATGGGGAAACAGTGGAGACAGTGTCAGACTTTATTTTGGGGGGCTCCAAAATCACTGCAGATGGTGACTGCAGCCATGAAATTAAAAGACGCTTACTCCTTGGAAGAAGTTATGACCAACCTAGTTGAGTGAGTGAAATCACTCAGTCATGTCCGGTTCTTTGCTACCCCTTGGACAGTAGCCCATGAGGCTCTCCTCTGTCCATTGGATTCTCCAGGCAAGAATAGTGGAGTGTGTTGCCTTTCCCTTCTCCAGACCAACCTAGACAGTATATTAAAAAACAGAGACATTACTTTGCCAACAAAGGTCTGTCTAGTCAAGGCTATGGTTTTTCCAGTAGTCATGTATGGATGTGAGAGTTGGACTATAAAGAAACCTGAGCACTGAACAATTGATGCTTTTGAACTGTGGTGTTGAAGAAGACTCGTGAGAATCCCAAGGACATCCAACCAGTCCATCCTAAAGGACATCAGTCCTGAATATTCATTGAAAGGACTGAAGTTGAAGCTGAAACTCCAATACTTTGGCCACCTGATCTGAAGAACTGACTCATTTGAAAAGACCCTGATGCTGGGAAAGATTGAAGCAGGAGGAGAAGGGGAAGACAGAGGATGAGATGGCTGGATGGCATCACCGACTCAATGGACATGAGTTTGAGTAAACTCCAGGAGGTGGTTATGGACAGGGAGCCCTGGCATGCTGTAGTCCATGGTGTCACAGAGTCAGACAGGACTGAGAGACTGAACTGAATTGAACTGAACTCTAAGGGATACAGGAAAAGGAGGATCACGGGGCATTCTATGAGCTGGAAATATCTTTGCCTTCTTATTATTGTATTGTATATGCAATCTTGTCTCTTTCCCAGTCTAGTCTCAACCCATTCACTTGTACCTTCTACCTCTAAATTCACTGCTACTGTTACTGCTAAGTCACTTCAGTCGTGTCCAACTCTCTGCGACCCCATAGACGCAGCCTACCAGGCTCCCCCGTCCCTGGGATTCTCCAGGCAAAAACGCTGGAGTGGGTTGTCATTTCCTTCTCTGATGCATGAAAATGAAAGTGAAGTCGCTCAGTTGTGTCTGACTCTTCTCGACCCTCTGGACTGCAGCCTACCAGGCTTCTCCGCCCGTGGGATTTTCCAGGCAAGAGTACTGGAGTGGGGTGCCATCGCCTTCTCCGAATATGCTATCTAGGTTGGTCATAACTTTTCTTCCAAGGAGTAGGCGTCTTTTAATTTCATGGCTGCAGTCACCATCTGCAGTGATTTTGGAGCCCCCCAAAATAAAGTCTGACACTGTTTCCACTGTTTCCCCATCTATTTCCCATGGAGTGATGGGACCGGATGCCATGATCTTCGTTTTCTGAATGTTGAGCTTTAAGCCAACTTTTTCGCTCTCCTCTTTCACGTTCATCAAGAGGCATTTTAGTTCCTATTCACTTTCTGCCATAAGGGTGGTGTCATCTGCATATCTGAGGTTATTGATATTTCTCCCGGCAATCTTGATTCTAGCTTGTGCTTCTTCCAGCCCAGCGTTTCTCATGATGTACTCTGCATATAAGTTAAATAAGCAGGGTGACAATATACAACCTTGACGTACTCCTTTTCCCATTTGGAAACATAACTTTGCCCAATTCCTCAATTGTAAAATGAGGGAATTGGACTCCATTCTACTCTAAGGGACATCCAGTGTTGAAATCTCATGTCCAAAGAAATGATTTTCTCACCAGGAATTTCCAGCACTGTGGCAGAAGGAAAGACTCTCTGGTGCCCCATGAGTCATACATATTAAATTGAAGTGAACAAATGAGCATCTGTTGACTGTTTCTGACGTGTAAAGCTGTCAGCTGGCAATAGTTACTATGCTTAGGTTTTCAAATGGCTCTGCTGCCTTTACTAAAAATAAGCCACTGGTATTAGGGCTGAGTCATCGTCATACATGAATATGTGGAAGACAAAAGTGACAAAGGTTATAAATGAACTGTGGGTTATTTCCCTTCCAACCAGACACCACACCTTGTTCCCCACCAGTCCCACTTTTTCTGTTTTATTTCAGATAAGCTGTATACTTTAAATAGAAAACATATTCAACAGTATGTTGTATTTTAGTTTGTTCATATCCTGTTCACTGCTTGTAGATTGGGTTTTTCCTTTAGAGTTGGGTTATGTCCTTCTCTGAGGAGTAGAGGTTAATGTTAACAACATTTGCAACTATGCTTTACAGTATACAAAGTGATTACATATGCATAGTTTCTCTTGAATAGTCAGTCACTGGCTGGTGATGTGGCAACTTGAGGACAGGTATCAAGCATCCGCTCCAGGTAGTAAAATCATATGGGACAGGACATAGTCTGGGCAAAATGGTTAAGTAATTTTGCCTTGTTTTAAGGTGGTCTTTTTCTTTAGGCTTTGGGGATTATCTCTCATCTTCTAGGATCTCCATTCCCTCCATCCCTGTGGCTGGGGCCCTAATTCTGCTTTCTACTCGAAGCTTCACTCTGTGAGCCTTATTCTCCTAGCTGTAAAGTGGGAGGAAAGTTGGAGGAGTAAACCACTGAAGTTCTTTCTTAATCTAACTTCTTTTCCCAAGTATGCCTTTCTAAGAAGCAGTAAAAAAAACTCCAAAATTATATCAGGCTTCTTTCTCTTACCCAAAAAAATTCCCATTCCCTCAGGGTTGCTGATTTCAACTAGCTATTTGGTAGAAAACTGTTGACTAAGCAAAACATAAAGGGTGAATATTGAATCGTGAGTTTCCTAGGAGTATTGTCCACAAACAAGACTTAACTACATTCATAAATTAATGACTTCAAATGGTTGGTCCAGCTACTGATGCCCAGCAGTGCCCTGTGGCATGGAGGTCTTTCGCCCCCCATTTCTTTTAGGTGAGACTCCAGCCTCCACAACCTGAATTCCAAAGGGAAGAACAGTCACTAATCAAAGGAGGAGCAGCCAGGAAACCACCTGAAGCAAGATTAAAGGTGCCAGAGAGGCTCATCCAGATTAGGAGCCTGGACCACCTAAGACCCTGCGCACATCCTAATCTTGTCAACAACACTACTCTCTTGAAACTTGGCAGAAGAAAAAAGAATACAAGACTGTTACTGCCTTGAATCTTGTCAGGTGCTCCTGGCTGACTATATAACCTCGTGCTACTCACCAGGGAGGGGGGCACAGTTCTGGAAGTGCTAACCTACGTGTTCCCCCTTTACCTGGCAAAGTAATAAAGCCACTCTTTCCTTCTTTCCCCAAACTCTTATCTCTGTATTTCTGTCTGGCATCGGTGCATAGACAGCCAATTTTGGCAACGCTACCATCTTTCTTTGAGATCCAGTCCAGAAGTGCCTAAAACTAAAAATATTCAAAATGGACTTACTATTTTACTTTAAAAAGCTCTTTGTTGGTAGCTGCTCACCTGAGCCTGCCTGCTCTCCCCGTGAGAGTGTACTATTGAAACAGGAGGGAAGCGGTCAGGGCACAACATTTGAAAGTCTGAGGACACAACGTAAACTGACTAGAACCAAATAAGTCCAAGATGGCAGATGAGTCAACTTCCGCTAGACCTTGATTCTCAGCATATACTCATTGTAACACTTCAGCAAACCAAATAACACACCCACAGGTGCCGTGACAGTTCTGAGATCGGCCATAAAGACCAAAAAGTGTGTAGTGGCCCAATTCCTGGAAATCTCTACCCCTTCTCCAAAATAGTTGGAATAATCCTCCCAGTCATTAACCTACTCACCCCATAAAATCTAACCATGCTATATTTTGGGGCCACTCTTGCCTTCTCCAATGGCCCACACTTTGTGGAGTGTTTTTCTCTCAAGAAATCCACTTCTTACCTATTATTTTGTCTCTCCCTGAATTCTTTCTGTGCTGAGACATAAAGACTCTAAATCTCAGTATGTCCAGACAGTACGTGTGTGACCTCAGTTAAAGACTGTGGCTTTTGGCTGGGTTTCAGTCTTGGCCTCATAGGTTCAGGTCCCAGTCTGAGGTACATGGTTTCACTATGTCTTAATAAATCCTTGCCTTGCTTTCTTGAGCAGGGGAGAGAAACTACTTTCCTTCCTGAATTAACTCTTTTTTTGGCTTCACAAAGTGGCTTGTGGGATATTGATTCCTGTCCAGAAACTGAGCCAGGGCCCCTGGCAGTAAAGGCTCCATGCCCTAACCCCTGGACCACCAGGGAATTCCCCTAAATTAACTCTCTTGATTGGTGGTGCTATCATTTACCCGTGTGTCCAAACCAGAAACCTGTGGGATGACCTGTGGGTCATCCTCTAAAACTACCAAGTTCTGTCCATTGGATTTCTCAAATATTTTTCACATCCATAACATTGTCATTACCTTAACATAAAAGATGGGGAGCCAGGTAAGCAGATTAGGCAGATACAAATGGAATGCAAAGAGCAAGATCTAAGTAAGACTGAAACCACTCACCTCAGTTTGAGACTTGAACCCACGTAACCGGGACTTGAACTTGGCCAAAACCCTGCTTGTGATTTGAACTCACAAGGCTGGGACTCAAAACTAGCCAAAATCAACAGTCTTCCAACTGAGATCACACTCTTGTTTTCAGGACTTAATGAAGCTCAAGTTCTTGATGTCTCATCATAAAAAGAATTCAGTGAGAGACAAACTGATAGGTAAGAAGTGGATTCCTTTAGCGAGAAACACACTCCACAGACAAAGTGTGGGCCGTCTCATAAGCCAGGAGTGACCTTGGGAGAAACATATTCCACTGACAAGAGTATGAGCCATCACAAACGGCTGAGTGCGGCCTCAAAATGTGGTGTGGTTAGCTTTTATGGGCTGGGTAATTTCATAAGCTACTGAGTGGGAGGGTTATTCCAACTATTTGGGGGAATGGGCATAGATTTCCATGAATTGGGCTACTGCCCACTTTTTGGTCTTTGATGGTTAGCCTTGCGACTGTCATGGGCCTCTGGGTGTGTCATTTAGCTTGCTGATGTGTTCCAATGAGCATATATTGAATATTAAGGTCTAGTTGAAATGGATTTGTCTGCCATCTTGGGCCTACCTGATTCTAGTCAGTTTATGTTGTGTCCTCGGGCTATGTCATTCTTTCCAAGTTGTGCCCTGCTCCCTTCCCTCCTGTTTCATGCACCAAGTACATGCAGCAAGACATTAGTCTGGCAAGCCAGACAAAGTTCTTGACTCCTACCCATAGCACTTTACCTCCACCACCACCTTTTAACATATTAGCAGCCTGCAGGGCTCCCAAAATGTAGAGAGAGTACCTCTGCTCACCATGAAGATTTAACTTGAAGTTGAAATGGAGAAAGAATATATGGGAAAAGGCCTCATTTTTCACACTGAAATATTGGTAGGATGGAGGCACTGAGCACAGGAATAAAGAGAATAAAACTATCAGATATGCATCTACATTTTTTGGAAGTCCAGGCTTTGTCCCAGGGAGTAGAGGTGTAGAATAAATGAACATAACATTCAAGGCTCTACTCTTCTCTTATCTGGGGCTCAGGATGATGCCACCTTGAAGACCACATCATATCAAGCTAGCAACAAGTACATCAAGTTGTCTATGTTGTGGATTTGGGTAGTGGGAAGCTCAGTGGTTTAGATTTCTTAGCCTGGGAACTTGGGGTGGGGGTGGGCAGTAGAGCAGGTAGCTCTGACGTAAGGACCACAGGCAAGGCTACCATCAGTGCCAAACCTCAGAGACATCTCAGTAACATCAGAGTCAAAGAAGCTCAAGTTACATGGGGCTGCTGCTGCTGCTAAGTTGCTTCAGTCGTGTCCAACTCTGTGTGACCCCACAGATGGCAGCCCATTGGGCTCCCCCATCTCTGGGATTCTCCAGGCAAGAACACTGGAGTGGGTTGCCATTTCCTTCTCCAATGCATCAAAGTGAAAATTGAAAGTGAAGTCGCCCAGTCGTGTCCGACTCTTCGCAACCCCATGGACTGCAGCCTACCAGGCTCCTCCGTCTATGGGATTTTCCAGGCTACTCCCTCAAATTTGAAAAACTCAAGAGAAATCGTGTCCTGTTGGGGAGGGGTTGGTGACCCCACACACCACAGCTCCTCCCTCACATAAAGCCCAGACACTGAACCTAAAAAACATCCTCGTGGTCATTGCACATTCTGGGGGAGACGCTGAGCTGTGGGCGAAGAGCTGCCCAGCGAGGCAGCGGGGTCGGGGCCGAGGTGGCGACGTGAGGTGTCCCGTGAGAGGACAGGACATGGGGAGTGATATCAAAAGAATGGACTCTGAGTTCTAGTAGCTCAAAACTCAACTTTTTTGGCTGCGTCACACTGGATGCGGGATCTCAGTGCGTCAGCCAGGGATGGAACCTACACTGCCTGCAGTGGAAGGGCAGAGTCTTAACCACTGGACCACCAGGGAAGTCCCTCAAAAAACTTCAACTTTGAAGGCCAGCTGGATATCTAGAGACTAGGCAAGTGAGTAACATGCTTAGAGACTAGAAGACAATAAGTGATGTTCACTTCATGGATCCAAAGACCCCATTCACCTTTATCCACCTTTATCAAGTGGCCAAAGAAAGATTTCTCTCCCATAATCTAAATACTCTAAAGGGGAAGACCAAGAAAGGGAGACGTTAGCTGAGAAGACTCATCATTTTTATCCAAGAGAGACTGCACATGACCTAAAGGAACTGTTTCAATAATCCATTTAGACTGAGCTTTCCTTTGAACCTGGTCTGTTCTACCAGGGAGATTTCAGGAAGTAGGCCAGATCAAGTTTAGAGAAAACAAATAAATCATTTTTCTCTGCTTATCTGAATCTGTGAGTTAACCCCCAATCCAAACCTCTGCTGAGATTACCTTCCCTTTGGCAAAATCCTCCAGGAGGCCTTCACCTAAATAACCTCCAAACAGAGTTAACTATTCTTTTCTCTTTATCATTGCACTTTATATATATTTAGATTGTTGCACTTGCATAGGATTTAATGCTTCTGAGGCCTGCCTCCTTCACTAGTTGCTTGTCTTGGGGAAAAATATTGTGCCTGATTCATCTTGATCTTGGCCTAGCACCTTCAACTTGGGCTTCATACAGGACTAGTATCTGCTGCTGCTCCTGCTGCTAAGTCGCTTCAGTTGTGTCTGACTCTGTGTGACCCCAGAGACGGCAGCCCACCAGGCTCCCCCGTCCCTGGGATTCTCCAGGCAAGAACACTGGAGTGGGTTTCCATTTCCTTCTCCAATGCATGGAAGTGAAAAGTGAAAGTGAAGTCGCTCAGT
>SJYT01059649.1:108820-147963 GCA_006410635.1 Cephalophus harveyi
GAGGAGAAGGGGACGACCGAGGATGAGATGGCTGGATGGCATCACGGACTCGATGGACGTGAGTCTGAGTGAACTCCGAGAGATGGTAATGAACAGGGAGGCCTGGCGTGCTGTGATTCATGGGGTCGCAAAGAGTCGGACACGACTGAGCGACTGAACTGAACTGAACTGAACTGAAATATGAACACAGCAATTCCAAAGCATTAGAGCAGTTAAAGAAAAAAAAAAAGATGTGATGTAAACACAACTGATAGTTTTCTCTGTAAGCCACTTTCCACCGATTTATAAAGCTATGGTTTTATAATTCTTTTAAAAAGGACAATGTTTCCACATTGCTACATGCAGTGATTTCATTGTTAGTCATATGTTCTTGACTACAATGCAGTCTTCAATCTTCTTACACAGCTTGACATAGCCCATCAGGATTTCTTCAGAAAGTCAGCTTGTCATATTTTCAGCAGCCTTTAAGGCTTCTGTGGCCTTGTGAATTTCCTTAATAACTGATGATAAAGCTTCTGGGTTAATTCCTTGTTCACAAAGCCGCACACATATACACAGAGTTTCCATATCTAATCTAGAATTCAAAATTCTTGAAATCTCAAGTAGGACGCATTCAGATTCGCTGCTGCTGCTGCCGCCGACCCAGCACCACGGCTGCTGGTCATGGCAAGGGCCAAGGGAGGCGGGCGAAGGGCCTGACCTGGAACTTCCAGGTGGATTCTTAACCACTAACTTTTTTGTTTCTGGCCTAAGTTCTTCAAAACGACCAGTCCATACTAAGAGTATAAGATTCCCAATTTAAAAGCTGTTTTCTTTCCACTTTGTCACACTAAATTATGTAATTCTATTGGGTTGGAATAAAGTTACTATAGCCATAAATTTCATTAGTTTTAACAGCTTTATTGAAATACAATTCACACACTATATAATTAAACCGGTCTTCCCTGGTGGTTCATTGGTAAAGAATATGCCTGAAATGCAGGAGCCGCAGGACACGCTGGTTTGATTGCTGGGTCTGGAAGATCCCCTGGAGGAGAGTATGGTAACCCACTCCAATATTGTTGCCTGGAGAATCCCATGGACAGAGGAGCCTGATGGGCTACAGTCCATGGGGTTGCAAAAAGTCAGACACAACTGAAGCGAATTAGCACCCATGCACATAAATAATTAAACCATTTACAGTGTACAATTCAATGACTTTTAGTCATTGTAGTAATTCAGAGTATTAGTATACTGTCTATATTAGCATAGAAAGTGAAAAAAAAGTGAAAGCTGCTCAGTCATGTCTGACTCTGTGATTCCATGGACTATATAGTCCATGGAATTCTCCAGGCCAGAATACTGGAGTGGGTAGCCTTTCCCTTCTCCAGGGGATCTTCCCAACCCAGGGATCAAACCCAGGTCTCCCGCATTGCAGGCGGATTCTTTACCAGCTGAGCCAATAATATATATAATTAGTATCATAATATAGTATATTAGTATATTATCTATCACCATAATCAATTTTAGAACATTTTCATTAGGCCCAAAAGAAACCCATCCCCTTTAGCATTCACTCTTATTTTCCCTTCTTCCACCAGGCAGCCTGAGGCAACCATTGATCTTTCATGTGGTCCTTTGTGACTGGCTTCTTTTACTTAGAATATTTTCAAGGTTCAATATTTCCATGTTGTAATATGTACTTCATTTCTTTTTGTTGTTGAATAATAAATATTTAATTATATGCATATATAATATTTTAATTCAAGTATTGATAGATATTTGGCAGAATGTTGTTTCAAACAAATGTGATCACTGAGCTAGCAGAAGCTTAAAATTAGTACATATACATGTGCGTGCTAAATCGCTTCAGTCCTGTTCAACTCTCCACAACATTATAGGCTGTAGCCTACCAGGCTCCTCTGTCCATGGGATTCTCCAGGCAAGAATACTGGAGTGGGTTGCCATTTCCTTCTCCAGGGGATCTTCCTGACCCAGGGATTGAACCTGTGTCTGTTTCCTGCATTGGCAGGTGGGTTCTTTACCATATTGCTTCCCATCTGGGAAGCAATATATAAATATGTATCTCATATATTTCTATGTTGAATTTATACTTAAGCACACTTACTATTAAGACTTTGTTATAATCTTAGACCTGACTATCAGTTTTTTCCCTCTAAATTTTCTGATGTGTATGATAGTAGTATGGAAAGACAAAGTGAAGTCTTGCCCTAAGTTCTTCTGCTCCTTGGACTTCTAGGAAAACGGTGGCATATATATAGGTGTACATATATATATATATAGAGAGAGACATATAGCAAGAGGCATAAATATAGGTGCCCAAGTAAGAGTCCTTAGGAGAGAAAAAAGAAAAGAAAAAACAGATCCAGAGCAAGATTAGTTCCTGGTTTTTAAATGCGAGCTTTAGAAAAGAAAAGGCATTTGGGGCACATATCCAACTAGCTGATTGGCAAATCTAAGACCTACACATATACACAAACAATAAGAGGTGACTGCTTGGTGAGGGTGCAAAAGGGGGACAGTACAGGCCACAAATTCAATCACGTGTGTCCTTGTAAGGCTAAGTTTTGCACCTCCTTACTGCTTTTGTGGGTCTCTGGTTGGGTACAGATTGGGAGACTTTGGAGAACTAGTTCGTACTTAGAGAACGTGAACTTGTAAATACCGAATTGAGGGTTTTTATGATCCTGGGAGGTAGCTGATTCCCCACTGAACCATTCTTAACTCAAATCTTGCCTTCCCTGGCCCTATTCTTACAGGAGTTGAGGCGACAGTACTCTTCCGTCACCTGCCGCGGAGATCAGGGGCTTTGGGGTGTATTTTCTGCCCTATTTGCAGCGGTCAGAACACCAGGAAGTGATCCTTGACTCAGCCCGCCCGAGGTTTGGGTGTTGTCATTCCCCACACGTGATTTTCTACCAGCCGGCGAGAGACCTCACGTACCACCGGACTTACTCATCCTAGTGACTCCACCTCTTTCCTCCTCTACTCTCCACCCCATGTTAGCCTGGCCTGCTTAGAGATTAGAGGAAAGGAGGGTGCTTGGAGCCAGGAAATAGCACTCTCCCAAGAAGTCCGTGAGGAGAGAAACTAGTGTTTGGGAAAGTGCAAGATTGTGGAGTTTGTTTTACTCTTCTCCAGGATGCTTTGCACTTCCTCTGTTTAAGGCTAACCTTACTGTCTTAACCCCAAAGAATTCTTTCCTATTCAAGACCACCTTATTACTGAGGTGGACCTTGTCTCCGTTAAGTTTGCTTTCCCTTTCCCTGTTTTCTACTACTCTGAGTCCGGAATTCTCAAATTCTCAGAACTGCTTTGAGTCCCTGATCGGCCTCCTTCCAGTTCTAGCTGCGTGACCTTGAGTGAACCATTAACTTCTCCAGGCCTACTTTCCGCGTCTGTGAAACGAAGGCCAAAACGTCTACCGCACCAAGCCTGTGACGAGGCCCAAATATGAAAGCCCTTTGTGCGCTGTAAAAACTAATAAAATGTTAGCTATTCTGGACTGCTAATCACTCTTCCAGAAACCCTCGGTTTCCTTTGGGGCTCGCCCCGCAAATCGCGCCTGGGGTGGGTACTGCTCACCTCCCTCCTATCGCAGTCTTTCCCATTGGCTAACACGACGGCCGCGCGGCGCCCAGTGTTGACGCAACGCCGCCTCCGCTGGCGCAGGATGCTGCATTGGCCCCGCCCCCGACCGCGCCTCGCCTCCTGCGGGGTCCCGCCCTTCGGGCCGACACGGGCGGATCCCGCCCCTTCAGTGACGTGTGGCGCGCGCAGCCCGGCCGCCCCGGCAGTTGGTGCAGCGGCGGTTGGGCTGAATACGCTCGCTTCACCCCTCCCCTCCTCCGGCTCGGGCCCCCACCCCGCCGGGCCCAGCCCCAGCTCCAGCCGCAGCGGCCCCGTCCCGCGCGGGCCCGTGTCGCCCCCTCAGCCGGAGACGCCCCCGGCCGGCGGGCAGCCCGCCACCATGGAGCTGGAGGACGGTGTGGTGTACCAGGAGGAGCCCGGCGGCTCCGGGGCCGTGATGTCGGAGCGGGTGTCCGGCCTGGCCGGCTCCATCTACCGCGAGTTCGAGCGGCTCATCGGGCGCTACGACGAGGAGGTGGTCAAGGAGCTGATGCCACTGGTGGTAGCCGTGCTGGAGAACCTGGACTCGGTGTTCGCGCAGGACCAAGAGCACCAGGTGGAGCTGGAGCTGCTCCGGGACGACAACGAGCAGCTCATCACCCAGTACGAGCGAGAGAAGGCGCTGCGCAAGCACGCAGAGGAGGTGAGGCCGGCCAGAGGGCAGGGTGGGGGCCGGGCCCGAGGGCCGGGGGGTCGCGCTCCGTCTCGGAGGGGAGGCGCGCCGGCCTCCTTGGGGCAGGCCTAAGCCCCAGGCTCGTCGGAATGAGCCTGGCGGCCGAGAGGCCCCAGTACCCCCGGCCAGCATTGGACGCCCGGGAAGATGGGTGAGTGTCCTGGAGAAGAGAGTGAGATGGGGGGAGCAAGGCCTGGGGAGGAAGCCGCAGCCTGGCCTGAGGGCACCTGGGGTTGGCTGAGTGCGGTATTTTAGGGTATCTGCTTGCCTCTTGTAGTTTAGGGAAGTTTCCGACCATCGTGGGGTAGTCAAACGGCGTTTCAAACTTTTACCTTGGGGTGGTGGGTGGAGCGCCTTTAAACAACTGTCCTGGATATGTAACTTCCGCTGGTTCCAGTACCTTTCCTGGGGGTTGCTGCTTTGGGAAGTTTGATATCTTCCTCTTTCGGTCAGTTTCTTGATATTTTAACCCTACTGAGGAAGTTTTATTTTATGTGTTATGTGCCTTGGTTGAGACTTTGTTGACACTTAGATGTTGTATGGGAATACTCTGTAAATATGGAGAGTACACAATTTTATTGGTATACCACATCAATGCACTCTTCCTTGTCAGGTGGTAACCTTGGACAGTTCCCTTTAAAAACTATTTATAAAAAGGTCGGGGAAGTGGTAGGGGGCGGGTTAAGGAGGTGTGGGTGACAGTTGGCAACTCTTTTCAGAGACTGCACTTGGCCAGCTTTTAACTTTAGTGCCCTCGGTGCCCCAACCTTGACTTTGAGCCTTTTGGAGCTCTGGAGTGCAAGTGATAGGTGTTTAACCTCTGGAGGGGGTCAAGGATTCTAGCTTTCAAGATGTGTTGGCATTATTTCTGTGGAATGTTTCTGATGTGGGTGAAGTGTCCTGTTCATCTTTGTTTCCTGAGCGTATAACAAACCTGGGTAAATATATGGTGATAGAAGAAAGCTAAATAACTAATTATTGAAGGAATGACATACTGTCTTTCAGAAATACTTTAAAAGTTTTAACGACGTGCAGCTCATTTCCTGACACTAAATAGTAGCACCATGTAAACTTTTTTTACTTAATACAATACCTTTGTATGAGGTCAAATAGTTGTTTTCCTTAAGTTTGACTGCATGATGCTTTTTAGTTCTGATTTTGTGATCCATTTGTCTCAAAGGGATGCTATTGAACTTGCCAAACAAAACTGACTTTATTTCAAAAGTATTTCCAAGTATATATGGAAGGAAAGGTTGGAAAAGAAAATCTAAGGATGGAATCACAATTTCCACTAGTTTACTAGCACTCTTTATGGAATGGAGCTTCTGTACTACTCCTGAGATGACTTGCCATGTCTTCATGAGCAAGGGCTCAGAGAGAACCTTGCTATTTTATGGATGTACGTGGGAAGACTGTGGAATTAACCGAATATACACCCAGGTGAGGAACAGGCCCGGCATGACTTTATTATCACAGATAAAAGAAATTGTTGGACTTCCCTGGTGGTCCAGTGGTTAAGAGTCTGTCTGGAAATGCAAAATGCAGGGGACAGAGGTTTGAGCTGTGTTCTGAAAACATTCCACATGGCGTGGGGCAACTAAGCCTGTGCACTTGACAACTAATGAAGCCCACACACCCTAGAGCCTGTGCTCTGCAACAGGAGAAGCCAGTACAGTGAGAAACCTGCACTCCCCAAGGAAGAGTTGTCCCCCCTCACCCAGCTCGTTGCAACTAGAGAAAGCCCACACACAGCAGCAAAGACCCAGGATAGCCATAAGTAAATACATACATAATTTTAAAAAGCAAGGAATTACTCCCATCAGCCTTAAACTCCTGTCAGTCCATGTAAACATGGGCAAAATGCCAGGGTCACACATGCCAGGAAAACCATCTGCCACAGGTTGCAGAATCAGAAAATACAACTGACTAAGTTGCTAGACTCTGGATTATATATTAATTTCTTAAGTAAATGACATGTAAAAAGTGGATATCCAATGACTTCTTTTGTAACTGATGCTTTTTCAAATGTGCCGGGAAGTTCTCTGTAATGGAACATGACCTGAGACTAAGAACGTTGATGGCTAGATGGCCACAAACGTAAAGTCATCTTGTTACCAGTTTTCATGTAAGATCATAGATCAAGTTTTACCCAAGTACTCAGAAATTCAGTCTCTCTTAGGTAAATATGCAGAAATGATTCTGTGTTTAATTTTCTCTTAAGTTTTGTGGCCTTTAAATAAGAAATGTAATCTTTATTATAATGATATTACTTAATTTGAATACCTTCTGTCTTTTTCTTTGCTTTAATTTGAATTTGTTGTGACGAGTTAACCTGCTGGTTTTGAGTCTATAAAAATAATCTGAAGAAGGGCTGATTTTATATAGATTTATAACCAGCTTCAAATGCTAGTCAAGAAATCTCATTTTATAGCTTACCACTCTCCCCTTTGGGCTCCCTGCTCCAGCCATATATATATATATGTAGTCAAAGCTGTGGTTTTTCCTGTAGTGATGTATGGGTGTGAGAGCAGAACCATAAGGAAGGCTGAGTGCCGAAGAATTGATGCTTTTAAATTGTGGTGCTGGAGAAGACTCTTGAGAGTCCCTTGGGCAGCAAGATCATACCAGTCAGTGCTAAAGCAAGTCAACCTTGAATATTCATTGGAAGGACTGATGGTGAGGCTCTAATACTTCGACTACCTAATGCGAGGCGCAGACTCGATAGAAAAAACCCCGATGCTGGGGAAGAATTGAGGGCTGGAGGAGAAGGGGGCGACAGAGGATGCGCTGGTAGGATGGCAGCAGTGACTCAATCAACTTGAATGTGAGCGAACTCCAGGAGATGATGAAGGGCTGGAAAACCTGGCATTCTGCGGTCCATGAGGTTGCCAAGAATCGAGTATGACTTAGCGACTGAACAACAACAATATATATTTAAAATATTTATTTATGTGTGTGCCAGGTCTTAGTTGTGGCACACGAGATCTTTGACTTTACTGAGGCATGTGGGATCTAGTTCCCTGACCAGGGATGTAACCCTGGTCCCCTGCATTGGGAGCACGAAGCTTTAGCCACTGGACCACCAGGGACGTCCCCATCCATATATATTTTTTTCCATTTAACCAAGTACTGTCTGATGCCTTCACCCCCTTGGCCTAGAATACTTTTCCCTCAGAGCTTCATCCTGACTAGCTCCTCACTTTTGACTCAGCTTAAATTTCACTTCTTCAGCTCGTTTCCTGTCTACTCTATCCAAGGTAAACCTGTGAATCTATGAACAATTGATCTGTTAAATCAGTGATTAAAAAAGTTCACAAGTTGTGTGACACGGACCAAAAAAAAAAAATCTAGAGAGAAATGTTATTCTTGGGAAGAATATGTTAGTGTTTTTTATGTTTGTGTAAATTCTGATTTTTAGAGTAGACATTTGTTTTGAGTAATTAAAAAAAAATTGCCTGAAATAGGCAAATGAATTAAAGAAAATTTTTCTTAAGAAATTTGTTTAAAAAATTTTTTTATTGAAGTATAGTTGATTTGCAGTGCTGTGTTAATTTCAGATGTATAGCAAAGTGATCCAGTTATACATAGCGAATTTAGTTTTAGCGAGTTTAGCGTGATTGACTGGAGGGAGATTGCACATAAAAATGAAGATGTACCCTCTTCATCCTTCTTGAGTAGTAGAAGCATATATGAAGACAGAATATCTTTGCTGGGAAGAGGATGATGTGATTATGTGATTTTTAGGACTGCTTTTCTGTGGGTTTTTGTCTAAAATGAAGTGATTACATGCATAGGTGAGGGATATTACTGAGAATTTTCTAATTAACTTTTTTCCAATGACTCAGCACTTAAAGCAGTAACAATTGATGTTTTATATGAAGACTTATGGGCTTCCCTGGTAGCTCAGCTGGTAAAGAATCCTCCTGCAATGCAGGAGACCCCAGTTTGATTCCTGGGTCAGGAATATTCCCTGGAGAAGGGATAGCCTCCCACTTCAGTATTCATGGGCTTCCCTGGTGGCTCAGATGGTGAAGAATTCACCTGCAATGCGGGAGACCTGGGTTTGATCCTTGGGTTGGGAAGATCCCCAGAGGAGGGCATGGCAATCTACTCCAGTATTCTTGCTTGGAGAATCCCCATGGACCGAGGAGCCTGGCAGGCTGCAGGCCATGGGGTCGCAGAGTCCGACACGACTGAGCTTCTAAGCGCAGCACAGCATGTGAAGACTTGTAATCAGGTCATTTTCTTTGCAAGTCTGTGCACATGAGAGTGAATGATAAGATTTGTGGGCAGGAAGGCAGGCGTGGATATTGATGTTGTAGTTCTTATTCTTTCATGAAAATATATTATTTTTAAAAATTAAAATTTATTTATTGAGGCTGTGCCTGGTCTTAGTTGCGTCATGCAGGATCTGTAATTGAAGCATATGGGATCACACTCCCTAATGAGGGATTGAACCAAGGACCCCGGCATTGGGAGTGAGGAGCCTCAGCCACTGGACCACCAGGGAAATCCCCATAAAAATATTTTATTCAAAAATGCTAAGGAAATGAATTTTTGTTTGTGAAATAATTTACAGTGAAAGTTAACTTCTTCAATAAACACTTAGGAATATTTGAAGTCTTTTCAGTTCAAGACAGGAGTGAAGAGTAATTTTGAATACTTGAGCTTATATTTGTTGAGGACTTAGGATCTTAAAAATAGAAATTCCATATTTGCTTCATCGTTAAGTTTATTTTGTTTCTTTGGCAAAGTTGTTATTTGAATTGATATTTATGATGGTTCTTTAGTTTTTATTCTATTACTCTGGTTTCAAAAGGAATTTAATTTGCTATTAAGTAGGTTTTGGGAATCCCCTGGTGGTCCAGTGGTTAGAACTCTGAACTTCCACTGCAAGGGCATGGGTTTGATCCTTGGTTGTGGGGGAGGGAGGGATTAAAGCCCCCATACTGCACAGTGAGGCAAATAATAATAATTTAAAAAGTAGGTTTTATTTCACTACAGTGGAGCAGTAGTGGAATGGTGGTTTATTTATATGCACAGATGATCTGTTAGTACAGAGCAATTTGCTGGTCCATGGAACATTTGACGTGAAGTTTTCAAACTACTTGTTCAGTGTTTTTTTATTTTAATCTTATTTATTTATGTTTGGCTGTGCTGGGTGTTTGTTGTTGCATGGGCTTTCCTCTCATTGTGGTGAGCGGGGGCTATTCTCCAGTTGTGGTGTGCAGGCTTCTCACTGTGGTGGCTTCTTTTGTCATGGAGCTCTAGGGCGTGTGGACTTCAGTAGTTTCGGCTCCTGGGCTCTAGAGCACAGGCTCAGTAGTTGTGGCCCACAGGCTTAGCTGTTCTGTGGCATGTGGGATCTTCCTGCATCAGGGATCAAACCCATATCTCCCTCGTTGGCAGGCAGAATCTTTTCCATGGAGCCACCAAGGAAGGTAAGCTAAGGAATCCAAGAAATCCAGTGGTTTTTAAAACCAGTATCTTGTGGTATCTTTAGGGAACTAAAGATTTTTGGTCCAAGGATAATTGAGGTGCTGACTTCATTTCTCTCTTGGTTTAGTTACAGCAAGGGTCAACAGCTTTTTGGACTGTTAAATCTTCTTTAAACCTAAGTTTTAGAATGCTCAAAATACACTTTAGTGCTTCATTGATCTCTGTTTACGCAAATGAATTTATACATAAAACCAGTACATTTAAAAAATACATATTTTCATATTTTGAAAATACCTTTTTTTTTTTTTTCTGAACTATTGAATATTGAAATAAGCTTCACACTGCCCCTTGTCAGAGTAGATATGTCCTTGCCCCTGTCAGTCCCTACCTCCAGGCACTTTCTGAAATGAACAGTCTGTTTGTTCTTCAGGGGATGGTGCTTACTTTGATGAGAGGGTGTGTATGTCACCTTTTGAAATGGTAATCAGAGATAATTATTGTCTAGCTATTAAGATAGATCTTACCATTTACCTTCAGGATTTCTTGGTGGCTCAGATGGTAAAGAATCTGCCTGCCGCAGGAGACCCAGGTTTGATCCCTGGGTCAGGAAGATCCCCTGGAGAAGGGAATCGCAACCCACTCTAGTATTCTTGCCTGGAAAATTCCTTGGACAGAGGAGCCTGGCAGGCTAGTCTATGGGGTCGCAAAGAGTCAGACACAACTGAGGAGCTAACAGTTTACCGTTTACCTTTCAGAGATTTCTGAATTTAAGTATCTTAGTATCTATTATGTGTCCCTGGGATAGTGACATTCACATTTTACTTATTTAAAATCACAAAAGAGACTATGAAAATGGCCAAGGTACCAGGATGGATTAGTTGAGTAAAAACTACTTACTAGATTACTGTGGTATATGCCACAGGTCACTGATCCAGTTCTGTGCCTGTGTTTGATGAGTGAGTTTCTTGGATTCCTTAGCTTACCTTTAACTACACACTACATACTTAAATACTTTTGGTTCCCAGGAGAACTAGTATTAGAATAATGTAGCCAAATACATTTTCTTTTGTTCCCTTGACTAGTGGTTGAGTTATTTTAAAAACACCTTTTTTTTTTTTTTGCTATGCTCAGCACTTACAAAGAATGTAGCTATTACATAAATTTCTAGGTTGAGATAAGACATATCAACATAGAAGCGGTTTAATAATGTATGTAATATGTCTATCAAAAAAGGTGATATTTAAAAATATATGTGTATGAATTCTATACATTTTGAAATTTTGGCCAGTGATATTTAGTTATTAGCTTCAGTACAAGGTCGTGGAATTACTCAAGACTTCTGGTGCCTACATACTGACTGAAAGTGAGGGGATAGAAAAAAGTATCCATGCAAATGGAAATAAAGCTGGAGTAGCAGTACTCATATCAGACAAAATAGATTTCAAAATAAAGAATGTTACAGGAGACAAGGATACTATATAATGATCAAAAGATCAGTACAAGAAAAAGATATAACAATTGTATATATGTATATGTGTGTATCCAACATAGGAATACCTCAATATCTATGGCAAATACTAACAGTCGTAAAAGGAAAAATCAACAGAAAAACAATAATTTTGGGGGATTTTAATAACTCACTCTCATCAAGAAACAGATCGTCCACACAGAAAATCAGAAACACAGGCCTTAAATGACACATTAGATCAGATGGACTTTACTGATATTTAAAGAATATTCCATCTGAAAGCTGCTAAATACACTTTCATCTCAAGTGCACACGGAACATTGTCCAGAACAGATCATATCTTGGGCCACAAATCAAGCCTCGATAACTTTAAGAAAATTGAAATTATATCAAGCATCTTATCCGACCACAATGCTATGGAATTAGAAATCAATTACAGGGGAAGAAACTTAAAAAAAAAAACACACAAACACGTGGAGGCTAAACACATGCCACTGAACAGCTAATGGATCACTAAAGAAATCAAAGAGGAAATAAAAAGATAGCTAGAGACAAATGACAATGAAAACATGATGGTCCGACACTTTTGGGATACAGCAAAAGGAGTTGTAAGGGGGACATTTATAGCAATACCATCTTACCTTAGGAAACAAGAAATATCTCAAATAAACAGACTAACCTTGCCCCTAAAGCATCTAGAGAAAGAGGAACAAACAAAGCCCAAATTTAGTAGAAAGAAAAAAATTACACAAAAATCAGAGCAGAAATAAATGAAATAAAGATGAAAACAGTAGCAAAGATCAATGAAATTAAAAGCTGATTCTTTAAGAAGATAAGCAAAATTGATAAACCTCTAGCCAGATTCATCAAGAAAAAAGGAGAGGACTCACATCAATAAAACTAGAAATGAAAAAGCAGAAGTTACAACTGACAACGCAAAAATACAAAGAATCATAAGACAGTACTGCAAACAACTATGTGCCAATAAAATGGACTGCCTAGAAGAAATGGACAGATTCTTAGGTACAACCTTCTAAGACAGAACCAAGAAGAGATAGAAAATGTCAACAGATGATTCACAAGTACTGAAATTGAACCAGTAGTTAAAAATTTTCCAACAAACAAATGTCCAGAACCAGAAGGCTTCACAGGTGAATCTATCAGACATTTAGAGAAGAGTTAACATCTATCCTTCTGAAACTGTTATAAGAAAATTGCAGAGGAAGGAATACTGCCATGCTCATTCTGTGAGGCCACCATCAGCCTGATACCAAAAACAAAGATATTACAAGAAAAGATTATAGGCCAATTATACCGATGGAGAACGGGGTGACAGAGGGTGAGATGGTTGGATGGCATCACTGACTCGATGGACCTGAGCTTGAGCAGGCTCTGGGAGTTGTTGATAAACAGGGAAGCCTGGTGTGCTGCAGTCTATGGGGGTCGCAAAGAGTTGGACACGACTGAGAAACTGAACTGAACTGATACTGATGAATACAGATGCAAAAATCCTCAGCAAAATACTAGCAAACTAAATGCAACAATATATTAAAAGAGTCATTCACCATGATCAAGTGGGATTTATCCCAGAGATGCAAGGATTCTTCAGTTCAGTTCAGTTCAGTCGCTCAGTCATGTCTGACTCTTTGCGACCCCATGAATCGCAGCACACCAGGCCTCCCTGTCCAGTCCAAGGGACTCTCAAGAGTCTTCTCCAACACCACAGTTCAAAAGCATCAATTCTTCGGCGCTCAGCCTTCTTCACAGTCCAACTCTCACATCCATACTTGACTACTGGAAAAACCATAGCCTTGACTAGACAGACCTTAGTCGGCAAAGTAATGTCTCTGCTTTTGAAAATGCTATCTAGGTTGGACATAATCAATCAGTGTGATACACCACATTAACAAAGTGAGAATAAAAAGAAAGCATATGATCATTTCAATAGATGCAGAAAAAGCTTTTGATAAAATTCAGCACCCATTTATGATGAGAGCTCTCTAGAAAGTGGGAATAGAGGCCACAATAAAGGCCATATATGACAAATGCTAACATCCTTCTCAGTGATGAAAAGCTGAATTCATTGCTTCTAAGATTCTTGCCTTGCCTTCTAACAAGGCAAGAATGTCCATTGTCACCACTTTTATTCAACATAGTTTTGGAAGTCCTAGCCACGGCAATCAAGAAAAAGAAGTAAAAGTTATATAAATTGGAAAAGAAGTAGTAAAATTGTTCCTGTTTGAAGTATACATGATACTATACACAGAACATCCTAAAGATGCTACCAGAAAAACACTAGGGCTCATCAGTGAATTTGGTAAAGTTGTAGGATTCAAAATTAATATGCAAATCTCTTGCATTTCTATATACTAACATCAAAAGATCAGAAAGAAAAATCAAGGAAGCAATCTTTTACCATCACATCAAAAAGAACATAATACCTGGAAATAAACCTACCTAAGGAGTCCAAAGACTTGTATTCTGAAAAATATAAGACACTGATGAAAGTAGTTGGAGGTAGCACAAACATGGAAGGATGTATACTGTGTTTTGGGATTGGAAGAATCAATATTGTCAAAATGACTATACTTCCTAAGGTGATCTTTCGATTTAATGCAATTTGAATCAAATTATCACTGACACTTTTCACAGAACTAAAACAACAAATTCCAAAATTTATATGGAAATACAAAAGACCCCAAATAGCCAAAGCAATCCTGAGAAAGAAAAATGAATCTGAAGAAATCAGGGTCCCAACTTCAGACTTCCCAGGTGGCATCAGTGGTAAAGAACCTGCCTGCCAATGCAGATGTGGGTTTGATCCCTGAGTCTGGAAGATTCCTGGAGGAGGGCATGGCAGCCCACTCCAGTTGTTGCCTGGAGAATGCCATGGACAGAGGAGCCTGGCAGGCTACAGCCCATGGGGTCTCAGAGAGTCAGACATGATTGAAGTGACTCAAAATGACTTCAGACTATACTGTAAAAGTGAAGTCGCTCAGTCGTGTCCGACTCTTTGCGACCCCATGGACTGTAGCCTACCAGGCTCCTCCGTCCATGGGATTCTCCAGGCAAGAGTACTGGAGTGGGTTGCCATTTCCTTCTCCAGGGGATCTTCCCAACCCAGGGATCGAACCTGGGTCTCCCGCATTCCAGGCAGACGCTTTAACTTCTGAGCCACCAGGGAAGCCCAGATAAAGGTACAGTAATCAAGAGTATGGTACTGGCACAAAAACAAATATAGACCAGTGAAACAAGATAATGCCCAGAAACAAACACACACACACCCATGGTCAGTTCAGTCGCTCAGTCGTGTCTGACCTTTGCGACCCCATGGGCTGCAGCACGCCAGGCTTCCCTGTCCATCACTAACTCCTGGAGCCTGCTCAAGCTTATGTCCATTGAGTTAGTGATGCCACCCAACCATCTCATCCTCTGTCTTCCCCTCCTCCTCCTGCCTTCAATATTTCCCTTCTCCTCTTGCCTTCAATCTTTCCCAGCACCAGGGTCTTTTCCAATGAGTCAGTTCTTCTCATCAGGTGCTCAAAGTATGGAAGTTTCATCTTCAGCATCAGTCCTTCCAGTGAATATTCAGGACTGATTTCCTTTAGGATGGACTGGTTGGATCTCCTTGCAGTCCAAGGGTCTCCCAAAAGTCTTCTCCAACACCACAGTTAAAAAGCATCAATTCTTCAGTGCTCAGCTTTCTTTATAGTCCAACTCTCACATCCATACATGATTACTGGAAAAACCATAGCTTTGACTAGACGGACCTTTGCTGGCAGAGTAATGTCTCTACTTTTTAATATGCTGTCTAGGTTGGTCATAGCTTTTCTTCCAAGGAGCAAGCATCTTTTAATTTCATGTTTGCAGTCACTATCTGCAGTGATTTTGGGGCTCAAAAAATAAAGTCTGTCACTGTTTCCATTGTTTTCCTATTTATTTGCCATTAAGTTATGGAACTGGATGCCATGATCTTAGTTTTTTGAATATTGAGTTTTAAGCCAACTTTTTCACTCTCTTCTTCACTTTCATCAAGAGGCTCTTTAGTTCTTCTTCGCTTTCTGCTATAAGGGTGGTGTCATCTGCATATCTGAGCTTATTGATATTTCTCCTGGCAATCTTGATTCCAGCTTGTGCTTCATCCAGCCTGGCATTTCACTTGATGTACTCTGCATATAAGTTAAATAAGCAGGGTGACAATATACAGCCTTGACATACTCCTTTTCCTATTTGGAACCAGTCTGTTGTTCCATGTCTGGTTCTAACTGTTGGTTCTTAACCTGCAGACACATTTCTCAGGAAGCAGATCAGGTGGTCTGGTATTCCCATCTCTTGAAGAATTTTTCACAGTTTGTGATCCACACAGTAAAAAGCTTTGGCCTAGTCAATAAAGCAGAAGTAGATGCTTTTCTGGAACTCTTGCTTTTTCCATGATCCAATGGATGTTGGCAATTTGAACTCTTGTTCCTCTACCTTTTCTGAATCCAGCTTGAACATCTGGAAGTTCACAGTTCATGTACTGTTGAAGCCTGGATTGGAGAATTTGAGCATTTCCAGTCCTGTGGCCACTGCTGAGTTTTCCAAATTTGCTGGCATATTGAGTGCAGCACTTTGACAGCATCATCTTTTAGGGTTTGAAATAGCTCAACCGAAATTCCATCACCTCCACTAACTGTTTGTAGTGATGCTTCCTAAGGTCCATTTGATTTCACACTCCAGGATGCCTGGCTCTAGGTGAGTGACCACACCGTCATGGTTATCTGAGTCATGAAGATCTTTTTTGTATAGTTCTTCTGTGTATTTTTGCCACGTCATCTTAATATCTTCAGCTTCTGTTAGGTCCATACCATTTCTGTCCTTTATTGTGCCCATATTTTCGTGAAATGTTCTCTTGGTATCTCCAATTTTCTTGAAGAGATCTTTAATTTTTCCCATTCTGTTGTTTCCCTCTATTTCTTTCTTTGCATTGATCACCGAAGAAGGCTTTCTTATCTCTCCTTGCTATTCAGTTAATTGTCACTTAGTGTATGACAAAGGAGGTGAGAATATACAGTGGAGAAAGGACATTCTCTTCAATAAATGGTGGGGGGAAAACTGGACAGTTACATGTAAAATAATGAGATTAGAATGTTCTCTTAACATCATACACAAAAATAAAATGGATCAAATTCTTAAATGTAAGGAAATCAATTGGAAGGACTAATGCTGAAGCTCCAATACTTCGGCCGCCTGACATGAAGAGCCGACTCAGTGGGGAAGCCCCTGATGTTGGGAAGGATCAAAGGCAAAAGGAGAAGAGGGTGGAAGAGGATGAGATGGTTAGATAGCTCACCGATTCAACAGACATGAGTCTGAGCAAGCTCCAGGAGATATGAAGGACAGGGAAGCCTGTCTGGTGTGCTGCAGTGTGTGAGATCACTAAGAGTTGGACACAACTTGGTGACTGAACAGCAACAACAAATTTTACACACACACACACACACAGACACACACACATGCATACATATATTTTTACATTGTGAACCATTTCAAAGTACATTGCAGATGTTATGACACTTCGCCCTTCAGTACTTAAAGTACTTATCATAAAAATTAAAGCATTCTACCATATAGTCATAACTTTATTTCCATAGGAGAACATTTTCTAATATCTAGTATTCCATTTGAGTTTGTGTTTTGCTTTTTTTTATTTGCTGTACTGCATAGCATATGGGATGTTAGTTTTCCAACCAGGGACTGAAACCACATCCTCTGCGCTGGAAGCGCAGAGTCTTAACCGCTGGACTACCAGGGAAGTCTGTGAATTAATTTTTTAGAGCAGAGCATGTGTTGGTTATAGAGATGAGTAAGTTAATGTTTTTATAGTGAACTAATGGCACTCATCTGGAAAGGAAGAAATTATTGCGGTTTAACTACTTTTCTATAAATAGAAATTTAAACCTGAGTTCTACAAAGCAGTTAAAATTGTCTAAATTTTTTTTTAAGATTATGGTTTAAAAGTTTAATGGATTATTTTTCCCGTTTTAAGCTTTGAAATGCAGAAATTGAGAAACTACCCTCCATTTAATGTTTTCGCTGGCAACTTTTTTTTTAGTCTTACATATATTTTAGGATACCTTGTTTCTGATTGCTTACCTGCTCCACTAGGATTATAGAGCCTAAGAATAATTTTTTCCTTGTAATTTGCTCTCCCACTGATTAGATCCTCTATAGGGGCAGATTTAGGATTTTTGTGTTTCTTGATTCTGTTGCTATGCTTTAAAATCTTTTTTCTTTTAAAATCTTGGTTTCTTTTAAATTTATTTTTTGGCCACACCAGGAAGCACATGGGATCTTAGTTTCTCAGCCAAGATAGAAGCCACGCCCCCTGCATTGGAAGCACGGAGTCATAATCACTGAACTGCCAGGGAAGTCCCTAAAATGTATTTTTACTTGCTTTTCTTGCAGGTATTTTTTTAAGGGCTGAGAGGAATCTCCATAATCTTTTAGTTCTTCCCTATCCCATTCCCATAGGGAGATAAACAGGACACATGAATGATCAGAAAAAAGAAATATTTATTGAGCCAGGCACTATTCTAGACTCTGGGAATGTGTCCACAAACAGATCAGACAAGAAAAGTAGCCCTTCCTTTCTTACAGTTTATATTGTAATAACAAACCAGTTAATTATAGATTGTGATATGTGTTACACAGGAAATAGAGGTGAGGTGATACAGAGTAAAGAGGCAGGGATGTTAGATAGAACAAACAAGTTTATAAAAGGGTAAGCAGTCCATCTCATTATTTAGATATGTAGAGTCATTATTTAGATATGAAATGTTAGGCATACTAGAATTTCTTTTCCTCGTATTCTTGAAAATTCACAAAAGTGATGGGAATTCCCTGGCACTAAGTGGTTAGAACTCCATGTTTTCACTGCAGAGGCACAGGTTTGATCCCTAGTAGGAGGACCAAGTTCTGTGTGGCTCAACCAAAAAACAAAAACCAAAAAGAAGAAAAAATAAGTAAGAGAATTCACAAAAGTGAACCACACTCTCAGATGTCTTTCTTCTCTTTTCTGTCTTACTCCTCATACTTCTTAGCAACACTTGTCTCTTTCGGTCACTTATTCTGTAAGAAACATTATATTTTGGTTCTCTAACTCTGAAATCTCTCGGTTTTCCTCTTGCTTATCTGTGGATTCTTCTTACTCTCGTTAGCATTGGTGTTCTTTGGTGCTTTTTCTAAGATCCCCTTAAGTTCTCACTCTGTACGCTGCCTAGCTCATATAATCCATTCTGATCAGTTCGGTGACCATTTTGTTGACTATTGCAAAATAGTGCATTTCATTCGTTCATTTAACAGATATTTATTGAAGGCCAGCTGTGTGCCTGGTACTGTGGCTATTGGGATGCAGTGGTGAGTAAAACAAAATTCTTCCTTCATGGAGCTGATAGCCTACTAAGAACAGCCTTTTAAGTCCAGATCTCTCTCTCTGGAGTTTCAGATACATATTACTATTGCTTATTGGACATGAATATCTCCCAACATGTCCAAAACTGAACTGAACTCACAAGCTTGCTTTGCTCATTCTCTTCCTGAGTGGATACCACTGTCTACCTCGCCAGAAGCCAGGTCATCATTCTTAACTGTTCTCTCTCCTTCATCCCCATTGCTGCCTTCTTTTGTTTTCAACTCCTAAATATATCTGGAATCTCTTTACTTTTCAAAACTATTTTTACTTCAGAGTAGTAAGTAATGCTTACTACTCTGAAGAGCTGGAGCTTCTTTCATTAACACACACACATGCATACATATATTTTTACATTGTGAACCATTTCAAAGTACATTGCAGATGTTATGACACTTCGCCCTTCAGTACTTAAAGTACTTATCATAAAAATTAAAGCATTCTACCATATAGTCATAACTTTATTTCCATAGGAGAACATTTTCTAATATCTAGTATTCCATTTGAGTTTGTGTTTTGCTTTTTTTTATTTGCTGTACTGCATAGCATATGGGATGTTAGTTTTCCAACCAGGGACTGAAACCACATCCTCTGCGCTGGAAGCGCAGAGTCTTAACCGCTGGACTACCAGGGAAGTCTGTGAGTTAATTTTTTAGAGCAGAGCATGTGTTGGTTATAGAGATGAGTAAGTTAATGTTTTTATAGTGAACTAATGGCACTCATCTGGAAAGGAAGAAATTATTGCGGTTTAACTACTTTTCTATAAATAGAAATTTAAACCTGAGTTCTACAAAGCAGTTAAAATTGTCTAAATTTTTTTTTAAGATTATGGTTTAAAAGTTTAATGGATTATTTTTCCCGTTTTAAGCTTTGAAATGCAGAAATTGAGAAACTACCCTCCATTTAATGTTTTCGCTGGCAACTTTTTTTTTAGTCTTACATATATTTTAGGATACCTTGTTTCTGATTGCTTACCTGCTCCACTAGGATTATAGAGCCTAAGAATAATTTTTTCCTTGTAATTTGCTCTCCCACTGATTAGATCCTCTATAGGGGCAGATTTAGGATTTTTGTGTTTCTTGATTCTGTTGCTATGCTTTAAAATCTTTTTTCTTTTAAAATCTTGGTTTCTTTTAAATTTATTTTTTGGCCACACCAGGAAGCACATGGGATCTTAGTTTCTCAGCCAAGATAGAAGCCACGCCCCCTGCATTGGAAGCACGGAGTCATAATCACTGAACTGCCAGGGAAGTCCCTAAAATGTATTTTTACTTGCTTTTCTTGCAGGTATTTTTTTAAGGGCTGAGAGGAATCTCCATAATCTTTTAGTTCTTCCCTATCCCATTCCCATAGGGAGATAAACAGGACACATGAATGATCAGAAAAAAGAAATATTTATTGAGCCAGGCACTATTCTAGACTCTGGGAATGTGTCCACAAACAGATCAGACAAGAAAAGTAGCCCTTCCTTTCTTACAGTTTATATTGTAATAACAAACCAGTTAATTATAGATTGTGATATGTGTTACACAGGAAATAGAGGTGAGGTGATACAGAGTAAAGAGGCAGGGATGTTAGATAGAACAAACAAGTTTATAAAAGGGTAAGCAGTCCATCTCATTATTTAGATATGTAGAGTCATTATTTAGATATGAAATGTTAGGCATACTAGAATTTCTTTTCCTCGTATTCTTGAAAATTCACAAAAGTGATGGGAATTCCCTGGCACTAAGTGGTTAGAACTCCATGTTTTCACTGCAGAGGCACAGGTTTGATCCCTAGTAGGAGGACCAAGTTCTGTGTGGCTCAACCAAAAAACAAAAACCAAAAAGAAGAAAAAATAAGTAAGAGAATTCACAAAAGTGAACCACACTCTCAGATGTCTTTCTTCTCTTTTCTGTCTTACTCCTCATACTTCTTAGCAACACTTGTCTCTTTCGGTCACTTATTCTGTAAGAAACATTATATTTTGGTTCTCTAACTCTGAAATCTCTCGGTTTTCCTCTTGCTTATCTGTGGATTCTTCTTACTCTCGTTAGCATTGGTGTTCTTTGGTGCTTTTTCTAAGATCCCCTTAAGTTCTCACTCTGTACGCTGCCTAGCTCATATAATCCATTCTGATCAGTTCGGTGACCATTTTGTTGACTATTGCAAAATAGTGCATTTCATTCGTTCATTTAACAGATATTTATTGAAGGCCAGCTGTGTGCCTGGTACTGTGGCTATTGGGATGCAGTGGTGAGTAAAACAAAATTCTTCCTTCATGGAGCTGATAGCCTACTAAGAACAGCCTTTTAAGTCCAGATCTCTCTCTCTGGAGTTTCAGATACATATTACTATTGCTTATTGGACATGAATATCTCCCAACATGTCCAAAACTGAACTGAACTCACAAGCTTGCTTTGCTCATTCTCTTCCTGAGTGGATACCACTGTCTACCTCGCCAGAAGCCAGGTCATCATTCTTAACTGTTCTCTCTCCTTCATCCCCATTGCTGCCTTCTTTTGTTTTCAACTCCTAAATATATCTGGAATCTCTTTACTTTTCAAAACTATTTTTACTTCAGAGTAGTAAGTAATGCTTACTACTCTGAAGAGCTGGAGCTTCTTTCATTACTTTCTTCTTTCATTACTTACTTCTTTCTTTACTTTTCAAAACTATTTTTACTTCAGAGTAGTAAGTAATGCTTACTACTCTGAAGAGCTGGAGCTTCTTTCATTCAAACTGGATACCAGGTCTGGCACATAAGAAATACCCTTTGAATATTTCTGAATAAATAAACGGGCAACTCAAACTGTCCCATAAATGATCTATTTGCATCCTGTATTGCCAGCCTACACACTGTCCACCACACTGTGCCTGGATCTCTCCAAAATGGCAATCTGATCAGATCGTTTCCACACTTAAAAGCCTTTGGAGGGGGGGAGGTCTAAAATCTGTTCTTGAATTGACTAAGGTTCCTAACATACAAGGCCTTGTAGTCTGGCTGCTTCTGACTTTACTAGTCTAATCTTTGCCTTTTAGAGCCATACTGAACACCTTGAGTTTGCTATGTAAAAGGTAGTTTCTCCAGGCCTTCTTAAAAGCTGCCTCTTTGCATGGCACTCTCTTTCTCTTTGATTGCCTGGCTACCATTATTCATGTTTCAGGTTTCAATTCTGGAATGCCTTTTACGACACTGAAGTGTGGGTTGTACCCATTTTATATCTTCCCATAGCATACTATCCTCCTTTCATAGTACTTTCAGTGTTGTGTTTGACTAACCTATTGCTTTAATTCTCCCACTAAATTACTGGGGTGCAGTAGGTACTAGATATTTTTTGTTGGGTTGGATGGCGGATAGATAAATATGCTAAAGGTAAAATTGCCGAGGCTAGCTATTTAAAATTCTTTTTTGTGTATTCAAGTTACTGTCCTTATTTACTGCTGGTACCAAGTTATGCTACAACTTCCAGAAAATTCTTCAATGAGTCCTTTGACTTAGGCATATACAGAAAAACTGACTTCTCCTAAGTATAGTTATTACAGACACCTTGGCTACATTGTCCTATACATACTAGATATTCTAGAAATATTTAGGCATTTAAAAAATTGAAATATTAAGATCATTGAAACTGTTATCAGAATATTGTAGACTACTTAAAAATCATGTTAGCACCATGATTCTCTCTCTCTCTCTCTTTTTTTTTTTCTTCTGACTGTTCCACACAGCTTGAAGGATCTTAGTTCCCCAGCGAGGAATTGGACCTGTGCCCCCTGAAGTAGAAACATAGAGTCCTAACCACTGGACCACCAGGGAATTCCTTCTCTGATTGTTTTTGTGGTTGTTATTTTGTTAGGGTTTTTTCTTTGTTTAAGTTTTTCCTCACAGCAGGAAGTTTGGAAATAGAGAGTGATGGCATCAAAGTCCAGGCCAAGATTCTGGACTTCTTACAATATACCGCATGGTTAAAAATTAATATTCAGAACTCTGGGCATCGAGGCTGCTTTCAAGAGAAAAAGAGAGAAGAGGTGGTGTCAGCCACTTCTGTTCTCTCTTAGTCTGCTCAGGCTGCTATAACAAAAATACCAGAGGTTGAGTGGCTTTAACAACAAATATCTATTTCTACTGTTCTAAAAGCTGGGAAGTCCAAGGTCATGACAATGACAGATTCAGGGTCTGATGAGAACCCATTGCCTGGTTCATAGATGGCTGCAGTTTTCGCACTGTGTCCTCATAGGAAAGAAGGCTCTGATTGCTTTTCAATTAGTTTTAGCCACAAATATTTATTTCTAAGTTACTGATTGAAAATTTCTTCTAGCTGAATAAATTTTCCACACAAATGATGGTTAAGTGCCAACCCTTAATTTTAACTATGGCTTCAGTTCAGTTCAGTTCAGTTGCTCAGTTGTGTCTGACTCTTTGCGACCCCATGAATTGCAGCACACCAGGCCTCCCTGTCCATCACCAACTCCCGGAGTTCACTCAAACTCATGTCCATCGAGTCAGTGATGCCATCCAGCCATCTCAGGCTTAGAATTTTTTGATAGACATTTCTAATTAGGATATAGCAGTAGTACCCTATAGTAACAAATGAACTGTAGTAAGAAAAATTGATGTGTTTTGAAGAGAAGTTTAGAATCCACCTGCAGTGCAGGAGCTGTGAGCTCGATCTTTGGGTTGGGAAGGTCCCCTAGAGAAGGAAATGGCACCCCACTCCAGTATTCTTGCCTGGAAAATCCTATTAATAGAGGAGCCTGGCAGACTATGGTCCATGGGGTCCCAAAAGAGTTGAACACGATTTAGCGACTAAGCACACACTTACTATGAAAAATAGTAAACTTGTATTTCAGGAGATGGCAAGAGTGAGCATAGTCATTTTACCAGTTGGTGAACTAAAATGGGTGGGAATGGATGCATTTAATTCATATGACCATTATATCTACTTCTGTGAGCAAGAATTCCTTAGAATAAATGGAGTAGTCCTCATAGTCAATAAAAGAGTCCAAAATGCAGTACTTGGGTACAGTCTCAAAAACGACAGAATGAGCCTTTTGTTTCCAGGGACACCATTCAACATCACACTAGTCCAAGACTGTGCCCCAACCACTAAAGCCAATGAAGTTGAGCAGTTCTGTGAAGACCTACAAGAGCTACTAGTTGTTGTTGTTGTTCATCCATTCAGTTGTGTCCCAACTCTTTGTGACCCCATGGACTGCAGCAAGCCAGGCTTGCCTGTTCTTCATCTCCTGGAGCTTGCTCAAACTCATGTCCATTGAGTCGCTAATGCCATCTAACCATCTTGTCCTCTATCATCCCCTTCTCCTTCTGCCTTCAATCTTTCCCAGCATCAGGGTCTTTTCTAATGAGTTGGCTCTGCACACCAGATGGCCAAAGTATTGGAGTTTTAGCTTCAGCATCAGTCCTTCCAATGAATATTCAGGATCAGTTTCCTTTAGGATTGCCTGGTTTGATCTCCTTGCAGTCCAAGGGACTCTTAAGAGTCTTCTTCAGAACCACAATTTGAAAACTTCAATTCTTCGGTGCTCAGCCTTCATTATGGTTCAACTTTCACATTCGTACATGACTGGGAAAACCATAGCTTTGACTATATGGACTTTTGTTGACAAAGTAGATGTCTCTACTTTTTAATACACTGTCTAGTCTTCTCACGGAGAAGGCAATGGCACCCCACTCCAGTACTCTTGCCTGGAAAGTCCCAAGGACGGGGGAGCCTGGTGGGCTGCAGTCCGTGGGGTCGCTAAGAGTCGGCACGACTGAGCGACTTCACTTTCACTTTTCTCTTTCATGCATTGGAGAAGGCAATGGCACCCCACTCCAGTATTCTTGCCTGGAGAATCCCAGGGACAGAGGAGCCTAGTGGGCTGCCGTCTGTGGGGTTGCACAGAGTCGGACACGACTGAAGCGACTTAGCAGCAGCAGCAGTAGTTTTCTCATGGCTTTTCTTCCAAAGACCAAGCATCTTTTAATTTCATGGCTGCAGTCACTGTCCACAGTGATTTTGGAGCCCAAGAAAATAAAATCTGTTACTGCTTCCACTTTTCCCCCGCCTGTTTGCCATTAGGTGATGAGTCCAGATGCCATACTCTTAGTTTTTTGAATGTTGAGTTTTAAGCCAGCATTTTCACTCTGGTTTTTCACCCTCATCAAGAGGCTCTTTGGTTACTCTTCATGTTCTGCCATTAGAGTGATATCATCTGTATATCTGAGGTTGTTGATATTTCTTGATTCCAGCTTGTGATTCATCTATCTTGACATTTCGAATGATGTACTCTGCATATAAGTTAAATAAGCAGGGTAACAATATATAGCCTTGCTGTACTCCTTTCTCAAATTTGAACCAGTCAGATCTTCCATGTCCAGTTTTAGCTGTTGCTTCTTGACCTGCATACAGGTTTCTCAGGAGGCAGGTAAGGAGGTCTGGTATTCCCATCTCTTTCAGAATTTTCCAGTTTGTTGTGATCCACACAAAGGCTTTAGCATAGTCAATGAAGCAGAAGTAGATGTTTTTCTGGAATTTCCTTGCTTTCTCTATGATCCAGCGAATGTTGGCAATTTGATTTCTGGTTCCTCTGCCATCTTGTACCTCTGGAAGTTCTCGATTCACGTACTGTTTAAGCCTAGGTTTGAACGATTTTGAGCATCGCTTGCTAGCATGTGAAATGAATGCAGTTGTACAGTAGTTTGAGCATTCTTTGGCATTGCCCTTCTTAGGGATTGGAATGAAAACTGACCTTTTCCAGTCCTGTGGCTACTGCTGAGTTTTCTAAATTTGCTAGCATATTGAGTGCAGCACTTTACCAGCATCATCTTCCAGGATTTGAAATAGCTCAGCTGGAATTTCATCATATCCACTGACTTTGTTCATAGTAGTACTTTCTAAGGTCCACTTGACTTCACACTCCAGGTTGTCTGCCTCTAGATGAGTGACCACACCGTTGTGGTTATCTGGATCTTTGAGACCTATTTTATATAGCACGTGTCCCAGAGAGAAGACTCTGATCAGTCTGGTTCATGTTGTATGCCCAGACCTAGGGAGATGAAGTCCTTACTAGTCAAATTGCATGAGCTGAATAGATTTAGCATGAAACTGGGAAGAAGTTCTTCAGAGGAAGATAGTGTGTACAGAATGTCTGCTACAGTGATTGAAAAGTTTCAGGATAGATGAAGTAGGTAATAGCAAATTTCATATTAAAACTAGAGTGTATTTAGTGACATTTATTTACTAACAGAATCAACCCTGTATATTCATTGGAAGGACTGATGGTGAAGCTGAATCTCCAATATTTTGGCCACCTGATGAGAAAAGCCAGCTCATTGGAAAAGACCTGATGCTGGGAAAGATTGAAGGAGAAAGGAGAAGAGGGTGGCAGAGGATGAGATGGTTAGATAGCAGCATCAACTCAACGGGCGTGAATCTGAGCAAACCGGGTGACAGGGAAGGACAGGGAAGCCTGGCATGCTCCTGTCCACGGGGTTGCGGAATTGGACATAGCACCTGAACTACAACAACAGGTTTATTTGTGAACTATACATTTTTCTATATGGGTTTTAGTTTTTTTACTCTGAAAATTTTTTCATTTATTCATTCGTTTAACAAATATTTGAGCACCTGCTATACACCATTGTCATTCTTTGCACTGGAAATAGAACAGCTGCTGCGGCTGCTGCTGCTAAGTCGCTTCAGTTGTGTCCAACTCTGTGTGACCCCATAGACGGCAGCCCACCAGGCTCCCCTGTCCCTGGGATTCTCCAGGCAAGAACACTGGAGTGGGTTGCCATTTCCTTCTCCAATGCATGAAAGTGAAAGGTGAAAGTGAAGTTGCTCAGTCGTGTCTGACGCTTAGCGACCCCATGGACTGCGGCCTACCAGGGTCCTCTGCCCATGGGATTTTCCAGGCAAGAGTACTGGAGTGGGGTGCCATTGCCTTCTCTGAAATACAACAGCAAACAAAACAAATCCCTGCCCTCATGAAACCTACATTCTAGTGAGGCAAGGCAGGTAATAAATAAGATAAATTACTGAAATATATAGGACCCAGAGACCCCACAGAGACTGAGCCAGAACTGTGCTTGAGTGTCTTCTGCAGAGGTACAGGTCAGCAGTGACCTGCTGCAGGGGCAGGGGCTCTGGGTGCAGCAGACCTGGGTATAGCATGAGCCCTCTTGGAGGAGGTTGCCATTAACCCCACCATAGAGCCGCCAGAACTTATACAGGACTGGGGAAACAGGCTTTTGGAGGGCACAAACAAAACCTTGTGTGGACCAGGACCCAGGAAAAAGGAGCAGTGACCTCCACAAGAGACTGACCCAGACTTGCCCTTGAGTGTCCTGAAGTCTCCAGCAGAGGCATGGGCCGTTGGTGGCCTGCCTGGTGCAGGGTCGGGGGTACTGAGTGACTCCTTACCTGGAGGTAATGAAGATAAGGGCATGAAGGAGGTTGCCATTATATTCATTCAGTTCAGTTCAGTTCAGTCGCTCAGTCGTGTCCGACTTTGCGACCCCATGAATCGCAGCTCTCCAGGCCTCCCTGTCCATTACCAACTCCCAGAGTTCACTCAGACTCACGTCCATCGAGTCAGTGATGCCATCCAGCTATCTCATCCTTTGTCGTCCCCTTCTCCTCCTGCCCCCAATCCCTCCCAGGATCCGAGTCTTTTCCAGTGAGTCAACTCTTCGCATGAGGTGGCCGAAGTACTGGAGTTTCAGCTTTAGCATCAGTCCTTCCAAAGAAATCCCAGGACTGATCTCCTTCAGAATGGACTGGTTGGATCTCCTTGCAGTCCAAGGGACTCTCAAGAGTCTTCTCCAATACCACAGTTCAAAAGCATCAATTCTTCAGCGCTCAGCCTTCTTCACAGTCCAACTCTCACATCCATACATGACCACTGGAAAAACCANGTCCAAGGGACTCTCAAGAGTCTTCTCCAACACCACAGTTCAAAAGCATCAATTCTTCGGCGCTCAGCCTTCTTCACAGTCCAACTCTCACATCCATACATGTGATCTTATATCCAATAAACATGCTAAACTGTTCCATTAGTTGTAATAATCTCTCTGTAGATTCCTTTGGAAATTTCAAGTAGGCAGTTATAGCATCTGCCTGAAAATAGTCTTTACATTGCCTCAGATTAAGAGACATAAACTAAACGTGGATACTTATAAATTAATAGAATTTCACCTTTACAGAATCTTTAAACAGTCAAGTAATAACTCTGATTTGTGAGTAAAAAGAGTGAACTAACCTGCTTGGTGAAGGGCATCCAAAAAGCCACGGAACCAGCCTTCCTCCTGGAGCTCCAATAAGACCTGGAGGAAAAGTGAGGCAGCCTCCATGGGCCCCTTGTTGTTTTTCTCGGCCTGAATATGCTGCACCACATCTACAAACAGAAGCAAGAGGGACTCATCAAACTGCAGAACTGCTAATCATTGGAGGTAAAACCACTCATCATTGGAAAGGTTGTCAGATCTTCTCAAACGGGGCTGGAGATTCACAGCAATGGAAGGACCTGCAGGAAAGCAGCAAGTTCTCCGTCTTGGTCAATCATACCCACTCTTCACTACCCCCTACCCCTACCCCCAGCCTCTCTGGAAACTTCTAGTCTGTTGTGGAAATCTGGACACATGCTAGAGGGCAGTCCTTAAGAAAAGGAGTCTCTTAAAGATGTCTGCAAGAGTCTCCCCGTAACAAGTGAGAAGTCATGGTAGCACCAGGTTAGGTAGAAAAAACATGGCTTCTTCTAACATTTGAAAGTTTCTTGTTCAAAAGTCTGAATTAATCGCAGGACTAAAAGGGTGTAAGGATAGGACCACTCCTGTCATCAGTGACAATGACAGTGGACACAGCAACCAGCAAATTTGGAGAACCCAGCAGGGGCTACAGGACTGGAAAAGGTCAGTTTTCATTCCAATCCCTAAGAAAGGCAATGCCAAAGAATGCTCAAACTACCGCAAAATGGCACTCATCTCACATGCTAGTAAAGTAATGCTCAAAATTCTCCAAGCCAGGCTTCAACAGTATGTGAACTGTGAACTTCCAGATGTTCCAGCTGGATTTAGAAAAGGCAGAGGAACCAGATATCAAATTGCCAACATCCATTGGATCACAGAAAAAAAGCAAGGGAGTTCCAGAAAAACACCTACTTCTGCTTTATTAACTATGCCAAAGCTTTTGACTGTGTGGATCACAACAAACTGGAAAATTCTGAAAGAGATGAGAATACCAGACCACCTTATCTCCCTCTTGAGAAATCTGTATGCAGGTCAGGAAGCAACAGATAGAACTGGACATGGAACAACAAACTGGCTCCAAATCGGGAAAGGAGTATGGGAAGGCTATATATTGTCACCCTGCTTATTTAACTTATACGCAGAGTTCAGTTCAGTTCAGTTCAGTCGCTCAGTCGTGTCCGACTCTCTGCGACCCCATGAATCGCAGCACGCCAGGCCTCCCTGTTCACCATCTCTCGGAGTTCACTCAGACTCACATCCATCGAGTCCGTGATGCCATCCAGCCATCTCATCCTCTGTCATCCCCTTCTCCTTCTGCCCTCAATCCCTCCCAGCATCAGAGTCTTTTCCAATTCAGTTCAGTTCAGTTCAGTCGCTCAGTCGTGTCTGACTCTTTGCGACCCCATGAATCGCAGCACACCAGGCCTCCCTGTTCATCACCATCTCTCGGAGTTCACTCAGACTCACGTCCATCGAGTCTGTGATGCCATCCAGCCATCTCATCCTCTGTCATCCCCTTCTCCTCCTGCCCTCAATCCCTCCCAGCATCAGAGTCTTTTCCAATGAGTCAACACTTCGCATGAGGTGGCCAAAGTCCTGGAGTTTCAGCTTTAGCATCATTCCTTCCAAAGAAATCCCAGGGCTGATCTCCTTCAGAATGGACTGGTTGGATCTCCTTGCAGTCCAAGGGACTCTCAAGAGTCTTCTCCAACATCACAGTTCAAAAGCATCAATTCTTTGGCACTCAGCCTTCTTCACAGTCCAACTCTCACATCCATACATGACCACAGGAAAAACCATAGCCTTGACTAGACGGACCTTAGTCGACAAAGTAATGTCTCTGCTTTTGAAAATGCTATCTAGGTTGGACATAACTTTTCTTCCAAGGAGTAAGCGCCTTCTAATTTCATGGCTGCAGTCACCATCTGCAGTGATTTTGGAGCCCTTAGATCCTCAAAAATGAAATAAGAGAACCTGAAATGGCAATTATATGGATAAATATTTTAATTTTTTTCTTATCATTTAAATACTGTTCAAATATAATTTATTATTTAAAGCAAAAAAGTCAATGTATTATAGGCATTATAAAATCAGTTCAGTTCAGTTGCTCGGTCGTCTCCAATTCTTTGTGACCCCAATACACCAGGACTACAATACACCAGGCTTCCCTCTCCATCACCAGCTTCCAGAGCTTACTCAAACTCATGTCCATTGAGTCAGTGATGCCATCCAACCATCTCATCCTCTGTCGTCCCCTTCTCCTCCTGCCTTCAATCTTTCCCAGCATCAGGGTCTTTTCCACTGAGTCAGTTCTTTGCATTGGTGACCAAAGTATTGGAGTTTTAGCATCAGTCCTTCCAATGAATTTTCAGGACTGATTTCCTTTACGATTGACTGGTTTGACCTCTTTGCAGTCCAAGGGACTTTAGAGAGTCTTCTCCAACACCACAGTTCAAAGGCATCAATTCTTTGGCACTCAGCTATCTTTATGGTCCAACTCTCACATCCATACAGGACTACTGGAGAAATTGTAGCTTTGACTAGACAGGCCTTTGTCAGCAAAGTAATGTCTCTGCTTTTTAACATGTTGTCTAGGTTGGTCATTGCTTTTCTTCCGAGGAGTAAGCATCTTTTAATTTCATGGCAGTAGTCACCATCTGCAGTGATTTTGCGGCCCAAGAAAATAAAGCCTGTCACTACTTCCATTGTTTCTCCACCTATTTGCCATAAAGTGATGGGACTGGATGCTATGATCTTTGTTTTTTGAATGTTGAGTTTTAAGCCAGCTTTTTTACTCTTCTCTTCACTTTCATCAAGAGGCTCTTTAGTTCTTCTTCACTTTCTGCCATAAGAGTGGTATAATCTGCCTATCTAAGGTTATTGATATTTCTCCTGGCAATCTTGATTCCAGCTTGTGCTTCATCCAGCCCTGCATTTCATATGAGGTACTCTGCATATAAGTTCAATAAGCCGGGTGACAATATACAGCTTTGATGTACTCCTTTCCCAATTTGGAACCAGTCTGTTGTTCCATGCCCGGGTCTAACTGTTGCTTCTTGACCTTCATGTAGATTTCTCAGGAGGCAGGTAATATGTTCTGGTATATCCATCTCTTTAAGAATTTTCCCCATTTTGTTGTGATTCTCACAGACAAAATCTTTGGCATAATCAATAAAGCAGAAGTAGATGTTTTTCTGGAACTCTCTTGCTTTTCTGTGATCCAAGGGATGTTGGCAATTTGATCTCTGGTTCCTCTGACTTTTCTAAATCCAGCTTGAACATCTAAGAGATTACTCTACACATGGACATCACCAGATGGTCAATACTGAAATCAGATTGCTTATATTCTTTGCAGCCAAAGATAGAGAAGCTCTATAAAGTCAGCAAAAACAAGACCGGGAGCTGACTGTAGCTCAGATCATGAACTCCTTATTGCAAAATTCAGACTTAAATTATAAAGTAAGTAGAATTAAAATGTATGTCAACAATAGGACAAACTCTGGAAGGGTATAGATGGACACATATTGTAAGATTCTTGTACTATATTGTGAAGTAGTATGGTATTTCTTGGAGTAGACTATCATAAGATATAAATGTACTATTAAACTCTAAAGCAATCACTATAATAATGAACAGAAGGTCATAACTAGTAACCCAACAAAGAAGATAAATATCAGTATAAAAAGTAATCAACCAGGGCCTCTCTGGTGACTCAATGGTAAAGAGTCTGCCTGCCAATATAGGAACAGGGTTCAATCCCTAATGTGGGAAGACCCCACATGCCATGGAAGAACTAAGCCCGTGCACCACAACTGTTGAGCCTGTGCTCTAAAGCCTGCGAGCCACAACTATTGAGCCCACGCATTGCAACTACTGAAGCCCACACACTCTAGACTCAATGCTCTGTAATAAGAGAAGCCTGTGCACTTCAAATAGAAAAAAGCCTGTACTGCAATCAAGACCCAGTACAGCCTAAATAAATAATACATATGTGAGATCAAAGAATTAAATTTTAAAGAAACAATCAAAAGAAGGCAGTAAAAAGGGAGAAAAGCAACAAATAATGGATTGTGCATATGGAAAACAAAAATTAAAAGGTAAAAACTGTCAGTAGATTAAAAAGTGAAATCCAATTATATGTTGCTTGTAAGAAACCCATGTAAAATGTAAAATATAAACACAATAGGATAGGAGTAAAAGAACAGGAAGATATATACCATGATAAGACCAAGTTGCTGTATCAATAAAGACAAAATTGAGTTTAGAGCAAAGACCATTATACTGGGATAAGGAGGGTCATTTCATAGAGACAATGGATATGGTATGGCATGATATGCCACAATATGATATATGATATAGGAGGTAAAAATCATAAATGTTTTTGCACCTAGAAGAAAATACAGATTAAAAGGACTAAAGAAAGACACAAAGATGATATGGTAAGTCAATATAATTTTAAGAATTGTTAATAGTATTCTCAAATTTGGAGAGAAGTAAACTGAACGAGTTTTTTGTTTTTTTTTTTTTTTTTAATCTTCAGCTTGAAGTGTAATAGAAAAGGAAACTAGGAAGCAATGGATAAATAGGAAAAGTGAACAAGGGGACTATTTCTGTCTGACAGATGTTAGAACATATTTCTAGGTCGACACAACAAATCTGGGGAATGACCTAAAAAGTATCCTCCTGAATGAATGGTAAACCCTGACTTCATTCCCAATTAGGTGAATTGAACTATAAATAAGGCAAGTTGCGAAATCTCAGAAAAGATAGCTCAGCCCTAAAATAAAAGTTACATATTGCCTCAGCTGAGCTCTCCCTAGTTATATTTCACTATCTTCTCATCCCTGAGAAAGAATTTTCTTAAACTTCCAAACAAAAATAACAAAAGGCCAACAACAAGGAAATACATATAAAATTCTGGAGAGAAGACTGAATGACCAACAACATTATGCGAAGGAAAGATGTCACTCATATATTAAGGTGAAAGACAGGTAGATTCAACTATGATAGAACTCTGCAAACACTAGACATCTAAGCCTTTCTTGGGGTTGGGAGGGAAGTATCCCCAAAATGAAATTCAACCACGTAAGAAAGCAAGTGAAATAAACTAAGGAAAAAAAAAGAAGCAATGGTAAAAGAAGCAGTAGTGATGACTGCATTTATATATACACGGAATAAATGCTAAATGACTATGGAAATTATGGTTATAAAATAGAATATAAATACTAAAAACCTAGGCAATGCAAAAGTAATAAAATAAGAAAACTCAGAAGTGGGTGGTAGAGATTTGGGAGAAATTGTAGGAGTATATAACTCCCTTATTTTTCTAAGCAGAAAACCAACCATTTCATTTAAAAACAAGTAGTTTTTAAAAAGAAAACATCATGAGAAAATCTCTTAATTTTTTATAATGCCTGCCTCCATTTTTAAATCATGAGGAAACTCTTTTAGCAAATATTATCTCTAATAATTAAAATAAACATTGATTTTGGATTCAGCGACTCCTTTAATTCTACTTGTTTCTTTTCAGTCTTTTAGAATGAAGTAAAATAAAATGTATCCATCTCTATTTACAGTATGACCACATTTTCATAAAAGTCTTTACATCTGTCCATTCATCCATCTGCCACCCACTCACTAGCTTCTTTATATAAATGCTTAAGAATGATATCTGCCTAGTATTGTGTCTGATCATTTTTATTTAGCAGTATTAGTTACTCTGTTTTTTATTTTCATATTTTCTGTATTTCCTCAAAATGATATCTTTAATAAAACCAATAGAATCTTCTTTAAAAACAAACTAAAGCAAATATACCAAGAGATTAACCATATTTAATTCTGGGTGATAATATAAATACTATCCCCTTCTTTGCACTTTTTTGAATTTAATTTTAAATTGTTAAAATTAGTAGACAACAATAAAAGAGTAAAAGGGCTTTATTCATCTTGTTGCTTAAAACTGAGGTTAATCTTCAGCACACAAAATGATATTACACAGGTCACAACTAAATTTTTTTATTAACTGTTAGCAGCTACCCCATTGAAAAAGAGGAGAAAATCTCGACCCTAGATCAGTTGTCCCTGGGTCAATTATTAGAACTTTCAGCTCTCAGTGACAAATTACCAGTCCCTATTCTTCAGGCATAGAAGTGCAATGGTGTAAAAGCAGACTAGGCAAGAGACAATGAAAAACTATACCTCTTATTTTTAAAATCTTCCTATTAGTTCACAAAAAAATACTGGGAAAAGAAAAAGACTAATGAACAGAGAGTAGAATCTGGGTAATGAATACAGAAGGGTTCATTACATAGTTTTCTCTATCTTTTTGTATGCTTGAAACTTTTTTATAATACATTTTCTCAAATCCTCCTTAAACGACATAAAGTAAGAATTTTCTGCAATTCATAAGCTCATCTTTAGAACAAAACAGCTCTTCCTTTAGAGAGTTAAACCAATTGGTCATTAACATTTTATTGTGAATTATTTTACTCAAATAATTATATATTTCTCCTAGAATCACCCAAGACTACTTATGCAAAGGGCTTACACAATGAGGGGAAAGGATGCAGGAGTAACTTGCATCCTTTAGAGAATTAACACATTTCAGCAAGGGTAACCACAGACAGTAACAGCGTGGGAGGTGGGGTAGCAACCTATACAAAGACACCAAATATGAATTTTGCTTTCTTTCAAAATAAGTCTAGTTTCCTGTTATCACTTGAAACCATTTCATGCACTATCTTGGCTTTCCTCACATCAGACAGTAAATACTCTCTTGGACACTACCTTAAAAATGGTAATATAATATAAATGGATTTATATTCTACTTCATGTTTATTTGTAATCTTCTGATAGGTTTTTGTTCTCTTTCTACACAGTGTTATTGAGTACTTGATAAAACACTTCATATAACATGCTATACATTGAACTACATGCTTTATATCAAGTATTTCATTAATTTACAAGTCTGTGCCATGAGGCAAAAATAGCAACCTCCTCAGAAAGCCAATGAGTAGTAGAAATGAGATTCTAATTCAAGAAGTCTCAGTCTAGAACCTGTACTTTTAACCACTATGGCAATGTTTTACAAACTTATTTCCACTATTTTCAGTAAATGTCACTCAAAGTTATGTCTGAAAAGATATAAAAAGATGATTCCTTAGATTTGCAAAAACATGAGTAAGTCCTCCCTAAGCTGAGTTAGAGACCCTGCCAGAAAGCCTGCTAGATGAAATCAAAAGAACTAAACTAGAACTGTGGCCTGTAACAGACTATTGTTCTACCATGCACTGACCTTGGCACCTTCTCTTAGATGATGGGGCTGCTGCAGCCACCTTATAATGATGACATGATGGGCAGAAGAACCACAGGGATGCAGGTCAACTCCTAATAGATATTACAATAATTATAATCTATGGTACACACATAATGCAATCTACTTTCTTCCCACAAATACACACTCCATCTGATCAAATCTATACACTAGAAGATATTACTCAGAGATCATAGCTTAGATGCCAAGCTTTCTAACAGGCCTTAACTTGCACCTACAAATGGTTGGTGAATGCTCCTCTTCCAGGTAATAGCTAAATCAGGCACAGAGATTGGGGCCCATAGCAACAACACCAAGTTTAGAGTTTGAAGAAAGGAAAAAAAAAAAAAAGGATAATCTAGAGGATGAAAGAAAGCCTGAAGGAAAAAAAAAACAAAACAAAACATGTTTTTACCAAACAATTTAGACATGGATAAAGATTAAAACTACAAACCACTTTGACAATAAGGGTTTAAGTTCTAAACGATAGAAAATTCTTATATACTATTAAATGAGGCTAGAAATCAGACTTAAATCTAACCAGGTAACGAAAATTCAGATGGCTCCAAATAAGACACTCAAACAGAAAACACTAGTCAACCAAGACTTCATGTTCTTATTCCTCTATGTACAGCTTTCAAGGGTAAATGATGAGTCAGTCAGTCCCTCAGGAAAACTAATGTGAACTGAACCAAAACAAAAAACTTATGTGAATGTCTTTTTTTTTTCCCTCTGAGAATTTCTATCTACAACAAAACTGTAGGACTCCTGATTCTTGCACCAGAATACTGTAGCTACTACATTACCAGTCTTTTACTATGAACAATGTCATTTATTTCAGCAACAATGAAAATGTTCCACTATTAAAATACCACAGTTGACACACCCTAAATGTCACAAAAGGAATTAGAGGAAAACAAGCCCAAAAGACAAAAACTGGATACAGTAAACTGAGACTTAAAGTCATTCAAAACTTGGTATTGGATTATTTCAAACTTTTATATGATCTTATTTTAACTTAGGCAAAACAAAGTAATCTAATAAATTTTGAGAAATATAGGCTTTATCAGTAATTCCTTTTCCTCCAGGTTTTAGTTAAGCTTTTAAAATAATATCATTTAATGTCTTATATTTATGTGATTATTTCTGAAGAATTTGGCTATTAAGGCTCTATTATTCCTTTATATGCTACGTCACATCTTACATCATGTATTTGAAATTCATCTTCGTAATAGTGCTTACCAAATATCTTTAAGAAGTGTTGCCTGCTTAACTGCAAAAATATCACGATGAGTTCCTCAGAGAATCAGATAAAAATTTACATTTTAAAAATAACAATATTTTAAATAAGATACATGCTGAAAGTTACTTACGAAATTGCACAATTTAAATATTGTGCAATAAAAGATATTCAAAATCTAATTTTTTAGTTTTTGAAAACCAGTTTATTTCTCCTTAATTTGTGAAGATAAAGTGCCAGTTTCATTAATATATATTTTATACTATAGTTTCATCACTGTGAAGTGAATTTCTATAATGATGAGGCATACTAACACTTGATAAATCTACATTTGATGTCATATTTAGATTTTTCTTAAAACAGAAAATGGTGAAGACAATTTCAAAGTGCCCCAAAGCTTCAGTCCACTTGTGTTATTTTTCCTTGTTAAGCAAACAATGAAGCCTATCAAGAAGGAGACGTGACTTGGTCAAAAAAGACCAGTTTCCTTTTGAACGCTTGACTCCAGTAATCTTACTGGCCACACTATGGATATGTGTCTATATTTTAAGTGAGTAAGCCTTAGAGAGTTCTCTGAGACATCAGTTTTTTTGAAAGTGCAGATAAAGTAATTTTGATGCCAAAACTGGTATCAAATTAGTTTTCACCACAAAAATTTTGGATTTGGTCATTGATTTATCAAAAACAGACTTTTATGAAAGAAGAGGCAATCAAATTGGTTATCCCACCAAATGCTAAAATAAAGTGAAAGTTATGATACTTTATTTGAGCTGATTTTTTTATAGGAACCGTATGTATGACTTTCACTTTCTAGAAAGTGGTTTTCTCTTGAACACACATCAGAGCCATTCATCATAATATAATTGCAAGTTGTCAGTCAGGGCCGCACCCTTCGCTTTGTGGCAAACCGCCAACACATCTGTCAGAAGCACTCATAAGCTTCCGTGTGTTATTGTAATCCTCTACAAAGAGAACAAGCCCATTCACCGATTTCACATTTTCCAAACGAAACAATGACTCGCTTAAAACCCAATCCAAATGAAATTATGTGCTTCCCTATAGACCATAAGCTACTTTCTCACCAAGTGACAATCACACCAGTAGTTAAAGGGAATCATTTTATCTTGTATACAGTTGATTTCTTTATGTGCTGGATTCGCATTTCTAAAGCTAATAGGACAGAGAGGAATCTCTATGTTGTGTGGCTATGTGTATAAATATACAACACGCATATATTCCAAAGTGCTCATAAGAAAGAATGTGATAACATACTATTCAATAAATTTCTTTTCCTTAAAGACAGTCCTCTGCCTATCATATAAACACTACATATTGACAGAAACTAAACTTATTTTTAGTAAGAACAAAAGGTGCTCTAGTATTTTAGTAGGTCAGTTTAATTATCATTGATTTAAATCATCCCTACAATCAAAAAAGAATCAATTCTGGACAGAGTAGCATAGTGAAAAGAGTATGAAATTCCTTGTAGCTACCATCAGGCAGGAGTTAAGAGTTCTTTTATTCACTCTCTATTTGCCTTCCAAAGAAGTTTCCAAGAATCAGAAGTCAAATCTAAAATCTTTAACACCAACAAAAGAAATCTCTTGTAAAAAAAAAAACACATAGATCGAAGGTGCCAAATCTTCCCAAATCAGAGCTTTTCAAGCTGCTTTCAGCTGTATGTGTTCCATTGCTAACTTGCCTGCATGCTCTCTATTCACGTAACAGAAACCAAAATTACTATGCCAAAGAGGCTTTTTTATGTTTACTTAGCTGCAGATTTGATGGACAAACACATGACTCACTGGCATCAAAGTTATGATATATAAATATATAATGCATATAAATATTTTACAATATATAAATATACATATATTTACAAGATTCAGATGACTTTTCCAATATCATACAACAGCAAAAATTCCCATCTCCAGATTTTTTAGAAATGCAGGTATTATCACATATATTTCCACTGAATTAATGCACATACAAATATAAACACAACTATTTATAAATTTATGAGATATAGATAAATCACACATGCTTAGGCTAGAAAGAACACTGCAGATTTGGGAAATAAAGGACATGTAATAAGGCCCAGTAGTTGTAAGAAAAAAATTAATTTAGGATTCCTCATGTCATGAATCTCAACTAATAATTTCAGCAGAAATACTTTCAAACATTCATTTTACAATAAAATATATAGTTATGATACCCAAATAAAATGCCTCTCCATCTATCCCTTCCATTAAAGTGAAGATAAACAACCAAGTAACTCTTTAAACCATAGCTCTAGTCTTTTTGAAGAGAAGATGTACAGGTGTTCATTTGACTTGCTTCACATCAGCAAATTGAAAGATTTTCTAGAATCGAGATAAGTTTATTTTTAAAACATATTTACAAACTTCCTAGAACATTATATATGAAATGACTGTGGAGTGCAGATAAATTCAAAATTTTCTTGAATATGGAAATATCAAAGTTATCAGTTATAATTGTTTCTTGGTATCCTTATTTTAAAATGGTTGCTCTTCTAGATGTTAGTTTTTCAGGATGAAAAGCTTTTGGTATTCCAATTTTAATGTAAAAACATGTCTTCTTTGTCAAAGTTCACTCCAATATGTTCACTTACTTAGACTGTTTTCAGTTAATTGCTTCAATGTATTAATATAATAAGAAAGGAAAATTTTATGAGAAGT
>SJYT01059649.1:149102-186122 GCA_006410635.1 Cephalophus harveyi
TTCTCCTTTAAACAACTATAACTGAAAAATGATTAAAATATATCTGACTTCTTGAAAAAGATAAGATATGCTGAAAAATATAAAAGATGACCAAGTTCAGACTATAAGCATGCACAGTTTCTAATGCTTATATTTAAATAATGTGCTTATACTTAATAATGAGATAGAATACATTTTTCTTCTTAGACTAATAATTTTTTAAAAAGAAGTGTCATTTTCAACCCAAAAATGTTAACTCCAATTACCTAAGACTACAGATACTCTCTCTCTCAGATCTACCAAATTGCCTCTGGTATCTATTGTAGTAGAGAACTGGGTGTTCATGCTAATCAAATAATCTAATTAACAAAGTTACTATATTTATAGTACATGGGTTATTAATTTTCATAGAATTTAGGTTATTTGCTACTGAATATAATTTAGTTTCTATTGCTTCAGGAATTATTTTACAATTTGCAAATGTCATCATCGAATCAATAGGCAAAAATATCTGCTACAAGAGTGTTCTGACAGAATACAAATAAAGCTAGTTTTAACTTAATCTAGATATAGAAATATTTTCAAAATTAGACCTGCTAAAGAATATGTTTTGGTTCTCCTCTACTCCCTATTCTATACCCTCTTCTTTTCCATGCTTTTGTTATAGAAGTTTTTCTATTAATACAGCTGTTTATATTCACTCATCCAACAGATACTGATCACCTCCAATGTTCCAGGCATTGTGCTAGGTTCTAGAGAAAAAGGTGAATTAGACAAAGAGGGTGCCCACCCTGTTGAGCTTCAGTTTAGGAGGAAATATGAGCACCTAATGAGGCAAATATGAAAGAAAGTTGGAAGTTCTGTCGTAGGAGAAACGCAGTTGCTGTAGAAGCTCCTGCGTGCCAGTTTGCTCCCATAGCCATTTCAAACCTACCCCTACTCCTCTTTTAAACCTCTTCTGGTCAAACTGTATTTAATTCCAATTTATGTCCCAGTGCCTGTGATTGTACTCACTTAATTTATTGAATGTTTTAAATTGTTTCAGTAATGATGAAATATGTGCCCTAAACTCTAAACATCTTCTTACCTCTTGGCATTGATGACCATTAGCACATGTCTAATGTACATAGGTGACTTCCCTGGTGGCTCAGATGGTAAAGCATCTGTCTACAATGCAAGAGACCTGGGTTCGATCCCTGGGTTGGGAAGATCCCCTGGAGAAGGAAATAGCAATCCACTCCAGTACTATTGCCGGGAAAATCCCATGGACAGAGGAGCTTGGTAGGCTAAAGTCCATGGGGTCGCAAAGAGTTGGACACAACTGAGCGACTTCACACAATGTACACAGAAAGCACATAGCACACACTTCAGTTGTACTCTTTGAGTTATAATTTGTTCTATGGAACAGATGATTTCAAAGTTTGGAAAGAGCATGTACAATCAAGTGAAACTAACTGGACTAGAGATAAACCATGCATTCCAGTTTTCTTTCATTAAATATGAGAAACAAAATAAATGACATTAAAATCTCAAGTAACTGGACTACAACAAACTAGAACTAATTGACTGGATTTATTTTACATTAAACTGATAGAAAATAAAAATGACAAAAAGTCATTCAGAAAATTTAAAATGTCCATGGTGTTTAATTTTCCAGTGCATAGCACTATATGTGGCACACAGAACTCAAAAAGTATTTGCGAGTGGATGAATGAATGAATGAAGAACCCAGTCAGTTTTCTATACATTCCATCATGCTGCACAGTATGACGATGAGAGATTCAGTGATACCTTTTATGTGTGACTGATTTAATTCAAATTATAGTATCTATACAGATTTGCCATGGTAAAAGAACTACCTAAAATTTTTGTAAAGATTTTCAATAAGTATGAGAACAAATCAGCTTCCTGATGAACCTGAAATAAGTAATATCCACTTGCTTACATTTTCTATTCTTTGATTTTTCCAAGTAACCAAAATTTTGCTGTATAAAAATATTATAAATCATTTTTTTCTACATGCCCTATGGAATAGTAAGATGTATTAGTTCAAGGTAAAAGCACTCACAAATTTAAGAAACTGAACTTCTTGAAATATAGTTTAATACCACATTTTTTTTTAAGTAAACGAACTTCCAGTGATTGCCTTATTCAGTGTTTCTACAGAGGATTTTCTTCTCTAACAATAAAGAGTGCCTTTTACAGACTTCTAGGGTCCACTGTAATTTTCGGAACAAGGTGTTAGATAAAAGCATCTCAGTGTGTACTGAGATCAGTACAGTTTAGCCTTATGAAAGCTAAATGAAAACAAAAATCTAATGATATTTTATGGAATGTCAGTGACTTCCCAACAGTCACACCTGCCAGCAAGGACTTGTTAGTGTACACCAAAGACAGGAATACTCCAGGACAATCTTATGAACCAAAGTGCAGGTTAAATTACCTTAACTAAGATTCCTATATCTAATACAACGATCAGTATGTTCAGAAGGTTTTTATGGGTTACATGGATTATTACACAGAGTGCTATCTTATTTTTTTAATGTGCTATCTTTTAAAAAAGAAATGCTAACAGGCATTTTCTGAGAAATTATAAAACATTTTTACCATGCTCTTCCTACTTCCTCAGCCTTGTCTCTATTTTCCATCTTTCAGTTGCAACCTCATGCCCATGTTTGATACAAAGAACACTAGTGGTAGAAATTTGGGTTTCTATATTTTCATATGTTTGATGTATTTCATAATTTACATTTTTAATTTAATTTTAATCAAGCCAAAAAAGTGGCTGTATAGATGAAACAGCAATAGAAAATATTGATAATTTTTGAAACTAGATGATGAGTTTTCCTAAGAGCTCACTATATTTTCTACCTTCATGTAATTTTGGAAGTTTTCTACAATTAAAGATTTTTTACAAAAATTATTATGAAAAGTACAAGAAAAGAAAAATCAAAATTTGATAACTTTTCAAGCAAAATCTGATAGCTTTCAGGCAGCATGAAAATAGAAATATACTTTCTTGTCACTATTGTTGATATGGTCATATAGATGAATCTGTGGAATGTACATTTGTTATTCTAGTGAAATAAATCTCTCAAGAGAAGAAAATTAATGTATCTGATTAAATATTGAAAACAAAGGTACATGCCATAGTGTCCTATGCCATCTCTTTCTAGCTCTCCTCCTATAATTAATCATTCTCTCTCTCTCACTCACACACACACATACACACACACATGCATGTACCTCCTAAACTGACTATTCCTATCCTAAAAGAATCAATTCACACCTCAAAGACTAACAGTGGTCAAATAAAGTGAAGACCAAAGAGTTTACTCAGTGCTAATCAGAGGAGTTTGCCATGCAGATTAGCTCAGAGGACCCCATGATACCCAACTACACCTGGACACCATGCCTATCATGTTGAATACAACACTGAAGAACAGAAAGGACACTGAAGTAATTACCAAGTGGCCGAAATTTTACTTCAGCTTCCCATTTATTAGCTATTCAACACATTAATCATTAATTTTATCACTCTTAGAACAGGGTAAGCCTCTTACCTGCCCTCCTTCCCACTCAAACTTTTTATGAGCTTGAAATAACATATGTAAAAGCCTTTCACAAACTGCAAACTACCATGTACAATTAGAGTGTTATTAATCTAACAAACTAAGACCCAGAGAATTCCTGGTGCACTCACTTATATAAAATAAAGTCATAACACATTTGACCACACAAACAGAAGCTTTGAAGGGCCTTGGATACTGTCAGAGAGTTTCTGAGTTTCCCACTGATTCTGAAATAGTGAGCAAAAAAGAAGAAAGATGTGTTGCAAATAAAATTTTAAATGTCTTAAAGTTCATGCACATTGAATCTACATAAAAAAGGCAAAGAAAGTGAGCCAAGCTTCCTAGCAACGGTATCACCCACCTTCATAAACACCCTTTAAGCTTCATGCTGACTTTCATACTTTAAGGTTAGTTACACTGGCTATTTATTAACTTGATTTTGCCCAAAACATATTCAGGAGAGGGTGTAGAGAAAAGGCATTCCCAAGGGTCCAATATTCCTTGGGAATGGCTCTGATTCAGAAGACTGTCTTCTCAACATACCCGATTTATTCAAACCCTTGCTCAACTCAAATTTATGCCAAGTCCTAGTCTATCAATATATTTGAGTTCATAGTTACTCTATAGGTCGGTCACCTAAATGCTTCATTCAATTTCTTTCCACAAGGCTTGATGCAGCTGTTCTTTTGTTTTAGTCTCATTTTTACCATTCCCAATCTCATAACAAGATGATTTGTTGGCTCTGTTTGGGCATTGGCTATAGTAAGTATAAAGAAAAGTAGTTATCAGAAATGGATATCAAAGTGAAGAGAGCAGATATGATCTAAAAAGTTAGAATTTTCTTCAGACCTTTCTATGCAATGCTACATTCCCATACATCTTTCAGTAAGATGATTTAGGCTCATTTATTCATTTACTCATATACTAAGAAATTTTTATAATCAAAAACTATATGTACACCTGTGAGGGTTTTTCAATGGTATATTAAATAGTAAAGTTTTATAAATAGTTGTGTTGTCAAAAATATACCCTTGATGCCCCAATGCTGCATAATGTCTCTATACAGATGTTATCCTTTGACAAAAGGGAAGTATTTTATACAATATTTTCTTTTCCAGAATACATCCAGAAATACATGACTCTGATTGTCTCACATTTATTTCTCAGTCTCTATAAATCATATTTAACATGAATACATTCAGAATATAAGTTTCTACAAATTAAAATTAAAGCTAATTTCTTTACCTTTGCTTTTAAAAATTCCAACCCACAAATTGATGTTGTCTATTTAAAGGTCAGATAAAATACTACAAAAAAATGTTAGCATTAAGTATCTTCATGTCAATAGATTAATTCATTAAGAAAGTTAAGTAACAGCACCAAAACAAATTGTAAGAATTAAAGCAAAAATTTTAATCAACCAAGAAAAATGTTTCCATTAAATACTCATATAGTTAAAAACAATTATTGCTCTCTTCTAAAATTGGTTACATGAAGTAAAGTTAAGACTGTTCTCAATATTTTTAAATAGGATCACCTAACAGTGACTGGAGTAAAAATAATTTTAATTCACACAACTCCCAGGTTGTGTGAATGGAAACTGGAGTGCAGGGTATGCAACTAGATGTTCACATATGAAATAACAAGTTTGGCATACTTGCTTTCAGAAGCTTCTAAAGTCTCTTTGAGCACGGCTACATCAGAATTTTCATCTTTTAAATAGCTAAGGTTTTCAGCAGGCAGTAAATAATGTGAGTTGGAAAAAAACTGGGGTATCTCACTTTTATCTTTTTAATCAAGAGTCAGATTGCTACGCCTAAAGACATTTTCCCTCTTCAACTTAAAGAAATGAACATGTCAGATTAGATAAATCACTAGACAGCTGCTAACAAAAACCCTAGGTGTGCCTCTTAATTTACTAAAGCCCAGATGCATCCAAATCAAAGAATAAAGGAGCACATAAATGACAAACCCTCTAGAAAACTTTCTGGTACATCTGGGATTTATTCAAATCCTATCAATTCGGTCTCTGACAAACCAGTCCTGGATTTAAATCCATGTAATAATAAAAGAAGAAGTTGATTGGTCCAACAACAAAATGGGGTACATCTTAGGTCTAAAAGTCCAGCAGAATACTCTGTTCTGGCTATATCCCAAAAAACACCAATACTCATCTTTAAGAAAAAAATATAATGATGAAAATGGACTATGTGCATTGCCACAATGGCTCTGCTGAAGCCTAATTGGGATGATTAGATATAAAATCTCTTAACAAGTATAATTTTAATAAAGCACAAAACCTGAAATCTCCTACACCTGCAATGATTTGCAATGAATGTTTCAGTTTCAGGTGCCATATTCACTGTACTTGTTTTAGTTACTACTTATAGAATGGAGTAAGTCAACCCAGATTCTCTGTATCAAGAAAGTGCCTTCCTCTAGGGCCATGAGTCTTCACATCTTCTGACAAACACACCAAAGTATACCAAGAACTCTCAAAAATCTGAGTGCAAATAAACAGATCATAATCAAAGAGAAAATAAAAGAGCTTTCAAGTTTTCTTACTTGGTGATTTATTTCCAACTGGAATTTATGAAATCATCCATTTTTATGACACTTTTAATAGTAATATTTGGGATTATTAGCAAGATAAACTTCTCACCTATTCATCTCTTACTTTTAAAAATCTGCTCTTCTTATGACTAACACCTTGGCATTCAAACAAATACTATGCTGAGACTGAAAAAATAAAACCTGTATAAATGACAGAGTGTTCAACCATGAACACATTGTCTTTTATGAATATTATAATCACAGAATCAATAAGCCTACAAAGAAAAAACAGGACACAAAACGTGTTTTGTCATTTCTGACGAAGTTATAAAAACAACAGACATTCAATATGCCAAGTGTTCTTCAATCCTTCATAATCATAGCCTTATTGAAGTGAGGACAAAAAGGGTCTAATTGCATAGGAGCAATCTCAATGTAATAGGTTATACACCCAGGCACTGCTGCACAATACAACAAAAACAACGTTCCCTGTGTATAGCAGAATGTCATCTCTCATTTTCAGGCAATTACCTTCTTTCTTGTCAACAGTTTTAATAACCTCCATCATCTCTAAAAGACTTTTGCTTCAGTTAAATAATTTTCAGCTTTTTAATATGCAAATGTGCTTGTTCATATGCATGGGTGAAGTGGCACTGCTACTTGAAATGTGTCAGTACATTGTGGAGCACCTGCACCTCGGGGAAGCTTGATTTAATTGACACCTAATACTATTCATTATTCCACTTAGTGAGCAACTCCTATTAGTCACCTGTAGGTTTTCCTATAAGCAGTGCTTTGGCCACCAATAAAAATATGAATATGTCTATAAATAGAATGTCCATATTTAGTAAACGGGGTTCACTACTGTCAGAACTTTAGGGGAGGAAATCAAGAATAGTATAGAATCAATAGTTTCTTTCAGCAAACAATTTATCAACTTCCTCTAATTTTTCTATACATTGTTACACATGTGAAGAGATGCACTGTCTGGTAAACACAAGATGCTGTGTTTTCTTTTATATGGCTCAATAAGTAGTATCTTGCTTAGTGGAATGAATAAATAAATAAAGTGGATGGATGGATGGACAGATGGATGGATATATGAAACAATGAAAAAACAAACAAGCAACAATCCTACTTTCTAAAAGATGCCACTAGTTTTTATTTTTGTTTAAGTCAGTAGGGTGTTTTTAATTCTGATTCCAGCCTAAAGGTGTTATTTAAACTAAGTTCCTTACCATTATATATGATCTCCACATGCCACAAAGTTAAAAAGATAAAGGCAGAATCTTGCCAATAAACAAACACTTACTGATGCTACCTTTTGAGGTAAATTAATGGCTAAGTGAATGCTATTGTGAGACATGTGGGATAAACCACTTTAAAATATCAGCTGGGGGAATTATAACACATATGGGATTTTGTGTATTTGTTGGTATTAATGTAATAAACATGTACTGTAAATGATTACAACTTAAATCTATTAGTCTTTTTGCCTTTATGAAAATGGAAGGATTAACAATGGAGAATATACACAGGCTTGATAATATTGGGGATGCCTCTTTACCACATGGTCCATGACCTTATCGTCCAGGTCGCATTTCTTTCTGGCATTAATGCATTTGTTAGTCCCAGAAGGCTTAAACTACAGATGTTTAACATCCTGCTTATGGACAGATCATCTGGAATACAAAGTGAGAAATCTATACTACTTATTAGTATATATTATGAGTGTAACAGAGATTTAATAGCCCATTCAAACAAGATTAGTGAAACCATAGCTCAGGAAAAAAAGTATCATCTTAACAGAGATATGCTCTCAAACCTGCAGGGAGGTAAAAAAGAACTGAAAGCATATTTTCAGCTGGAATATGTTTCAGGACATCAAAAGAATTTGTCACTAATTAATGTTGTTTATATAGTAGCATAAGAAACATTAATTATAGCCTTCAATGTAAACTTAAAACCTTTTTATGGAATTAAGTTTCTACAAATTAAAATTAAAGCTAATTTCTTTACCTTTGCTTTTAAAAATTCCAACCCACAAATTGATGTTGTCTATTTAAAGGTCAGATAAAATACTACAAAAAAATGTTAGCATTAAGTATCTTCATGTCAATAGATTAATTCATTAAGAAAGTTAAGTAACAGCACCAAAACAAATTGTAAGAATTAAAGCAAAAATTTTAATCAACCAAGAAAAATGTTTCCATTAAATACTCATATAGTTAAAAACAATTATTGCTCTCTTCTAAAATTGGTTACATGAAGTAAAGTTAAGACTGTTCTCAATATTTTTAAATAGGATCACCTAACAGTGACTGGAGTAAAAATAATTTTAATTCACACAACTCCCAGGTTGTGTGAATGGAAACTGGAGTGCAGGGTATGCAACTAGATGTTCACATATGAAATAACAAGTTTGGCATACTTGCTTTCAGAAGCTTCTAAAATCTCTTTGAGCACGGCTACATCAGAATTTTCATCTTTTAAATAGCTAAGGTTTTCAGCAGGCAGTAAATAATGTGAGTTGGAAAAAAACTGGGGTATCTCACTTTTATCTTTTTAATCAAGAGTCAGATTGCTACGCCTAAAGACATTTTCCCTCTTCAACTTAAAGAAATGAACATGTCAGATTAGATAAATCACTAGACAGCTGCTAACAAAAACCCTAGGTGTGCCTCTTAATTTACTAAAGCCCAGATGCATCCAAATCAAAGAATAAAGGAGCACATAAATGACAAACCCTCTAGAAAACTTTCTGGTACATCTGGGATTTATTCAAATCCTATCAATTCGGTCTCTGACAAACCAGTCCTGGATTTAAATCCATGTAATAATAAAAGAAGAAGTTGATTGGTCCAACAACAAAATGGGGTACATCTTAGGTCTAAAAGTCCAGCAGAATACTCTGTTCTGGCTATATCCCAAAAAACACCAATACTCATCTTTAAGAAAAAAATGTAATGATGAAAATGGACTATGTGCATTGCCACAATGGCTCTGCTGAAGCCTAATTGGGATGATTAGATATAAAATCTCTTAACAAGTATAATTTTAATAAAGCACAAAACCTGAAATCTCCTACACCTGCAATGATTTGCAATGAATGTTTCAGTTTCAGGTGCCATATTCACTGTACTTGTTTTAGTTACTACTTATAGAATGGAGTAAGTCAACCCAGATTCTCTGTATCAAGAAAGTGCCTTCCTCTAGGGCCATGAGTCTTCACATCTTCTGACAAACACACCAAAGTATACCAAGAACTCTCAAAAATCTGAGTGCAAATAAACAGATCATAATCAAAGAGAAAATAAAAGAGCTTTCAAGTTTTCTTACTTGGTGATTTATTTCCAACTGGAATTTATGAAATCATCCATTTTTATGACACTTTTAATAGTAATATTTGGGATTATTAGCAAGATAAACTTCTCACCTATTCATCTCTTACTTTTAAAAATCTGCTCTTCTTATGACTAACACCTTGGCATTCAAACAAATACTATGCTGAGACTGAAAAAATAAAACCTGTATAAATGACAGAGTGTTCAACCATGAACACATTGTCTTTTATGAATATTATAATCACAGAATCAATAAGCCTACAAAGAAAAAACAGGACACAAAACGTGTTTTGTCATTTCTGACGAAGTTATAAAAACAACAGACATTCAATATGCCAAGTGTTCTTCAATCCTTCATAATCATAGCCTTATTGAAGTGAGGACAAAAAGGGTCTAATTGCATAGGAGCAATCTCAATGTAATAGGTTATACACCCAGGCACTGCTGCACAATACAACAAAAACAACGTTCCCTGTGTATAGCAGAATGTCATCTCTCATTTTCAGGCAATTACCTTCTTTCTTGTCAACAGTTTTAATAACCTCCATCATCTCTAAAAGACTTTTGCTTCAGTTAAATAATTTTCAGCTTTTTAATATGCAAATGTGCTTGTTCATATGCATGGGTGAAGTGGCACTGCTACTTGAAATGTGTCAGTACATTGTGGAGCACCTGCACCTCGGGGAAGCTTGATTTAATTGACACCTAATACTATTCATTATTCCACTTAGTGAGCAACTCCTATTAGTCACCTGTAGGTTTTCCTATAAGCAGTGCTTTGGCCACCAATAAAAATATGAATATGTCTATAAATAGAATATCCATATTTAGTAAACGGGGTTCACTACTGTCAGAACTTTAGGGGAGGAAATCAAGAATAGTATAGAATCAATAGTTTCTTTCAGCAAACAATTTATCAACTTCCTCTAATTTTTCTATACATTGTTACACATGTGAAGAGATGCACTGTCTGGTAAACACAAGATGCTGTGTTTTCTTTTATATGGCTCAATAAGTAGTATCTTGCTTAGTGGAATGAATAAATAAATAAAGTGGATGGATGGATGGACAGATGGATGGATATATGAAACAATGAAAAAACAAACAAGCAACAATCCTACTTTCTAAAAGATGCCACTAGTTTTTATTTTTGTTTAAGTCAGTAGGGTGTTTTTAATTCTGATTCCAGCCTAAAGGTGTTATTTAAACTAAGTTCCTTACCATTATATATGATCTCCACATGCCACAAAGTTAAAAAGATAAAGGCAGAATCTTGCCAATAAACAAACACTTACTGATGCTACCTTTTGAGGTAAATTAATGGCTAAGTGAATGCTATTGTGAGACATGTGGGATAAACCACTTTAAAATATCAGCTGGGGGAATTATAACACATATGGGATTTTGTGTATTTGTTGGTATTAATGTAATAAACATGTACTGTAAATGATTACAACTTAAATCTATTAGTCTTTTTGCCTTTATGAAAATGGAAGGATTAACAATGGAGAATATACACAGGCTTGATAATATTGGGGATGCCTCTTTACCACATGGTCCATGACCTTATCGTCCAGGTCGCATTTCTTTCTGGCATTAATGCATTTGTTAGTCCCAGAAGGCTTAAACTACAGATGTTTAACATCCTGCTTATGGACAGATCATCTGGAATACAAAGTGAGAAATCTATACTACTTATTAGTATATATTATGAGTGTAACAGAGATTTAATAGCCCATTCAAACAAGATTAGTGAAACCATAGCTCAGGAAAAAAAGTATCATCTTAACAGAGATATGCTCTCAAACCTGCAGGGAGGTAAAAAAGAACTGAAAGCATATTTTCAGCTGGAATATGTTTCAGGACATCAAAAGAATTTGTCACTAATTAATGTTGTTTATATAGTAGCATAAGAAACATTAATTATAGCCTTCAATGTAAACTTAAAACCTTTTTATGGAAAGGGGATTTATAAGTAAGGTGGTAATCTGGCTCTTTGGAAGGCTTATCTACAACAAACTGAAAGTGATTATAAATCATGTTAATGTGTAGTATCCAAAGAAAAGTGAGGTGATAGTGGAAAAAGATTGAGCTCTCCTAACCCCCAGGTCCAATCATTTCTAAAGAAAAAGGGGAAAAAAGGAAAAAGAAAGCAGTGGTCAACTAGACCTTTGTTGGTATCCCCCAAAATGTAATCTCTAAGCTGAAGAATGGCAGCTGGCAGAACAGCTGGTGAATAGGATTAATGTCAGAAGAAAGAAATAAAACTCAACATATGTCCAAGCCTGCGGTGCTGGGACCGAGCATGATTATACCCCGACGGATAGGCTGAATACAGCTGGAAAGTGCCACTGTGCCATGCTTCTCTACCCCACAAGGTCATTGCTAAGAAGTGCAGCTAATGTCTGAACAGCAAATTTAACTTTTACTGAAGAATTCAGTAACCAGGAAGGAGAGAGGAAAGCCAGATTTTTAACCCTACTCATGTGCTGAATAGTTTAGCCCTCAGTGCCTGGTTTGCTATACCAACAAAGCAAACCAAAAGACAGATCAGCAACTGAACCTAACAGATTGCACTAAAGTAAATATAATTTTTAAATCATTTAAACCGCTTAATCTCATCTCAATCACATCAAATATGTTAGAGCAAACATATTTCCATCTTTCATTTAGAGTTTAAACAGGCACAAAGGAGGGGAAAAAAATCTAATTAAATATAATAGCAGATATAGTTTAGTAAATTGCCACTGCCTTTCAAAGTTAACATTTTAAAGTTACTTTATCACAATTAGCAAAAAATGTTTTAAAGAAGCAGGTTGTTTTTTTTTTTTTTTTAATAGCACAACCATCATGTTCTCAAACTGAGAATTAGAAAGTTATATCTTCCTCACCTATCCCCATGTTGGGCAGCTTTTAGACTTTTGTAATAGTAGATGAGAGACACCAGTATTTAACTGTTGGAACTACTTACAGTGATAAACAGTAACCACGTGGACATTACTGATAAATGAGAAAAGGCTTTATTTTTAGAAACAGAGGCAGAGAAAATTTTATCTAATTATTTCCTTACTTAACAATTGCTGTAAACATTTTTAAAAGAGATCAGTAATCATTACTAAGAAAGTATTGCCCTACTCATTTCTGTCCTTTCTTTCTTTAAGATTCCTCGGCTAACTTGAACTCAATGATCAGATTATCAGAGGCAACCAATCACCTTCCCATCCAGAAATAGCTAGCACTCTCACTATATTCTTTTGGCAACACATCCTTAAGTGGGAGTGGAAGTGGAGGGAGGAAGATGGGGAATTTTATGACAAAGGACAAGAATGGAGTTATGACTGTTACAGGCCTAAGGGCACAACTCCACAGCCTTGAAGGAAATCCTGTGAAAATCCTATGACAAACAAAAATCTACCCAAAATAGCCACTCCCTAAAGAAGCTACATTTTTAAAATTATTATTATATTCAGAATTGGTAAAGGGGGGCTCTTCAAAGTGAGAGATGGCATGCCCTATATCTCCTATGCTAGCATTGTTCTGAGGCTGTCAAAAACCAGAGCAGGGTTATTCTCTGCAATCAAATATAAACTCATCACCAACTGGCTTAATTTCTTTTCTCTCTTTGTATATAAACTAATTACTAGCTCATAGATGCATTATAGCAGGCTCAATAGAAAATAAAAGCTCTAGAAATTAGGAAACAAAGCTTTTGGGTTTTTAGGTAAGCATAATAATAGTGAAAATTCAAAGGGGTAGTTCTTTTTTAAAGAACTGTCAAAGAAGCCCGGTCATATTTAAAAGAAAGGGGTTTCTTCTTCAGAAAATATCAGGACAGAAAAATTGTTGTACGTTCATTGCTTTCACCCAGAAATTATGATTTCTCAATGATCTAATTTTCATTTTGTGTACATAACAGGTTTTACTTAGATCCAGGAATAAATGACAACTTTCAATGCCTATGGGCATTTGGAGAACTTTATTTTATTTATAAATTTTTACTCACATGTTTAAAGTCTCCCTGGTATTTGGAAATTTTTAAATGTTAATCTAGTATAGTTAACAATTCTATGAAATCTCATATTGTCCTACATTAAATGTTTAACACAAGGAAAACCTAGTCGTTTCTAGAAAACTCAAGTGCTAGAAAAGTCTGTTTATAATCCAAATAAATATTTAAATGGAGTTGCCAATTTTAATGCTGTTATAATGACTACTACCATTTTATAAAATTCCAAGATTGCATGCTTTGAGGTTTAATGGCAATTCAACATTTTTTAGAATCTTTAAATACTGAAAAAAATGTTTTTATTTGCCATTACAGAATATGGAAAGAAACCCACATAGCTTTGTTCATGTAGATTTAGAAAATTATAAGGTAATCTAAAATGTAAAAGGAATTGAGAGAAACTATTAAGGTTCTTATAAATAAATTCATCCTAAGCTATTTTTTCAAATCAAGACTGAAACTTCTATGAGACTTATTTAAATTGACTATACAAGCTATTTGATAAATTGCACATTTTTAGAACATAAACCATTTTCATTATTTTTGACAAATATCAGTACAAAGACTCTACTGTAGCATTAGAGTTCAACAAATACTTTAGAAAGCTATGCCAAAATGACGCTGGAAAGTAAAACCTAATAGTAGCCTGAGACAGTTTACAGCCAGTGAAGTTTGATGAAGAAAAGACAACAACCAGGGAACATCACAAAGTTATAGCCTTCCCAGAAATAAATACCATCTCCTTCATTTTTCCTCTAGATAAAGTAATATATGTATAATTTTTACCTGGACTACCAAAGATAAATACAATTCTATTGACAAGCATCCCCACACAGAATTCCCTTTGTATAACAAGTTTGCACACTTCCTATATTTCCTACATCTAACCTCACTGACCCTCTGTTCATAACTGGCATCCCTAAAGACAAAAGCATGTCAACATCTGTTCTCATTCACACCGATTTTAATTTACCAAAAGAGCTTTGCTATTTTCAGAGCTGACTCCAGAGCACAATGACAGATTTAGGGCCTTTACAGGGGTTGCATTTCTAGTATGTCAGCATTTCCTACTCACCAAGAGTAGATTCTAGGGGGTCACAACAAAGGAATAGTTGAAATTCAAACTTCATTATAGAGATTTTTCCCACCCTTCTTATTTCATCATAACTTAAACCACCAATGTTTGGCCCTATTTAGTGGGGCATCATTGTGCTACAGAACAATTGGAATAAAATTATATAGTCCTGGGGCAAAGATGAAGGTCCTTTAGGCTCTTCCTGTGAAGTTCTACATACATAATTACCTCTCCCAGAACTTTATATCTGACTGAATTTTAATAACCATAATATAACAATTTTATAACTCTTTACATTTGCAAAGTACTATAATGTTTTTAAAAATACTTCCACATACTTAATCCGTTTCTTAATTTGATCATAAGCCCTGAGTTTTAAGTCACTAATATTCTTTCCAGTATAAGTGTTCCATAGTTATATGTTTTGTACTATGCTTTATTCAGACATTTTTAATGTGTATAAAGAAAGTCCCTCTCATACCATCGCAGTTTTTTCTGGATAATTCAGAGTTTTTAAGACACAATATGAAGAGCAACTTGGAGAAACAATGCACAAGTTGTGTTGTAATCAAATAACAACTAAGACATGAGCAGCTGAGCAGAAGGAAGATGGGCAACGGAATGCCGTGCAGCAATCAGCACTGTTGACTAATCAGAATTTGAGACACTAGAAGGTAATAAGGGTATTATAAAGAATGGCTTATTGAAGGAGCAGCTGTTTATGTGTAGCTCACTGTTTAAATGAGTTCCACTAGATTGCCATGGTATGTTTTGGTGAAAATGTTTAACTCCTTTTAAAATGATCATTAGAGAAGAAACAGCAAGTACCAAGTGGCAAGTTTGGAGATATCAAAGCACCAACTAAGATTTAACAGCATTAGCACAGTTATCCGGGTGTTTGGAAATTGTAGGAAATGCCTTTTAAGTCAAAAGTAGTTAGGTACTCATTCTTCTCTTAAAAAGCCTAGAAGTTAGGTCATGTCACCATCAATACTGGGTTGCTATGGGTACAAAGATAAGATTGTGATATAATGGGGGACTCTTCAGAGGATGACAAAAAGAAAAAGCAGGATAAAAATATCCATCAGGACAACTGAAAATCAGAGCAACTGCAAATCAGAATTTAGAAATTTGTCCATCTTCTCAATAAGCAGAGGGAATAAGATCCTGAATTAAATTTCAAAGTAAAATTTTAATGTTTGGGGCTAAAATAATAATATTAAAACCACTCTCCTTTCCTGACTTAGAAGTAAATAATTTTTAAAGCAGAGGAGAGAGAATGCAAAATAACATTTAATTCACTAATGTTGTTTTCACAAAGCAATGTTCATCTTATTCAAAACTATCGGTCACACAGTTGTGCTGGCTTTACAACTGAATCGGTTTAAGGGTCTTATCTTCCTTACTTTCACCTAAGAAGCTATTGTCTATTGTTTCTTCTGCCCAAGCAGAAACAGCAACAACAAATCCACAAATTACAAGATAAAAGCAATGAATAATAATACTTCAAATAATTTATTATACTATAGTATTATGAAAATTTCATTTTGACAACAAGTGTTCAGTAATATTTTAAAGCAGTCAGCAAGCGGGCGAAACTCTGCTATCTTTTGTAACAGTTCACATGTCAAACTGGCAAAGTGCCCATAGTGTAAGGCAGAAAAAAAAATCTATCTAATGTCTGCCCCACAAGGCGACATGAGGTTTGATTGGCAGAAAGCAGAGAGTGGCTTTTGATCATGTGTCCTAACAAGCAGTTCCAGCTCCTGTCTTTTCAGCTGATGGGCTCCACATTACCCATTCAAACAGAAGTGACAGACCACTGCACTACTCTGGGCTCTAGTCACACGCAGTGGGAGCTATGCTGGAGACAGAGTCACTGATTAAATATATCACTTTTTCAAGACAAGCAGGTTGTCTGAATCAAAGTTGGACAGAATAGACTCAACATTATTAAAAGGGGATATAAAACTGGAATTGAGTGATGTTCAGCCAGTTTGCACAGCCTCAGGGATTCCCAGGCTGACAGGGGGAATAAGGAACAGCAGAACTCATAAAACAGGGTCAGAAATTAGCTGTGACACCTTGGCTATTTTCCCATCACTTCAGGACCACTTGGTTTCAAAATTCTGGAGTCTCCTTTTTACCTTTTTTACTTTCATTTTTAAAAACGAATTCAGTAGAAGGAGAAAAGCACATAAAAGCATGATTACTGCAGTTTGTCAATTATAGTCTTAAAGAGAATAAAGTACTGCATCTCATTTTAAAATATCCTAATACAGGTTTTTCTAACTAAGACCATAGTTTAGAATTTTACTGCATTTTTTTGGTTTGGTATTATACTGTAGCTTTAAAAATCCAGGAATATTAATCAGATAAATTGTACAGCTTATTATCTAACTGTCCTAACTGCCAAAGGGCTACTCAAGTGCCAGTTATCATATTTAACCATGCCATTGTCTTTGCTATAGCATGCCTATCATTAAGGCTTTTGCTTTAAATATACTTCTAAATATAAACATCTAAAATGTTTAGAAATGTTTAATACAAATTATTATTGTCTAAATTTTATATAATAAAATTACTGAATATATTGTCATATAGTCTTTGGTACATTAACACCTTCCTACGTATGCAAATAAAATCTAAGAGCATTTTCTGTTTGGAAAGATGAAAGTAAAGCTTAAGGTATTTGAGGATGACAAAGATGATGATAATGATAAATTTTATTCAAAGTTATCATAGGCGCAACCAAGAAGTTATTTACAAATCTGGTTGTTTTCCCAAAGAATCTAAGAAAATTATCTTGAAAAGGATAACCTGACTTAATATATAAGACCAGATTTAAAAAAAAAAAAAAACACAAAAATCTTTATGGGCAATTGTTTCCCAAACCTGAAATGCAATAAAATGGTATTTCATTTTTTCCCCTTAGAAGTGTATTGTATTTAACCATCATTCTTTTTTTTTTTTTAAATCATTCCCATCACAATCATCACTGGTGACAATGGGGAAAAGGATAAGAAATCGCTACAATGAGTTGTGAACTACAGTAGGTATAAGGAGACAAAATCTGCATATGTATCACCAATAAAAATATATCAGTCTAAGTAAACCTGAAGCACTCACTCCAAAATATATTTTCCCTTCCCGTAAAAGACAACTGCGTATCACCCACGCTTTACCAGACGGGTCTTTTATATTCTATGCCAGGATAGACTGAAGAAAAGGGAAATAATTCACAAAATATTTCATACCACCATAAAAAAATACTTCCTTTTAAAAAATCCAAAATAATTAATTATTTTAGCCACTATATTATTGCTTACAGTAATACACAGCAATAACATTTACATTGATTGAATTCTGTTTCCTTAATGTGAAATTTGTTTGGGGTTAATTAGCACGGCTGAGGAATAAGCTTAATAATTTTATGTTGTTTACACTGGAGGCAGTTTTCCACGAGCACTGCTCAGGGAGGAAGTGACATCTAATTTCAGACAGAACATGGAGGTGAGGGCAGCTGCTCACTGTGGGCTGACTGCAAGCCAGGCCCTTCCTCCTTTAGCAGGCCTCCTCGCTACTTGGGGTATCTTAATGGCAACAATACAAAGTTGCTCAAATTATTTCTCAGACATGGTAAGTTTCTAAACTAAATACTGAGCTAAGCGCGGGAGGGGGTGGGGGCAAAGGACTTACAAAATGGAGAAAATCCACAATATTAGACATTTTTACTTCCCCCTCCTTAAGAAAAAGCAGGTCTAATTAGTTGTCTCCCTAAAATGCGTACCTAGCATTTTTATTATGTATTATAACATTTTGCTCAGAGCTGACATTTTTATTCTGACAAGCACTGTCTGGAGAGCTCTCAATAAATAATACATTGACAATTTTCAGTAAATAAGCAGTGGACACAAATCGTTATCCTTACTTACAGCTGCCCCACTCTAATAGTGCTTTTACAAGTGAGGTGACTATTCAGTCTAATGCAATCCTCTCAGTGCTGGAAAGACATTTTCATTCATTACCACGGTCACAAGCACTTAAAGCACTTTTAAGCCCTGTTGCAAAACAGCAGGAATGGCAGAGCAAGCAGGGCTAACGAAAACTAAAGTTCATCACCAAAGAAACCTGAGGCTGTTCACCTAAGCAACTAGGAAATTCACTTTTGCCCCAGACACCTCAACACTTCTAGATCTACATGTCTAACAAGAATACAAGATTTTCTTTGGCAATTAAAATGTTAACCTTCTTAAACCCCAAACACTGTGGGCTTCATTTTTGGATTAAACTTGGTTCATCATCTATTAAGCACCCTCAGATAAGGGTCATAAGCTATGACCTGAGTGTTCTACCTGTGATCAAGGTACAAAACTGAAATAAAATCTAAATCCAGATGAATACATTTGAAACCACACAATAAAATTTCCTTTTTCCCTTATCAGCTTCTTTTCTTTAACTAGAGCCCCTAACACCATCACCCTAACTAGTCACTAAACCACTAAAGCAGTCCTGAAAATTTCATTTTTCTTCATGATATCACAGTATTTTATTTTCCAGCTAATTGGAGATACAAACTTAAATGAAATAAGATTTAAAGAAAGAGCAACAAAAGTGAGAAGATAATATCTACACTCCTTGACATATATAGCCTATGATTTGTACTTTCACCCTAGTGCTCAATAAAATCAATGTATCCATTATTTTATGACTTGTTAGACAATTCTTGATTGTAAGGATGGCTGAAAATATGCTGCGTGGTTGCAAGATGATTTCATGGTAACTATTATACTGTTTGGAATTTAGTACAGTATATAGCATAGTACAGTACAGGACAGTATAGTATAGGTGTCATTCCATAGTGTCAGTCTTTTGTCTGTAACAGGAGCACCAGACAAGCTTGTTAAAACACAGGTTGCTGGGCCACATCCCAGGGTTTCTGATTCAGTAGGTAAGACAAGCTCCCGGTAACAACTGTGCTAGTGACTATCTGAAACACTGGGCTATAAGATTAATCAAATTTACCTGAACATGTAAAATACACGTGACCCATACTGGCCTTTAGTCACTCCTCCTCTTTTATAGAAGAGAATGATAGGTTATACAGCTTCCACTACGTAGCAAACATGATGCCACTTGAAAGCAAAGATGACTAATCACAGGGGGTTCTCTAAGAAAAAGGAGACTAAATCCATCACAATGATAAAAAAGGGAGTATCTCTCCTAATCTCCAGGGCAGTCAGTGTTACAACTGCCTGCCAGGTTTATCCACCTTCACAGAATGCCAAAACTCAGTATATCTAAACCCAGACTTTTTCATCTATCTCAAGTCACCATCATAATAATCTCACCATTGATCAAGTATCTTGATCTCTACCAAGATACTTCGTTTTTGACTCTCTCACCAACTTCAAACCTCACATATGTATAGTTTATACATATATATATATATATATACACACACACACATACACATATATGCATGCACACAAAGTTGCTTCACTTGTGCCCTACTGCTTGCGACCCTATGGACTAGAGCCTGCCAGGCTCCTCTGTCCATGGGATTCTCCAGGCAAGAATACTGGAGTGGGTTGCCATATCCTCCTCCAGGGGATCTTCCCTACCCAGGGATTGAACCTGCATCTCTTACGTCTCCTGCACTGACAGGTAGGTTATTTACCACTAGCACCATCTAGGAAGCCTTATATATACCGGTTGATTCTTCCTCCCTAACCCCTGACACTGCCTTAGTTGTTTAGATTCTTATCAATACATGTGCATCTCATTAAAATAGCCTACTAAAAGATTTTCCTGCATTTGGCTTAGCCTCTTTCCAACTGAGAGTCAAAATGCTACCAAAGCTACCTTTCTAAGAAATGTGTACAATTATGTCACTCACCCTCCTACTTTAAGATGCTCTCAACTCTTCTCTACTACCCAAAAGATAAAATTCAAACTCTTTAAAATAGCTTCAATCCATTTTTTAAAGTCATATCTCCCATCCTAACTATACCAATCCTCTTGAATTCACCTCACTCACAGGTTTAATCATGTCATTGAAACCTTATACACGCTATTCTATTTGGGATTCTATTATATCACTTGTTCACTATGGATACCTTATAATTAATCAAAATCCAGCTCAAATGCCTGTAAGTCCCTTCTTAAATCTTCTAGACAAAATGATAGTTCCCTCTTCTGTACTCCAGCATTTTATAACTCTGCTACTCTAGTACAGCACTTAACTATAATATTATTACTTTATGTACACATGTTTCTTCCACTAAACTGAGAGCTACTAAAAACCAATAACTATTCTTCTTTTTCTCCTCTTTCTCTACTTTTACCTCTCTTCACCCCCTACAGTAATGGATGGAAGAACTTAATAAATGCTAATGATACATGCAACAACTTGGGTGAATCTCCCAGGGAATTATACTGTTTTGTTTTTTTTTTAATGCCAATTCCAAAAAAAAAGCTTCTGCATTTATATACTAAAAGCTACCCCATTTATATAACATATTTGAAACGACAAAATGCTAGAAACGAAGGATATTTAAATGCCTGGCAGGAATTTGGTATAGAGGGTAAGAGGTGTTGGAGTAGAAGAGAGGTGGGTATGGTTCTATAACAGCAACACAAGTTATCCTAGTGGTTTTGGAACTATTCAGTATCTTGATTGTGGCAGTGAATACATGAACCTCTATAGGTATTTACAGGTGACAAAACTGTGGAGAACCTAATACATGCACACACAAGTGAGTAAAATTAAAACCGGAGAAAAATGAATAAGATCAGTGTACTGTATCAATGTTAATAACCTGGTTGTGGCAATATGTGGCAGTTTTACAAAACGTTATCACTGGAGGAAATAAAGTATACACTGGACCTCTGTATATTTCTTACAACTGCATGTGAATCTATCTCAATAAAAATCTCAATTTAAAAACTAGCAAACATAGATTTATAATCTATTGATAAATGGAGTGGCATATGGGTTTTTTTTTTTTTTTAGCTTTACTGAGGTATAACTGACAAACAAAGTTGTAAGATATTTAAAGTATACAACGTAATGATTTGATATATAGACTCATTGTGAAAGGATTCTGCCCACTGAGTTCATTAACACATTCACCCATTATCTCATCTATTTAAATTCTACTCTGCTAAGATTTGCTAATTTTAGAAATTTTCAATTATAAAATATTATCAAATATAGTCACCATGCTATACACTATATACTCAGATCTTATTCTTCTTATTACTGAAAGTCTGTACCCTTTTACCAACCTCACCTTGTCTCCCCTATCCAGCCCAGACGCTAACTACGTTTTTACTTCCTGTGTCTGTGAGTTTGACATTTTTTTAAGACTCCACAAATTTTAGACAAAGATAAAGTCATGAGGGCTAAAGACATCAGTAGAAGACAAGATACGATCTGGATTTTATGTAAAGCAAAATAGATACAATAGAAAACTTAGATAAGCAGAGGGGAGACAAAAGGGTAGGGATAATGGTTGAGCATGAAGTATGTCAGACTAAATAACTAATCCAACTTAACAGTGCTGACTCTTTCAATAAGAAAGTTTGTCATGAGACTATTGCATCTTCAAGTTTCTTAATCAGAATCAGTTGCTCTGAGTAAGAAATGCCCAAACTACTCACATTAAAGCAAAAAGACAAAGCACAGCTGATGTGGAAGACAATGAATAAGTATTTTAAAAAAATTAAGCTAGGAAAAAAAAAATTCAAAGCAGCTAGTCTCCAATGGGTACCAAGGACACACCTCATTTCTGAAGCTAATACTGACTACTCAGAAAGTAAACAGTGGAGTAGCTACAGGGAGATACAGACAAAAGTTTTTACTATTGTTTGAAATAAATAGGGCATATCTAAGAAATTTATTCAAAAGAAAGGAAGGAAGAAAGAAAGAAAAAGAAAGACTAAAAAGTAAAGACAATTTTTAAAAAGCCAATATGTATAGATCTAAAGGGAAATAATTCTATATACAGGGAAAAGCAAGTGCAAAGGAATCAAGACATGCCTGAGGAAAAAGAAAATGGTCCAGTAGCTGGAGTGGTCTGAGGGCAAAAAGTAATAACGAGTTTTGAAAGCCAGACTACAATATTTGAATTTTAAGCAATGAAGTTTATTTCAAGCATAATAGAGATTGATGATCACTGGCCAGATATCAATGCTCCAATGCCAGTAAAATGCTAAAACCATCTGAATATCAGATAAAACCAGGAAGACATGAAAGGGGCATAATTAAAAGTAACTGAAGTTAAATTCTGAAGTAACTGAGTTTGCCTGGAAGTGAGACAAGAATTTCTCTTATTAGTGCGAAGGGGGGTTAAGAGTTAAATTAAAATTACCAATGGAGAAACAAAATTAATATATGAGCTTCTGTGTACATGAGTTTGGTGACAATGGTATTTATAAGCAAACAACATTAATTTTTTGCTGTCCTCTGTACTCCAAAATGACACTGTCACTCTATATATACCATCAAACATTATCAAAAAGATCAAACAATAGTTTTTAGGACTTTGTACATTAGGTACGTTAGGCAGTTTTCGCCAATCTCCTTTTCCCACCTGAAAACAAAGGGAGATTCCTCCAAAACAAGACATGGCTTTTGTATTAATTCTTAAATTTCCCACCTCTTCCATGCCTGTGACAGAAGCAAGAAGTATAAGATTAGAGGTATTTCTGAAGGATCTGCTATGAAATTCCAGGTAAGCTAAGTTCCACTGCATTTTGGAGCAGAATGGAATCCCAGTGCCCACAGTTTATTAGCCACCCTAAAAACTACATGCTGACTATAGGTTGCCTTCACACGTTAGTAGCAAACCACTGTTACCACTGCTGCAGCTGCTGCTGCTGCTGCTGCCGCTAAGTCGCTTCAGTCGTGGCCGACTCTGTGAGACCCCAGAGACGGCAGCCCACCAGGCTCCCCCGTCCCTGGGATTCTCCAGGCAAGAACACTGGAGTGGGTTGCCATTTCCTTCTCCAATGCATGAAAGTGAAAAGTGAAAGGGAAGTCGCTCAGTCGTGTCCGACTCTTCGTGACCCCATGGACTGCAGCCTACCAAGGCTCCTCCACCCATGGGATTTAGTGCCTTGCAAATAATTCAATCCTTTGTCACATTTTTCATAGTTATTCTTCATCTTACCTACATTTATTTTAACCACCCATTTGTATTTACTGATTTCAATTCACTTCATGAGAGCAGCTGGGGAAGTCCACAGGCCTCTAACTTCTGCCTCCTTCCTAATGCTAGGGGATGACTTATATTTTGTGACTCGTGTGTGTGAACTTGTCCAGCCTCTCAGTGTAGGCTCCTCAGTTATACTTAAACCCTCAAGACATAAATTAATAAAGTTATGATATCTAAGTGTCACAGTTATTCAGCATTAAACCCATAACCTCATATGGCTAATAACTATGGCCATGAATTCCCTCTAAGACCCAAATCCCCTTAATAACAGCTCTGCCAAAAGGTAGAATCATTGGCCTTTGGCTTCTTCTGGATCATGCCACACTACTAACCTCACCCTCCATTTGCCAACCTCTCAAACCATGTACAGAACTTTTTGAGCCAATTATCCATGGCTTTGTCTATAAGTACCTTCCCTGGACAACGACTTTTTTAGACATCAAAACTGGATGGCAGCTTTTATCTCTCTCTTTTTAAAAAATCAGGAAAAAAAGAGCCTGGAAATAGTAAAGGACAATTTCAATTAACAGAAAAAGAATCATGATGTTGGTTCAGATGACTCTTTTACTATGAAAACAGTTTGAAAAAGAAAATTACTGATAGTGGCTGCTGAAATTCACATACAAACTCCAATAAAAGAAAATCAAAGCAGCACGGAATTTTAGAATGTAGCCTTTAATGCTCAACCAATATTTTCATTTTCTGAATTTAAAAACTAATGCTAAGACCAATTAACTAATTAAATAATTATTAGGTATTACTCAGAAGGTTACCATAGTCAAGCATAGTCAATGCACATCAAATTCAGACTAATCTGAATCAGAAGGGATTCCCAGATAAAACATTTTAAGAAAAAGTGAAGATTTCCAGTTAAGAAGCCAACTGTTCAGATAGAAAAATATGTCTTTTCCAATATGAATGGCTAGAACAGTGGCAATAATCAAGAGGTTGCTGGTTAATTATGAATTTGAAGTAGATATTTAAGAAAAAAATTAATGTGAACCTGATAAGGTTAGAGATTAGAAATTACTTTTATTCAAAAATCACACAGAGCTAGAAACATCAGTAAAAAGAATCAAATGAGAAAAAAAAAAAGTATTTCCTAACAAACCTAGTAATCATAGTCCAGAGGGAGAATGACAATACACTAGTGCTCATACTTAAAAGAAGGGCTGAAGACATTCTATTAAGAAACAACAAAAAGAAAAAGAAAAATTGCAGTGAAGAGTCCATCAAAGGCTCTTACATGTGTCTGAAAAGCTCAGCAATAAAAGGAAGCCTGGGCTAGATGTTTTGAGGAAGGTGGAACCAAAGGTATAGACAGTTAAGGCTTTCGGGAATTATAATACACACACACACTGAAGCTCCAATTTCTTTGTGTACTGTTTTCCAACAGAGTAAAAAAAATAATACAAATTTGTCAACAGCAGCTCCACTCCTGGGAATACACCCTAGGAAGAAGCTCATGCACATGTGTATTAGAAGACAGGTACAAGAATGTTCATACTCTCATTGTTTGTACTAGCAGAAAACTGGAAATCATCCAAATGTACACAGCCAGTAAACAGGAGAGTACACTTCTATATAGCGTTCTATGGGATAGCATGTGGAATATCATACAAAAGTGAAAATGAACTAGAGCTGCACAGAACAAAATTGATCTTGAAATATAATTATGAGTATAAAAAATAAGTCATAGAAGGTTACAGTATAATACCATTTTTATAAAGTTCTGAAACAAAGCTAAATGACATATTATTTAGGAACATATATAAAACTGCTTTAAAACAAAAAAAAGGCAAGATTCTAAACACAAAGTTCCGGCAGTAGTTACATCTATGTAGAAAACACAGGGATTGAATAGGTAAAGAATACATAAAACTGAATGATGAATTTACAAGTGTCTGTTTTATTTTTATGCCTTATAATATATATAATCAAATATTACATAATAAACACAGATTTAAGTTTGTCACTTCCTTTTCTATTCATTTTTTCTTTGGATTTTACACATATATTGTGCAAGAAAAATGTATAAATTTTAAAACTGCTCCCTATTCTTTTGAGAATAATTCCAGAATAAGGATATCTAATGAATTTTCAGTTGAAAAAAAATGTAAAATGCTAATGATCCACTTTGACTTCACCAGTTCAAAATTCATATGAGACCATGACTTAATTTCATCAAACCATGGAGAGAAAGTTGCATCCTCTTAACAAAATGCCAAGGAACACCTTCTTACTTCCCAGGTCAGGAAGAGAAAAAATCAGAAGCAACTGACCGCATCTGTTCTTAACATTCAGAGAGAAAAAAATTTAAGAAAAGAATTTTTAAGTCTGAGGAGATAGAAATGGGCCAAGAAATTTGAAGTGTCTTTTCAAGGCAGAGACACACAAAATGAAGTTGAGAAAAGAATTCAACCAACTAGGATACTGCCAATATTGAAACTGGGAGTTGAAAAACAACAGCAAATTGAAACAAATATTTGCCCAGAATGTCTAGGGTTCACAGGATTTAGGCTAATTACATACTTCATAAAGATATGTGAAGATGACCAGTTTCTGAAGAATTAGAAAGCAAATATACTTAACACAAAAACACAAGAAGCATTATTCTTTTCCATAATTCAATATGGAACAGTAGTTCTAGTTCCTCATTTTAATCCCTAATTGTACAATACTTGCAGAAATGTATATTTAAATTATTTGGTACTAGATTAGTATTTGCTATGCGTATAATACAAATTCTTTAAAATAGGATCGAGGACCCAAACATTATAAGAGAGTAAAGCTATACTTTAAAGAGAAGAAGAAGTGAATTAAAATGAAGTTACATCAGCATTGCTCTGAATATCTGATTGCTTCTTCCCCTAGAGTAGGAATGAACTTGGATAACTTCAGCACTTAAATGACCTAAAATTTCCAACTTACTTAAAATAATAATTCTGGGGACTTCATAATAAATACTTAATGTGTTTTTATGCAAAAATCCAAAACCTTCTCTCATAAATGAGAAATATAAAGAAAGGTTTGGATCTTGGGTATTCTAAATATTTCACCAATATAACCTTCAATTAGAAAAGTGGCAAAAACCTAAACGAGATCAGTCCCAGGTGTTCATTGGAAGGACTGATGTTGAAGCTGAAACTCCAATACTTTGGCCACCTGATGTGAAGAGCTGACTCATTTGAAAAGACCCTGATGCTGGGAAAGATTGAGGGCAGGAGGAGAAGGGGATGACAGAGGATGAGATGATTGGATGGCATCACTGACTCAATGGACATGGGTTTGGATAGACTCCGGCAGTTGGTGATGGATAGGGAGGCTTGGCTTGCTGCGGTTCATGGGTGGCAAAGAGTTGGACATAACTGAGCAACTGAAATGAACTGAACTGAACTGAAAAACCTAATATCCATAAAATTTGCTTTAAAAGACTCTTTTAATGCTCTAGCATGGTATGAATGTTAAACTTTCATATTTTTTAGCATGGGCTTTTAATAGATTTTTTTCTTTAACAGGATCACAGTACTTTTAACTGGGTATTATCTGAAAACCTCATCCACAGCTTTACCAACTCTCTCACTGACAACACCATATTCCACATATTTCTCAGCAGGAAAGATTGGCTTCCAGCGGGGAAACTTTAGTATCAGCTTTTCCAAAAAGCCTGAAAGGAGAGTTAAGCTGAATTGCTCTTCCAGAAAATAAGTACGTCATTGCTGCCAAATGTTAAATTCCCTAACACCATGGGACATTTCCTATGGTTCTGTCTGTGGTACAGGATGAGACTCCTGCAATATTTCTCTTTAAAAAACATTCCTCAAATGACATCAGCAATAGTAGTTATAATAGCAATAGTAATAATAATTATATTTATATAAGCTATGCTTATATATATATATATATATATAGCATCAAATTCTGACACAACCCTGAAAGGTAGATACCATTTATCCAGTTTTACAGATGAGGGAACTGAAGCACAGAAGGATAAAATTATTTGCCTAAGACTAGGAAATAAAGTTGGCTACATTTATTGAGCACTTACTATGTACTGGTAATGCTCTAAATGTTTTAGTTGCATTAACTAAATCTTTTTCTTTTCATGATAGCTCTATAACTATGTCCAATATTTGGCTGAGAAAACACAGAGGGGTGCCCAATGTCATCCAACTGGCAAATGCTAAACTGAGGCTCAGACAGCCTAGATACAGAGTCCACACTCAATCAGTATACTATACTACCTTGCTAAATATTAGAACTTACATTCAAACTCAGATCTAGCTCACTCAAAAAATATAAGACTTTCAAAAGTGAGTTTTCCCATTGTTTAAACTATATCACACTCCTCTTTTTTAGTACAGCAAAGCTATTAACATCAGATAAGCAATACATACCAACATATATGCTTACTAAATATAATTCAGTGAAAATATATGTAGAAATCCAAATTATTGTTTAGAGATGTGAATAATGATAATAATCCATCAGATACATAAACACGTGTTCATTCTTGTGCTGGGCAACAGCTGCATAATCCATTGGAAAGCCTATCCCACCAGGAATCCAAAGCTCAAAATGCTCCTGCCCTTTCTCCACATAAACAGTCAAATGAATCCACATACTTTCATTATTATCATATCTTGAAGCACAATTCTACTGGACAAATACTCTAATTTCTGAACAGCAAACATTCTATGACATTGTACGTAAACCCTGCATATTTCTCTTTAAGCTTATGGCCTCTATCAAATATAACACATTTATTCTAATATTTTTAACTGCAAGTTTTATCACTCGCTCTTGATCACAATAATTACCACCTAAAATATAAGTCTCTTAAAGGAGGAAAAAGAAAGAAACTATTATTTTGTTAGAGCTGTTTATATCCCTTTCTCTGCAATCTCACATGACTCCAGAACCTGTCCCAAACCAGTTCATCCAGTCCAGGATCATATACTTAGTAGTATGATGCACAAGACATGATAGTGGCTGAAGCACTATTATTAAAGAGAGATTAAAACAGCTGTACATTATGCTGAAGCACTCACTCTTCCCTTTACAAACAGACGGTCCTGGATTACAAGCAGCACTTGACCATTTAAATCACGACAACAACCAGATTTAACCAGCTGGGCCATATTCTCCTAGGCAATGCCTGTTGACCTCCTCAGTCACAGCTGCTCAAATGAAATTCTCATTAGACAACTTATTTTCAGAAGCCAAAGGACTCTCTGATTAAATATATGTATTTAGATATAGAAGTCCTTTTTAAAGTATTCATTTTCTGACAACTGTCGCTTATGTTAGAGCCCAGCTACATTGGCAACAAGATGGGTGATACAAGGATAACTAAAATTCATCATTTAACCCCAACTGAAGGATTTTTATCTTAGAAGCATTTAAACCTGAATCTATTAATCAAAGTCTTTCTGCATATTATATCCACCAATATCAGCAGTTTTAAAATGTAGATTTTGATATTCATTCTATCCATCCATTTTTCCACGTATCTGCACACATATCTATCTATCTACCTGCCAATGTATCTATCTATGGCAGAAAAAAAAATCAGGGTTAAATTTACAAGAAAATAGAACCCTGGCCTATTTTCCTACAAATCTTACTTTCAGAGGAAGCACTTCAGACACAACACCTTGGTTCCTCAGTGCTTCAGGAATCCAGTCAAATCACTGCTCTGGAGAGGATATTTCTTAAGAGAATGGCACATAAAATAGTGGACAATTATTTGGTTAATCAAAGAATCCACCTGTAAGAGAATAACTTCCCTATTATTCTTTGGAGAGTTTTTATCATGTAGATATTATTTTAAAATAGACCACAATAAATAAACTTTTTATAGATCAGTTCCTGTATACGAGGGGAAGTGAGGGGTGAGGGTATTTAGTCTGACAGAGTCAAAACATTTTCCAGGACTAGAGTGACTCAGGAAGGTCATTCATTATATCAGTCACACAAGCTTGCCACTCATGAAGTATGGTCTTCAAACCAGGAAGTAGAAATGAGGAAGAGGCAAGTAGTGCATCTGAAAGCTTTTATATGTCCCATGGGATAAGCGATGTCCCAAATAAGGAGATGGGGCTTTAAAAAGTCCAAGTCAGGCAAATATTGGAGGAGCTATTATACTTCCTTAGAACTAGAATATAATTATTATAAAATCATAAATCTATCAAAGCTTATTAATGACCTTTACTATAATTATTTCTCTTCTCCCATCCTACTGTTCTGTTCCATTGCTCCAAGCAAGTAGTTAAAATTAGGAATCAAACTCAAAATAAAAAATAGTAATCCTCATTACTCCAATCTCCAAAACATTTTGCTCTACTTTTCTCATTTCCTTAGAACTAGAATATAATTATTATAAAATCATAAATCTATCAAAGCTTATTAATGACCTTTACTATAATTATTTCTATTCTCCCATCCTACTGTTCTGTTCCATTGCTCCAAGCAAGTAGTTAAAATTAGGAATCAAACTCAAAATAAAAAATAGGAATCCTCATTACTACAATCTCCAAAACATTTTGCTCTACTTTTCTCATTAACTGTAGTTCCATCCTACTACTCACTCTAAGCTACCTTTAAACAATTCCTCTCTATTGATATCCTCACTTTAAATGTTGAGTCCTAATAATTCTATCTCCTATTATCTTTTCCATATGCACCCCTTCTTCCTCTCTTGTTTCTGCTGCCTTAGTTCAGACCCTCATTATCTCTAGCCTGAAACAATTTCTTTAATGTCTCTCTGTACTCCCATACATCCAACACAGTGCTCCCAGATTAACTTTCTTGGAGGAAAGCTCTACTCTATCCATTTATTGTGCTAAAAAATAGTCAATAGTTCCTCCATAACCTTCAGTATAAAGTTCAAATTTCTAAGCCAAGAATTAAAGGGCCTCTGTGATGAACAGAACCTACTTATTCAGTTTTATACTGCATATGCATCTTCATATACTTTAAAGTAGAACTTGAACTCTGCTGTTTTAAAGCGCTCTGCCTGTTCCTTTTGACTGAAATGTCCCCCCCCTCCTTTTCTGCCTGTATACTTTCTTTCATTCTCCAACCAATTACAACCCACTTTTCCTAGAGAACCTTTCCATGGTTTCCTAGGCAGGCATAATCTATATTGTAAATTCCTATAACATAGATAGCACTCATGGAACTTTAAACAACATATTAAACAACATTGAATTAGGGTTCATTTTGTCTGTGTTTTATACCTTTTACTAGAATATAAACCCTTTAAATTTAGAGACCTTTGCTTTACTCATGATAGGTATGCAATATCATATAGCATAGTGGTTCTTCACCTAGGTTCCACAGACCCCAAGAATCTGTCCATAGAATTCAGAAAGTCTGCAAATTTGGACAGAAAAAAAACATTTTTCACCAATATTTTTAACTGAAAATGTGATTTCTTTAAATTATAAAAGCAGGCAAAAAATAATAAATTCATAGTATCTGTGAGATTATAATCAATAGAATAACAATATATATAGATTACATTGTACTTGAAGATTACCTCAAAATACCTTTTATGCTTATCACTAATTCAAAAGTATATTTTTAGTCCTTCCACTAGATCTTGTGTTTAATCCATTAGTAAAATAGTACTTCCTGCCATATCACAAAATTTTTAAATTAACATTTTAATATAATTCATTTTCTCTAATTCCATGAATTTTACTTTATGCATTTAAAATAAGGATAGACTTGTAGGCATCATCAACCCGCCAAACGGATCCACAGCCAAAAAAAGAAAGCAACATGGTAAGAATCCCTCAGTTCTAATGTAGCACCTTGCATAACAAGAAAAAAAACTTGTAGAAAAATAATCATGATACTATGAAGCTCTTGATTAGGGCTATTAAAAATATGCCATGAACTACAGAATACTAAATAAGCATATTTAGTTCATAAAAATTCATAGTCTTGGAAGAAAAAGACCAATCACCTCTCCTCTACAATAACCTTTAAAGATAGCAATTAAGATTTCTGCATACCTCCAAAGGTAATTTATTGCCTTCCAAAGAAAGTTTTCCATACCTGGACAGCTACACTGTCAGATAGTTGGTCCTATTATCAAGTAAAATATGTGATATATAATATTATATGATAATATTACTAGTTCTTCAATTTTTCTTCTTATTATATTACTGTATCTGTTCTCATATTGATTGTTCTCTGAGAATATTCCAATGCTTCTGAGTTCCTCTTAAAGTGTAATAATTCTCACCTTAACACAATACTTGAGATGCATTCTATTGAGCAAGAAGTTTAGTGAGACTGAGGCCTCTTGAATCTTACATACTGTAATTCTAGGTATGTAATTACATACATTAATTCTGTAATGCTGACTAGGATAGCACTGTCAATTTTTTGGCAATATTCATCATACTGACTCCATTGCTCTATCACCTAAAACTCATACGAGGGTTTTTTTTTTTTTTAATCGTGTGTCTGCTATTTAAATTTTCTCCAGTAATTACTTGTGCAGATAGGAATTTTGGTCACAGCCTCTGGACTTGACAGTAACATTAAGTTTTATCTTGATGAGTTAAAGTTTATATTTTGGGTTTGTCAAAAACTCTCAAGTTTTTGTTTCTTTCATACATTACATTCAGCATTTCTCCTAGATTTTTGGAATCTGTAGGTTTGATGAGCACACTTTTTATCATTTCATATTTGTACTTAGTGGACTATAAATGTTGATATGCACTAAAAATGTCTGAATTTCTGATGCCTAAAATATATGTACTTTAGAAAACAAAGTTCTGTAATGTACATAAAAAACATTCTTTAATAATAGGAATATAATGATAAAGTACTCTTAAATGAAAGGTCTCATATTCAAAGTGCCATTCTTAAATCAAATCTATAACACACAGTAATGAAGAGGAAAAATAAACTAATCATTACTTACAAGAGAAGAATGAGTTTAAATTCCCTAACAGTCTAGACCCTTCCCCCTAAAATATCATCACAAATCAATTTCTTTATTTTTACTTAATAGAACCCTCTAAAGTATGTTGAAAAGTACTTTCTTATAGAACTAAAATGGTCTTTTTGATGAATCACAAAAGTAATCAAGCAATCTCATTTATTCAGAGTTTATCGACCTGGCAACCTCAGTTATTCTAGAACACAGGCACGAATGAGAAGTATAAAGTCTCTGAAGAGCCAGAAGAGTCAGTACAGAGTCTATGAACTGAAGAGTATGTATATTGCCCAGAATCTCCCAGCAACTCACCCAGAAATGTGCATTCATGTTTTAGATAGTGTCTAGAGTGTTATGATCATCTAATTAAATAACTGAAAGATAAATATAAGAGGCAAATTAGAAATTATTCACAACTAAGTAAGAAGTTATAGCCTGAAACCTGATATTAAAGGAAGAGAAACCAACACACACACGCGCGTGTGCATGCACGTGCATGCCAAAAAGGGTATCTAAATCAAGCACACATAGGAACTCCAAAGTTTCATAATTGCAGAGAAATAACTATAAAGCAACTGTCCTAATCATCTCAATGATCTCTGGGGGCATCATTACATTATAGCATGGTAAAGTAATTGACATTTATAATTCAACAATCATCACAATACCTCAAATGACCCATATTAATTATTATAGTTAATTCTCAAAGTGTTTAAGAAGTCAGGTTACTACCATACAAAATTTTAAATTTTGTGATTCAGGGAGATTGAAAAATTTACCTAGGGTCACATGATTGTTAGACAGGAATTGGAGTTTATAGTCTACTGCTTCATGACCCTGAGTCATCAAAAAAAATTTACATTTTGTACCATATAATCTAGTTAGTAAGCCTGCGAAACATAATACATTTTAGAAACTTCCATCAAGATTGCTGATGTTGTGGACAGGTAACAAAAATTATTCTGAAATTCTTAAAATTTTGAGCCTTTTATGGAATAAAATTAAGTTACATGAAAAATTCCCTTATATCAAGTCCCCATTTCCCTACAGTACCACAGAGGTTTAAATTTAACTTACATATAAGTAGTGATTCAGAGCCATTAATTACTCTATATTTTAAAGTCTAAAATCTGTACATAAAAAATGAAAGCATATACATAGGATAGCAATCACTTAGAGTTGATTAATTTAAGCATATTATTAGAGAGTTTCCTTTCATCTCCTTTTTAGGACCTAGGTTAACCTAAGTGGACTCTTGTAGAGAGAGGAGAGAAGGTGGATGTCTCAGTAGATGTCATGTGTCAAAGAATTCTCTCCTTGAACACTGTTTTAACAATATTAGAAACCCTTAACTCTCAATTCTACAACATTTGAAGGTAAAATAATAATATTTATAAGTTTATAATATTTGTAAAAATAAGGATAAATAAATTAGGCCTTTTTTCTTTTTAAACAGTTGATATTTTCTTAATAAAATACTATCCATTAAAAGGAAATATGGGGAGAAAAAGTGAAAAATAGTGTTGCAGCTGAGAAAATACCTATACTACCTTTTTCCAGAGCAAGGCTTATAGTCAGTTTAAAACCTTGATTTGTTATTATAAGAATCAAGTAAAATCCACAGAGTTGTAGAAAAATGGAACTATCTGCCTAACACTTCTAATGGATCACAATCTGCCATCACCATGGTAACCTCTGAATAACTTTTTCCTTGCTAGTGCCAATTATGCACTTCTCTGGCCCTTGAAATCCCACTCATTTTTTTTTTTAAGCTGGAATCTTTAAAAGAATAAAGCCCAACAGTTAAGTCCACACATACCCTCTTGTTCAGTCCGAGTCATTTCCTCAAGCTTCTTCTGTTTCAGTGTGTCCACCACATCGGCAAGGCTCCCTTTGCGGCGTTCTGGGGTTCCAAAAGTAACACTGGTCATTATCTCGCGGTCCCGACTCCCTTCGTCAGGCTTGTGTGGTGAGGTAGAGGTATTTCGGAAGGAATATAGGGAACATAACTTATTATTCTCTGACTCCTAGAAAAAAAAATAAAATAAAAATCATTAGAACATGTTTCTTTGCATATCATTGGAGAAAAATATCAAACCTAGAATGACAGTATATGAAGATGAGATGGACAAATAAAATACATTAATTATCTCTGTTTAAAAAAAAACCCCGAACATTATGGAAGTAATTATCAAAGGAACTGACCTGAAATTACTGATTCAAACTGTTTTCTTTTTTAACTGAAAAACAGTAAAAGTGGTATAAACACTTAATTTTAAAATGAGCACTTCAGCTTCTTACTCATTTATACCCTTCGTTTAAGATAGTTCAGATTTAATTATTAATTATAAGAATGGTAAAGCTTTTCTTTTAACTGACACATTAACAAACCTCTTCCCACAGCCTAAAAAACATATACAAAGACAATGAAAACTCATTATCCCTAAATTTAGAAATAATAGAGAAATTGGCTCCATTATTGTTTACCAGAAAATATATAAGATATCTAAATCAGTGCCAGAAAGTTAGACAACCTGAATATTTCTGTGTACTGTGTTCTGAGAAAAAATTGTGTTCTTTCTTATACATGGTTGGATGGCATCACCGACTCAGTGGACATGAGTTTGAGCAAGCTCCGGGAGATGGCAAAGGACAGGGAAGTCTGGTGTGCTGCAGTCCAAGGGGTAGCAAAGAGTCAGCGACTGAGCGACTGAACACCAAATACATCTGTCAAAGTCACAGAATCCTTTTCTATTCCTTATCCTTACCACTGACACTTTAGCACATAGTCACACACATTTCTCATGTGGTACTTAAAAATGATTTGTTTTTACATTTTTTTTTAAACAAGAGGACTAGTTTGTTATAGAAACACACAAGAATTATCTCATATTACAGAGAAGCTGGCTAACTGGTCAGATAGTTAGGTCCCTCTTAAGAAGAAAAGGCAAATCTTAGATGGAAAATAATAAACACCTAAAAGTTTATACAAGGAAAATGCATTTGTAGCTCTGCGGGCTACAAATCAGAACTGAGAGCTTGAAGCAACCATTATTGGCCATAGCCCACTAGTAGTCTTGCATTCACCTTGTCTATCTGTGTATGGGAACTTTCTCTCCCTACAAAAATTTGTATGAAATAAATAAAACATCTAGATTTTGTGATTCTTGTCAGTTTAAAAATCTTATTTGCTCCTATATCTCTACCCTTCTTCACATACACACACACAAAAGCCCAGTAGGTATCAAGAGCTAGAGGAAGAGCATGGGACAAAAGCTGGAGTTAAAAAAAAAAAAAAAAAAGGTACAGAATTAATCACTGGTAGGAAAGGGAGTGAAAAGGAAAATGGGAGTATAGAGAAGTACATTTCCATATAATAAGATTACTATACTCAATAAATGCTAGGTATTTAGGTATTATTGTCATTGCATATAAGGAAGGAATAAAATTTATTCCCACAGCTATTGGTAGCATATAATGAGGTAACATGTCTACACATGGACATCACCAGATGGTCAACACCGAAATCAGATTGATTATATCTGTGCAGCAGAAGATGGAGAAGCTCTATACAGTCAAAAAAAACAAGACCAGGAGCTGACTGTGGCTCAGATCATGAACTCCTTATTACCAAATTCAGACTCAAATTGAAGAAAGTAGGGAAAACCACCAGACCATTCAGGTATGACCTAAATCAAATCCCTTATGATTATACAGTGGAAGTGAGGAATAGATTTAAGGGCCTAGATCTGATAGATAGAGTGCCTGATGAACTATGGAATGAGGTTTGTGACACTGTACGGGAGACAGTGATCAAGACCATCCCCATGGAAAAGAAATGCAAAAAAGCAAAATGGCTGTCTGGGGAGGCCTTACAAATAGCTGTGAAAAGAAGAGAGGCGAAAAGCAAAGGAGAAAAGGAAAGATATAAGCACCTGAATGCAGAGTTCCAAAGAATAGCAAGAAGAGATAAGAAAGCCTTCTTCAGTGATCAATGCAAAGAAATAGAGGAAAACAACAGAATGGGAAAGACTAGAGATCTCTTCAAGAAAATTAGAGATACCAAGGGAACATTTCATGCAAGGATGGGCTCGATAAAGGACAGAAATGGTATGGACCTAACAGAAGCAGAAGATATTAAGAAGAGGTGGCAAGAATACACAGAAGAACTGTACAAAAAAGATCTTCACGACCCAGATAATCATGATGATGTGATCACTAATCTAGAGCCAGACATCTTGGAATGTGAAGTCAAGTGGGCCTTAGAAAGCATCACTACGAACAAAGCTAGTGGAGGTGATGGAATTCCAG
>SJYT01059649.1:186510-234010 GCA_006410635.1 Cephalophus harveyi
GGTAATGAACAGGGAGGCCTGGCGTGCTGCGATTCATGGGGTCGCAAAGAGTCGGACACGACTGAGCGACTGAACTGAACTGAATGAGGTAACATTTATAAAGTAACTAGGCACAGATCTGAACCTACAGCAGGTGGTACTTAGTAAAGAGTAGGTACCAGTATTTTGAGGGAATAAACAGATCTAAGGATGGAGCCAAGGAAGTTCTTCCCCCTCTGGACCTAAGTAATTGCTTAGTAGAAAAAAAAAATATGTCCTGAACTAAACTGAGTGTTGTAAAGTCTGTGAATATATAAAGACTACTGAATTGCACACATTTAAATAAGGAAATTGTGTAGCATGTGTATAATATTTCAATATCTGTTCTAAATTACTATGAGACAAATCTTAATTTTTTCCACTATCTCACTGTTAAAAGCACCAGCACAGAGCAGTTGTTCATTATATTTACACTGAAATACACTGAAAAGGATAAAACTAATGTACGGGAGAGCTCCTCTTTACATTGTTCCCAGATGTTTTCTTTCCCAGGAAACATGTTGCATTTAATGCTTACAATAACCATGGAGTGATGCAGAGGAACCCTTTCTTTTAGATGTCAGTCATGGTTAGTACACAACTCCTTGGAGTGGCCAGTTCACTCTCAACTTTGTGAAAACAAACACTCAAGAGCTTTTCTGGGCTTCCCTGGTGGCTCAGATGGTAAAGATCTGCCCGCAATGCAGGAGACCTGGGGTTCAATCCCTGGGTTGGGAAGATCCCCTGGAGGAGGGCATGAAAACCAACCCCAGTATTCTTGCTTGGAGAATCCCCATGGACAGAGGACCCTGGTGGGCTGCAGTCTATGGGGTCGCAAAGAGTCGGACACAACTGAGAGAATAAGCACATATATTTGCCAAAGCCAATTTCAGCTCTTAATAGTGCCCCTAGTAGAAATGTTACCAAGGCTGTTTGGAATAAATAATCATCACTTGATAAATTATGCTTCAATCACTTTCATTTCTCAAATTACTGCCTATAAATAAGAAACAAACTCTATCTCAACCTAAGGGGTTGAAGATCAACTCAAAACAACAGTTATATGGAAGTGGTTACCTACAAATGACTCACTGTTGACCATAATAAAGAGGATTTTTCCCGTCACTCCCAAGTTGAAAGGTACTAGCAGTGTCTCGCCAGCCTGAGTTACAGTAGTCCTTAGAAAATTTAGGCTCCATACACTACCATTTCTTCTCTCAGAACTAATTTCAGTCTAATTTACTCATGTCACTTACTTGTTGGATAGGCTATATTCCTTGTTTTTTACTCATGAGAATGTAGTCACCATCATCCACCACAGACAACAATGATGGGTTCCCTCACCAATGATCCATATTGTCCTCAGCCCCACAGTCTGTGCAATGTAGCTCAACACACCAAGAAGAAGATAAGAAGCTAGAAAGTCATGTTTTCTCTAAGAAAGCAACAATAACTACTTACAACATGGCACAAAGGCACCAACGCCAGCAGAAGATGAAATCATAAATTACTTAAGTTGTATAAGTTATCTTACACTATCCTTAGGAACAAAGAAAAGGGGCAAAATTGACCATTTATGGTCTTTAATTTTTAATTTTCTAAAACTTAAAACATACGGTCCTCTAATGAATGAATGGAGAAGGCAATGGCACCCCACTCCAGTACTCTTGCCTGGAAAATCCCATGGACGGAGGAGCCTGGTGGGCTGCAGTCCATGGGGTCGCGAAGAGTGGGACACGACTGAGCGACTTCACTTTCACTTTTCACTTTCATACATGGGAGAAGGAAATGGCAACCCACTCCAGTGTTCTTGCTTGGAGAATCCCAGGGACGGGGGAGCCTGGTGGGCTGCCATCTATGGGGTCGCACAGAGTCGGACACGACTGAAGTGACTTAGCAGTAGCAGTAGCATGAATGAAGGCCTATAGTCAATTCATCAGAATAAAAGGGCACATAAATCCAAACACTTTCAAAGAAGAGATTTGTTGTTGCTGTCATTGTTTTAGTCACTAAGTCTTGTCTGACTCTTTTATGGCCCCATGGACGGTAGCTTTCCAGGATCCTGTGTTCATGGAATTTTCCAGGCAAGAATACTAGAGTGGGTTGCCATTTCCTTCTCCAGGGGATCTTCCTGACCCAGGGGTCGATCCCATGCCTCCTGCATTGGCAGATGGCTTCTTTATCACTGAGCCACCTTAGAAGCCCAGTGAAGAGATTACTGTTAGATAAGAAGGCAATATTGGGCTTCCCGGGTGGCACAGTGGCAAAGAATCTGCCTGCAAATGCAGGAGACGTGGGTTAGATCTCTGGGTCAGGAAAATACCCTGGAAAAGGAAATGGCAACCTGCTCCAATATTCTTGCCTGGAAAATTCCATGAATAGAGGAATCTGGCAGGTTACAGTCTATAGGGTCACAAAGATACATGACTGAGCACGCATGCACAAAAGGCAAAAACGACAAATCAGAAAAAGAAACTTGACAAAGGATCTCTAATTTGTGTTCTAGGGAGGTAGGTAATTTTTAAGTAAGTTTTCTCATAGAAAAAAAAAAGGTTAACCTATTCTTTAATTTCCTATAAATGAAATAGGTCCTATGAACTACCAACTGAGACAAGATGTCCAATGACCACATCTATCAAGTTTTGATGCATGTTACTGCAGCACAGTTTATTTGATTAAAGCAGTTCTTCTCAAACTTTAACATACAGTATTCCCTGGCAAGTATGTGAAAATACAGACTCCCTTACCTCCTGCCATACCCCCAAAGAGTGGTGCCCAGGAATATGAAGTATAAAAAACATCCCAAGTGATTCTGGTGCACAGGTCCTCTCATTCTGACGCATCCTACTTTCAGAAACACTGATTTCCTATAGAAGGCAATGAAATGAATGTGCTTTGCCTTAAAGTTACAATGTGGATATGATTACGAACATTTTTAAGAAGCCTGGTTAGTTGTGATTTTAAAAAATAACATAAAGGAGATTACTTCTCTTCTTTTGATCTTTCATATGAAAACAACCAATGTATAACATGGCTAAACACATGAACATCACAAAAAGAATAGGGTACAGGGCACTGAGTATTAGCTCATTCAAAGAAAACTTATGTTTGTTTTCTCTTAGCCCCTAACTTTACTGCCTTCACCAAACTTAACAGTGAATAAAATTTCAAAATATCATTTAAAAGGAACCTAGTATCAATACAAGGACTAAAGCAGTGTTGGTTCAGATTATCTAAAGCATTTCACTGGAAATTAATTAAACACAGTACAAAAATTATATGTAGATGACTGAAAAAGTATACAGTAGTATTAAAATAGTTATTAGGCAAATTTTCTAGAAAATATGAGCAATTTTCATAAATTAAGAATATGTAAAGATATTTTCATATATGAAGGGATAGAGAAGTCAATATTAAAAACAAAACTTGTGAAGTGATGGATGTTAAGTAAACTTATTTTGGCATGTTAGTGAGAAACACCAAAATATTTTTTAAGAAAAAATTATGTACAGAAGACAGAATGTCCAACAAAACGTTAATGGTCCTGAGTCTTGAAATAATGTGCTGTGCTCAGTCATGTCCAACTCCGTGACTCGACAGACTGTAGCCCTCCAGGCTCCTCTGTCCATGGGATTTTCCAAGCAAGAATATTGGAATAGGTTGCCATTTCTTCCTCTAGGGGATCTTCCCGACCCAGGGACTGAACCTGCTGCATCTCCTGCATTGCAGGTGTATTCTTTACCGCTGAGCCACTGGGGAAGTCCCTTGAAATAATAAGTAGTTTTATATTTTCTTTTTGAAATTACATATATTTTGCAAATGTGCTATCATCAATAAGACTTTTAATCAGAAAACAAATATTATTAATATGTTCAAGGTTGAATATGAATAACAAAAAATGTTGTCAAAATAACTTATTTACAAGGGAGGAGGCACCAAATGGAGAAAAAGATATAGTATTTAGTATATAACTTCAATTTTGTTACATGCATGCATAAGGATAAATGTGGTCACACACACAAAAAAACTTGGAAGATATATACTGAAATATTTATAGTGACTTCTAAATGGTGATAACATTATTGGTAATATTTCTTTCTTTTTGCTTATCTGTGTTTTTTTATTAATGAATATATTGCTTATGCAATAAAGAAGAACAATATCATTTTATAAAGAAATGCTTAGAGAAAATATAAAAGGAATTTTAGAGAATAGTTTGGCCATCTTGAAGATGTCTACAGAGTTAATATATTATAGTTTCCCAGTATTGAAACCAGAAAAAGCAATCGAGCTTTCTTTGTCTGGGCATTTCTGCAGCCAAGGGCTCTCAAACAGTATTTTCTAATAACTAATTATTTAAAAGGGAATCCCTAATCAAGTAAAATCTAGATTTGTCACGATTATCAACCACCGTTTCCTGTTTGCCCTCAAAAGATACACAAAATCAATCTACTTCCTCTTCCATGTTAAAAGTTGTTCAAAATATCTTAAAGGAGAAATTAAGCTAATAGTCCTTTTTTTAGATGAAACTCCTTCAGTTTCAACACCTATTTCCCATTTGACATGGTTTCCTGACCCTTCATTACTCTCCTCTGATATACTCCAGTCTCTAGATGTTATTCTAAAAATGTGTTGCCAAGAACTGTGTACTGAATTTCTACATCTTTGTTTTTAGCAAGAAAAGTAACAGTCAGAAGGTTATGTGGTTTTCCCCATGTCACACAGGTAGGACTGGCAGAGCTGAATTCTAAATGTAGGTTTTCTGACACCCAATTCAGTGATTTTCCATTCCACAGAACTATACTAAAATCACTCTCAAGAGTAAAAGATGCCATAAATTCAGTAACACCTACCTTCTAAATCCTTTCTTGCCTTACATTTTCAGACATGAGCTTTACATACTTTTGAGACAGAAATTCCAGTTATTAACCCAAATTCCAAAATTTCCAAGATACCCTACCTTAGTTATCTATTGTATAAACATGATCCTAAAACTTAATGCTTAAAACAACAATAATGATTTATTATCTTTAATGATTTCTACAGGTCAGGAATTCAGGAGCACCTGGGCTGGGTGGTTTTGTCTCAAGGTCTCTCGTGAGGTTAACATTGTTAGTGGCTAAGACTGTAAGCTCAAAGGCTTCTATATTCACAGAGTGAACACTTCAAGAGCTTGGGGTTGGAAACTGGGGTTCCTTGGACATCTTCCTCTATGTGATCTCTCCACATGATCGTTTCTCTTCAGCATATTGGCCTCAGAATAGCTGGACTTCTTACATGGTAGTTCAGGCCTCCAAAGGTGTATGTCCTCAAAAGAGCCAGAATAAAATTATATCACTGTTTCTAACCTAGTTTGCGAAGTCATGCCCTATAACTGTCAATGCAATCTATTCAACAGTAAGTTACCATGGCTGATCCACAGTCAAGAGGATGGAAGTTAGACTATGCCTTTTCATAGAATGGAGTTATAATATCCTCAAATAGCTGATGTGAGAAATGAATAATGAAAAAACACTTAGGGACGTATCTATCATCTAAGAACTCAGTAAATGATACCTACTCTTATTGTTGAAATGCCCTTTGTCCAGTTATCTTCAGTTTCAATTTTTATTTCTGAAAATAGTCATGATAATCACTGGCACCAGTTTTAGGTTTTTATTTATACTCATTCAACTAAGTGGAATAATAAATACTGAGCTGTTACTCTCTTTTTTTTTAATCTATTCCTTTTTTTTTTTTTATTTTACTTTACAATACTGTATTGGTTTTGCCATACATCAACATGAATCCACCACAGGTGCACACGTGTTCCAAATCCTGAACCCCCCTCCCACCTCCCTCTCCATACCATCTCTCTGGGTCATCCAGTGCACCAGCCCCAAGCATCTTGTATCCTGCATTGAACCTAGGATGGCAATTTGTTTCTTATATGATATTATACATGTTTCAATGCCATTCTCCCAAATCATCCCACCCTCTCCCTCTCCCACAGAGTCCAAAAGACTGTTCTATATATCTGTGTCTCTTTTGCTGTCTCACATACAGGGTTATCATTACCATCTTTCTAAATTCCATATATATATGTGTTAGTATACTGCATTTGTGTTTTTCTTTCTGGCTTACTTCACTCTGTATAATTGGCTTCAGTTTCATCCACCTCATTAGAACAGATTCAAATGTATTCTTTTTAATGGCTGAGTAATACTCCATCATGTATATGTACCACAGCTTTCTTATCCATTCGTCTGCTGATGGACATCTAGGTTGCTTCCATGTCCTGGCTATTATAAACAGTGCTGCAATGAACATTGGGGTACACGTGTCTCTTTCAATTCTGGTTTCCTTGGTGTGTATGCCCAGCAGTGGGATTGCTGGGTCCTAAGGCAGTTCTATTTGCAATGTTTTAAGGAATCTCCACACTGTTCTCCATAGTGGCTGTACTAGTTTGCATTCCCACCAACAGTCTAAGAGTGTTCCCTTTTCTCCACACCCTCTCCAGCATTTATTGCTTGTAGACTTTTGGATTGCAGCCATTCTGACTGGCGTGAAATGGTACCTCATTCTGGTTTTGATTTGCATTTCTCTGATAATGAGTGATGTTGAGCAGATAAAATAGACTTTAAAACAAAGGCTGTGAAAAGAGACAAAGAAGGACACTACATAATGGTCAAAGGATCAATCCAAGAAGGAGATATAACAATCATAAATATATATGCACCCAACATAGGAGCACTGCAATATGTAAGACAAATGATAACAAGTATGAAGGGGGAAATTAACAATAACACAATAATAGTGGGAGACTTTAATACCCCACTCACACCTATGTATAGATCAACGAAACAGAAAATTAACAAGGAAACACTAACTTTAAATGATACAATGGGCCAGTTAGACCTAATTGGTATCTATAGGACATATCACCCCAAAACAATGAATTTCACTTTTCTCACAAGCACACACGGAACCTTCTCCAAGATAGACCACATCCTGGGCCATAAATCTAGCCTTGGTAAATTCAAAAAAACTGAAATCATTCCAAGCATCTTTTCTGACCACAATGCAGTAAGATTAGATCTCAATTACAGGAGAAAAACTATTAAAAATTCCAGCACATGGAGGCTGAACAACACGCTGCTGAATAACCAAGAAATCACAGAAGAAATCAAAAAAGAAATCAAAATTTGCATAGAAAAGAATGAAAATGAAAACACAACAACCCAAAACCTTTGGGACACTGTAAAAGAAGTGCTAAGGAGAAAGTTCATAGCAATACAGGCATATCTCAAGAAACAAGAAAAAAGTCAAATAAATAACCTGACTCTACACCTAAAACACCTAGAAAAGGAAGAAATGAAGAACCCCAGGGTTAGTAGAAGGAAAGAAATCTTAAAAATTAGGGCAGAAATAAATGCAAAAGAAACAAAAAAGACCATAGCAAAAATCGAAAAGCCAAAAGCTGGTTCGTTGAAAGGATAAATAAAATTGACAAACCATTAGCCAGACTCATCAAGAAACAAAGGGAGAAAAATCAAATCAATAAAATTAGAAATGAAAATGGAGAGATCACAACAGACAACACAGAAATACAAAGGATCATAAGAGACTACTATCAGCAATTATATGCCAATAAAATGGACAATGTGGAAGAAATGGGCAAATTCTTAGAAAAGTACAACTTTCCAAAACTGAACCAGGAAGAAACAGAAAATCTTAACAGACCCATCACAAGCACGGAAACTGAAACTGTAATCAGAAGTCATCCCTTAATTAATTCCACTAAGATCTGGCCCCTCACAAAGCTCAAATAACCTCAACATTTGTAATTAGCTTTATCTAGGGATCAATTCCCACTAAACGTAACTGCATATGGATTATATCCACCCTGTCCAGAAGCAGCTACTGTATGTGTGTGCATGTGCTCAGTCACTTCAGTCATGTTGGGCTGTTTGTGATTCCATGGACTGTAGCTTGCCAGGCTCCTCTGTCTGTGGGATTTTCCAGGCAAGAATAATGGAGTGGGTTGCCATGCCCTCATCCAGCGGATCTTCCTGACCCTGGGACTGAACTCATGGCTCGTGCATCTCCTGCATTGCAGACAGGTTCTTTACAGCTGAGCTATTGGGGAAGTCCCAGATACAGTATTTTTTGTTGTTCAGTAGCTAAGCCATGTCCCATTCTTAGCGACCCCATGAGCTGGAGTACACCAGCCTTCCCTGTCCTTCACTATCTCCTGGAGTTTGTTCAAACTCATGTCCATTGAGTTAGACATGCCATCCAATCATTTCATCCTCTGCTATCCCCTTCTCCTCTTTCTTTCAATCTTACCCAGCATCATGGTCTTTTCCAATGAGTAAGCTCTTTGCACCAGGTGATCAAAGAACGGGAGCTTCAGCTTCAGCATCAGTTCTTNCAAACTCATGTCCATTGAGTTAGACATGCCATCCAATCATTTCATCCTCTGCTATCTCCTTCTCCTCTTTCTTTCAATCTTACCCAGCATCATGGTCTTTTCCAATGAGTAAGCTCTTTGCACCAGGTGATCAAAGAACGGGAGCTTCAGCTTCAGCATCAGTTCTTCCAATGAATATTCAGGGTTGATTTCCTTTAGGATTGACTGGTTTGATATCCTTGCTGTCCAAGGGACTCTCAAGAGTTTTCTCCAGCACCACAGTTTGACAACATCAATTCTTCAGCGCTCAGCCTTCTTTATGGTCCAGTTCTCATATCCATACATGACTACTGCAAAAACCATAGCTTTGATTATATATGGACCTTAGTTGGCAAAATGTTGTCTCTGCTTTTTAATATGTTCTCTAGGTTTGTCACAGCTTGTCTTCCAAGAAGCAAGAGTCTTTTAATTTCATGGCTGCAGTCACTTTCCATAGTGATATTGGAGCCCAAGAAAATAAAATCTGTCACTGTTTCCACTTTTTCCCATATACTTGCCATGAAGTGATGGGACCTGCAGGCATGATCTTAACTTCTCGAATGTTGAGTTTCAAGCCAGGTTTTTCATTCTCCTGTTTCACTCTTATCAAGAGGCTCTTTAGTTCCTCTTCACTCTCTGCCATTAGAGTGGTATCATCTGCATATCTGAGGTTGTTGATATTTCCCCTAGCAATCTTGATTCCAGCTTGTGAGTCATTCAACCTGGCATTTCACATGATGTACTCTGCATATAAGTTAAATAAACAGGATGACAATATACAGCTTTGACATAACTCCTTTCCCAATTTTGAACCAGTCTGTTCCATGTCCGGTTCTAACTGTCACATCTTGGCCTGCATACAGGTTTCTCAGGAGACAGGTGAGGTGGTCTCGTTTTATCATCTTAGCCAAAGGTCTTAGGATAGTCAGTGAAGAAGAAGTAGATGGTTTTTTTTTTTTTTGGAACTCCCTTGCTTTTTCTATGATCCAACAGATGTTGGCAATTTGATCTCTGGTTCCTGTGCCTTTTCTAAGTCCAGCTTGTACGTACAAATCTGGAAGTTCTTGGTTGATGTCCTATTGAAGCCTAGCTTGAAGGATTTTGAGTATTACCTTGCTAGCATGTGAAATGAGCGCAACTGTACAGTAGTTTGAACATTTTTTGGCATTGCTTTTCTTTGGGATTGGAGTGAAAACTGACCTTTATCAGTCAGCTACAGAATACTACAGCTCTAATTTAGCTGAGTTTCCAACTGCACCTTAACCAAGAATTGCAAGATGAGAGAAGTGAACTGGGGTTGCAAAAGTCAAATAAGATGTTGAAAATTAAGACAGGCCAATTGACATACATACACTACTATGTATAAAACAGAAAACTAATGAGAACCTACTGTATAGCACAGGGAAGTCTACTCAATGCTCTGTGGTGACATAAATGGGAAGGAAATCCAAAAAAGACAGTATACATGATTAACTGTTTCACTTCGCTGCACAGCAGAAACTACCTCAACATTGTAAAACAACTATACTCCAATCTTAAAAAAAGAAAAAAATACAGGCATAGACCATAGGACAGAAGTGCAATCTTGCCCTACATAATAGAGTTGAAACCCACACACAGGTGGAAGTGATTGCAGTTGGGAGAAATGAATGGGAAATGGCTTCTCTAAAGCAGCAACATGATCAACTTCCCTACCTGCTGCCAATGAAATTGTAGAGACAGAATATTATCTTTTATCCTTTGCTCCACCTATTAACAAGGCTGAATTAAGTTTGTTTATTCTTATTGCCTTGCATATTGTCGTTTTTGTCTTGTTTTATTTTCTCTTTTAGTTATATTACCTCTCCTTTTACAACTTTATTCTTATTCTTATCTGCCCTCCCTATAATAAGATTTAATGAGATATACAATCACAAATTTGTCCTATTACTCCAGTCTATAGCAAACCTCTTTTTCCTTAGACTTTACCCCAAATCACTTAAAGTCTAAATCCTAAAAAAGTTATTTTGAATATTCTCTTACTGAGACACTCCAGGGTTTTCTATGGTGTGAATGCTCCCTACTGCAATCAGTAGTAATAAACCCAATTTGTTCAACTATGGGTATGTTCTTGGTAGTCTTTGACTAAAAGGAATTAAAGGGATGCAGTGTCTGCAAAGAAATTAAAAATGATAATAAAACCAACAAAAAGTTGCTTCTGTTTGTTTTAAATCACCAAGTACTGGCAAGTCAACCATGTCAGTGATCAATCTTCTCTTCCAGGACAGAGGACTCCACCTTCCTTGGTACTGCACTTATATACTTTAAGTTTCAAATGACTTTTCAAGTTAAGGTACATAAATTATATATGTGTATACATGTATGTAATTTATTATGACCAAGCTACAACCAACCTAGACAAATTATTAAAAAGCAGAGACATTACTTTACCAACAAAGGTATGTCTAATCAAAGTTATGGTTTTTCCAGTAGTAATGTATGGATGTGAAAGTTAGACTGTAAAGAAAGCTGAGTGCTGAAAAACTGACGCTTTTGAACTGTGGTGTTGGAGAAGACTCTGGAGAGTCCCTTGACAGCAAGGAAATCCAACCAGTCCATCTTAAAAATCAGTCTTGAGTGTTCATTGGAAGGACTGGTGCTGAAGCTGAAACTCCAATACTTTGATGTGAAGTTGGTTCTCCACCTGATGTGAAGAAACAACTTATTAGAAAATACCCTTATGCTGGGAAAGATTGAAGGCAGGAGGAGAAGGGGACAACAGAGGATGAAATGGTTGGATGGCATCACTGACATGATGGACATGAGTTTAAGTAGGCTTCGGGAGTTGGTGATGGACAGGGAAGCCTGGCGTGCTGCAGTCCATGGAGAAGCAGAGTCGGACATGATTGAGCAACTGAACTGAACTGAAATGCATTGAGTTATATTACCATCTACTATATATATACTGCTTTCTTCTGATTCCTCACTCTAAACAACATTTCTGATGAACCAAAAAATACCTGCCAACTGGGCTGCATAAGAGGTATTCTACCATAGTGTGATTGAGTAACTGACAATAAACACTTTACCTAATCTAAGTTCTTATAACTCCTTGCAAGCAAAATATATCTAACCTTTTTAACATGCTAAAAACTAAACTGCTAACTTTTATAGGTTCTTTCTCAGAGGAAAAAGTACGTTTTCTCTGTGACATATTTTAAGGAAAAGCACTGGTTTATGGAATTCTCCAGGCCTGAATACTGGAGTGGATAGCCGTTCCCTTCTCCAGGGGATCTTCCCAACCCAGGAATCGAAAACCAGGGACTCCTGCATTGCAGGCAGATTCTTTACCAGCTGAGTTACCAGGGAAGCCCCTTAAAGAAGATTACATAAATGAAAATACTAAATTTGGTTCCAATCATTGCTGTGGTTGTTCAGTCATTAAATTGTGTCCAACTCTTTTCAATCCCATGGATCATAGCCTGCCAAGCTCCTCTATCCATGGGGTTTTCCAGGCATGAATACTGGAATGGGTTGTCATTTCCTTCTCCAGAGTTCTTCCCAACATATTATTCCTGACAAATTTATCACCAACTCCAACATTAAAACAAAGTATATTCATTTTTTTCTTTTAGTAAAACTGATATTTGATGTAATATATGAGATTTACATAGCATTCTCAAGTTTGTCATTCTATACTATTACTATAATATTAAGTAACAAAATAAATTTATTCATGCATGTAGATTTGTTACCAGTATTTACTGAAGTATCATGATTCCTGAATTCATATAAAAAAAAACTATCATTTTTAAAATGCTATTTTGATTTGGTAATTTTGAAAAAATTACCAAAAGTTGTATAAATAGTCTCATTCCAGGATATTTAATAAATGCATTTAAATAATATAGAATATAGAAAAAATTAAAGTCCTCAAATTTGTCAAGGGAAGCACAAAGAAAAGTCTAGCATCATCTATACACTATCAGAATATAGAATCAAAATCTGAAGATTCAAAAGTCCTTAAAAATTCAATTGCTCAATATCTAGCCATCTCATCCTCTGTCGTCCCCTTCTCCTCCTGCCCCCAATCTCTCCCAGCATCAGAGTCTTTTCCATGGAAATATTTAAAAGTGCTACATATAGCTATTATAGCACCCTTGTATTATCTCTTTTTCTAGGTAAAATATCTGTTTCCTTAATTTCTTTCTCATAAGAAAAAGGCAGTTCAGCTATCCTGTTCATTGTCCCCTGAGTATGTTCCACTTTGTTTCTCCCTTTTTTAAAGAATAGTGCCCTGAACTGAATATACTCAGTATTGTATAAACAACAAAGAACTATGACACACTATCACAGCTTTAGAGATATCAAACTTTAAAGAGCTAATGCTATAGGACAGACAGCCTCAGAGATGAGAATACTTTATAACTTTTTGGTAATAGAACAGCAAGAAGAGCTTTAAGGCAGGCAGGCCTAATAAGTGAGTTCCCCAGCAGACGAAGCAATATTCTAACAAAGTTCAGCTGATTCACGTGCCTAGCAAATCCAGCCAGTTATTTTCACCTGGAAATTCATTATATCTGAGGTTGTTGATATTTCCCCTAGCAATCTTGATTCCAGCTTGTGAGTCATTCAACCTGGCATTTCACATGATGTACTCTGCATATAAGTTAAATAAACAGGATGACAATATACAGCTTTGACATAACTCCTTTCCCAATTTTGAACCAGTCTGTTCCATGTCCGGTTCTAACTGTCACATCTTGGCCTGCATACAGGTTTCTCAGGAGACAGGTGAGGTGGTCTCGTTTTATCATCTTAGCCAAAGGTCTTAGGATAGTCAGTGAAGAAGAAGTAGATGGTTTTTTTTTTTTTTGGAACTCCCTTGCTTTTTCTATGATCCAACAGATGTTGGCAATTTGATCTCTGGTTCCTGTGCCTTTTCTAAGTCCAGCTTGTACGTACAAATCTGGAAGTTCTTGGTTGATGTCCTATTGAAGCCTAGCCTGAAGGATTTTGAGTATTACCTTGCTAGCATGTGAAATGAGCGTAACTGTACAGTAGTTTGAACATTTTTTGGCATTGCTTTTCTTTGGGATTAGAGCGAAAACTGACCTTTATCAGTCAGCTACAGTATACTACAGCTCTAATTTAGCTGAGTTTCCAACTGCACCTTAACCAAGAATTGCAAGATGAGAGAAGTGAACTGGGGTTGCAAAAGTCAAATAAGATGTTGAAAATTAAGACAGGCCAATTGACGTACATACACTACTATGTATAAAACAGAAAACTAATGAGAACCTACTGTATAGCACAGAGAAGTCTACTCAATGCTCTGTGGTGACGTAAATGGGAAGGAAATCCAAAAAAGACAGGATACATGATTAACTGTTTCACTTTGCTGCACAGCAGAAACTACCTCAACATTGTAAAACAACTATACTCCAATCTTAAAAAAAGAAAAAAATACAGGCATAGACCATAGGACAGAAGTGCAATCTTGCCCTACATAATAGAGTTGAAACCCACACACAGGTGGAAGTGATTGCAGTTGGGAGAAATGAATGGGAAATGGCTTCTCTAAAGCAGCAACATGATCAACTTCCCTACCTGCTGCCAATGAAATTGTAGAGACAGAATATTATCTTTTATCCTTTGCTCCACCTATTAACAAGGCTGAATTAAGTTTGTTTATTCTTATTGCCTTGCATATTGTCGTTTTTGTCTTGTTTTATTTTCTCTTTTAGTTATATTACCTCTCCTTTTACAACTTTATTCTTATTCTTATCTGCCCTCCCTATAATAAGATTTAATGAAATATACAATCACAAATTTGTCCTATTACTCCAGTCTATAGCAAACCTCTTTTTCCTTAGACTTTACCCCAAATCACTTAAAGTCTAAATCCTAAAAAAGTTATTTTGAATATTCTCTTACTGAGACACTCCAGGGTTTTCTATGGTGTGAATGCTCCCTACTGCAATCAGTAGTAATAAACCCAATTTGTTCAACTATGGGTATGTTCTTGGTAGTCTTTGACTAAAAGGAATTAAAGGGATGCAGTGTCTGCAAAGAAATTAAAAATGATAATAAAACCAACAAAAAGTTGCTTCTGTTTGTTTTAAATCACCAAGTACTGGCAAGTCAACCATGTCAGTGATCAATCTTCTCTTCCAGGACAGAGGACTCCACCTTCCTTGGTACTGCACTTATATACTTTAAGTTTCAAATGACTTTTCAAGTTAAGGTACATAAATTATATATGTGTATACATGTATGTAATTTATTATGACCAAGCTACAACCAACCTAGACAAATTATTAAAAAGCAGAGACATTACTTTACCAACAAAGGTATGTCTAATCAAAGTTATGGTTTTTCCAGTAGTAATGTATGGATGTGAAAGTTAGACTGTAAAGAAAGCTGAGTGCTGAAAAACTGACGCTTTTGAACTGTGGTGTTGGAGAAGACTCTGGAGAGTCCCTTGACAGCAAGGAAATCCAACCAGTCCATCTTAAAAATCAGTCTTGAGTGTTCATTGGAAGGACTGGTGCTGAAGCTGAAACTCCAATACTTTGATGTGAAGTTGGTTCTCCACCTGATGTGAAGAAACAACTTATTAGAAAATACCCTTATGCTGGGAAAGATTGAAGGCAGGAGGAGAAGGGGACAACAGAGGATGAAATGGTTGGATGGCATCACTGACATGATGGACATGAGTTTAAGTAGGCTTCGGGAGTTGGTGATGGACAGGGAAGCCTGGCGTGCTGCAGTCCATGGAGAAGCAGAGTCGGACATGATTGAGCAACTGAACTGAACTGAAATGCATTGAGTTATATTACCATCTACTATATATATACTGCTTTCTTCTGATTCCTCACTCTAAACAACATTTCTGATGAACCAAAAAATACCTGCCAACTGGGCTGCATAAGAGGTATTCTACCATAGTGTGATTGAGTAACTGACAATAAACACTTTACCTAATCTAAGTTCTTATAACTCCTTGCAAGCAAAATATATCTAACCTTTTTAACATGCTAAAAACTAAACTGCTAACTTTTATAGGTTCTTTCTCAGAGGAAAAAGTACGTTTTCTCTGTGACATATTTTAAGGAAAAGCACTGGTTTATGGAATTCTCCAGGCCTGAATACTGGAGTGGATAGCCGTTCCCTTCTCCAGGGGATCTTCCCAACCCAGGAATCGAAAACCAGGGACTCCTGCATTGCAGGCAGATTCTTTACCAGCTGAGTTACCAGGGAAGCCCCTTAAAGAAGATTACATAAATGAAAATACTAAATTTGGTTCCAATCATTGCTGTGGTTGTTCAGTCATTAAATTGTGTCCAACTCTTTTCAATCCCATGGATCATAGCCTGCCAAGCTCCTCTATCCATGGGGTTTTCCAGGCATGAATACTGGAATGGGTTGTCATTTCCTTCTCCAGAGTTCTTCCCAACATATTATTCCTGACAAATTTATCACCAACTCCAACATTAAAACAAAGTATATTCATTTTTTTCTTTTAGTAAAACTGATATTTGATGTAATATATGAGATTTACATAGCATTCTCAAGTTTGTCATTCTATACTATTACTATAATATTAAGTAACAAAATAAATTTATTCATGCATGTAGATTTGTTACCAGTATTTACTGAAGTATCATGATTCCTGAATTCATATAAAAAAAAACTATCATTTTTAAAATGCTATTTTGATTTGGTAATTTTGAAAAAATTACCAAAAGTTGTATAAATAGTCTCATTCCAGGATATTTAATAAATGCATTTAAATAATATAGAATATAGAAAAAATTAAAGTCCTCAAATTTGTCAAGGGAAGCACAAAGAAAAGTCTAGCATCATCTATACACTATCAGAATATAGAATCAAAATCTGAAGATTCAAAAGTCCTTAAAAATTCAATTGCTCAATATCTAGCCATCTCATCCTCTGTCGTCCCCTTCTCCTCCTGCCCCCAATCTCTCCCAGCATCAGAGTCTTTTCCATGGAAATATTTAAAAGTGCTACATATAGCTATTATAGCACCCTTGTATTATCTCTTTTTCTAGGTAAAATATCTGTTTCCTTAATTTCTTTCTCATAAGAAAAAGGCAGTTCAGCTATCCTGTTCATTGTCCCCTGAGTATGTTCCACTTTGTTTCTCCCTTTTTTAAAGAATAGTGCCCTGAACTGAATATACTCAGTATTGTATAAACAACAAAGAACTATGACACACTATCACAGCTTTAGAGATATCAAACTTTAAAGAGCTAATGCTATAGGACAGACAGCCTCAGAGATGAGAATACTTTATAACTTTTTGGTAATAGAACAGCAAGAAGAGCTTTAAGGCAGGCAGGCCTAATAAGTGAGTTCCCCAGCAGACGAAGCAATATTCTAACAAAGTTCAGCTGATTCACGTGCCTAGCAAATCCAGCCAGTTATTTTCACCTGGAAATTCATTACTATTTGAACTACCATATGATAATCAACCTAAACAACACTACCAGTTTATACTGAATTTGCTAAGACAATTTTAACCTTGAAAACAAGAAAGTAAAAAGTAGCAAGAGGCTTGGTGTTTATAGTTCAAACCTTTCATTTTTTACCACATGGACATTTTAAATATTACTAGGGAAAAACTTTTTTTTTTTTTACTTTATTTTACTTTACAATACCGTATTGGTTTTGCCATACATTGACATGAATCCACCATGGGTGTATACGAGCTCCCAATCCTGAATCCCCCTCCCACCTCCCACCCCATATCCTCTCTCTGGATCATCCCCGTGTACCAGCCCCAAGCATCCTGTATCCTGTATCGAACGTGGGCTGGTGCTTCGTTCTTACATGATAGTATACACGTTTCAATGCTATTCTCCAAAATTCGTCCCACCCTCTCCCTCTCCCACAGAGTCCAAAAGTCCATTCTATACATCTGTGTCTCTTTTGTTGTTTCACATACAGGGTCATCATTGCCATCTTTCTAAATTCCATATATATGTGTCAGTATACTGTATTGGTGTTTTTCTTTCTGGCTTACTTCACTCTGTATAATAGGTTCCAGTTTCATCCATCTCATTAGAACTGATTCAAATGAATTCTTTTTAATGGCTGAGTAATATTCCATTGTGTATATGTACCACAGCTTTCTTATCCATTCATCTGCTGATGGACATCTAGGTTGCTGCACAACAAAGGAAACTATAAGCAAGGTAAAAAGACAGCCTTCTGAATGGGAGAAAACAATAGCAAATGAAGCAACTGACAAATAACTAATCTCAAAAATATACAAGCAACTTATGCAGCTCAACTCCAGAAAAATAAACAACCCAATCAAAAATGGGCCAAAGAACTAAACAGACATTTCTCCAAAGAAGACACACGGATGGCTAACAAACACATGAAAAGATGCTCAACATCACCCATTATCAGAGAAATGCAAATCAAAACCACAATGAGGTACCATTTCACACCAGTCAGAATGGCTGCAATCCAAAAGTCTACAAGCAATAAATGCTGGAGAGGGTGTGGAGAAAAGCGAACCCTCTTACACTGTTGGTGGGAATGCAAACTAGTACAGCCACTATGGAGAAAAGTGTGGAGATTCCTTAAAAAACTGGAAATAGAACTGCCTTATGACCCAGCAATCCCACTGCTGGGCATACACACCAAGGAAACCATAATTGAAAGAGACACATGTACCCCAATGTTCATCACAGCACTGTTTATAATAGCCAGGACATGGAAACAACCTAGGGAAAAACTTTTAAACACTCAAAAAAACTAGAAAGACTAAGATAATGAATATTATTGTAATGAACAGCTGGATTGATTGACAATTATCAACAGTTTGCCATATTGTTGTATATATATGCATTTATCTCTCTAATTATATTTCTGGAACATTTAAGAATATATTATTGACATCACTGCCATCTTACCCCTAAATACGTTAGCAAGCATTTGCAGAAAATAAGGATGTTCTCCCACATAACCACAATATGAGTATCATACCTAAGAAAATTAATACTTCATTAAAGACATCTAATATACAACTCATATTAAACTTTCCACAATTGTCCTGAAATATTTTTTTCAAAACTGATTGCATCAAAGTTTATGGTTTATATTTGGCTATACTCTTAAGTTTCTTTTACTCTAGAACAAAATCCCCCTTTCTTTTAATAACTAGTTATATTAGACTTTTTTTAATGCTTCAGGTATATAGCATTATAATTCAACATTTGTTTAATGCTACAGAGTGAAAATCACAAGTCTAGTTACCATCCATCACCATACAGTTAACTTGCCTCATCCATTTCACCCACCCCCTCAGCCTATTTCCCCTCTAATAACCATTGATCTGTTCCGTGTTTCAGTTTGTACATATATACAGTGGAATATTACTCAGCCATAAAAAATGAAATAATGCCATTTGCAGCAACATGAATGGGCCCAGAGACTGTCATATTGACTGAAGTAAGTTAGAGAATGATATGATATTGCTTATATATGGAATCTTTAAAAAGTTGTACAAATGAAACTTATTTACAAAATAGAGTTACAGATGTAAAAATCAATCTGATGGTTACCAGGAGAAAAAGAACAAAAGGGATAAGTTGGGAGATTGGGTCTGACATAAACACACTACTATACAAAAAATACATGATTAATAAGGACCTACTGTATAACACAGAGAAATCGACTTAATACACTAAAATACCTCTATCTATATGGCAAAAAAGAGTGGATATATGTGTATGTATAACTGATACACTTAGCTGGACAGCAGAAAGTAACATATTGTAAATCAACTATACTCTAATAAAAAAATTTTTTTTTAATTAGTGATGTTGAATATCTTTTCATGTCCCTGTTGACCAGCTGCATAATCCTCTTTGGAAAATATTTATTCAGATCCTCTGCCCATTTTTTGATCAGGATGTTTGTATGAGTTTTATATATATATGTAAATCAACTATAATACATTTTTTTTAAAAATTAGTGATGTTGAATATCTTTTCATGTCCCTGTTGACCAGCTGCATAATCTTCTTTGGAAAATATTTATTTAGATCCTCTGCCCATTTTTTGATCAGGATGTTTGTATGAGTTATATATATATATATATATATAATATGTGTGTGTATATATATCCAATACTTTGGATATTAACCCCTTATCATTATCAGCTATAAGATTTGCAAATATCTTTTCCCATTCAGTAGTTTGCTTTGTTGCTTTTTCATTTTGATGGTGGTTTCCTTTACTGTCTAGAAGCTTTGTAGTTTGATGTAGTTCCATTTATTTGTGCTTTTGTTGCCCTTGCCTTTGAAGTCAGATTCACAAAAAAAATCACTAAGATTGATGTCAATGAGGTTACCACCTATGTTTTCTTCTAGAGATTTTATGGTTTTAGGTTTTACAGTCAAGACTTTAATGCTTTTTCAGTTAATTTTTGTGTTAGGGTAGGATAGTGGCTTAGTTTCCTTCTTTTGCATGTAGCCATCCATCTTTTCCAATTTCATTTATTGGAAAAACAAATCTTTATTGTCCTTGTATGTGTGGATTTATTTCTGAGTTCTCAATTCTGCTCCCATTGATCTATCCATCTTTTTTTGTGCCAGTACTATACTGTTTTGATTACTGTAGCTTTAAAGTATAATTTGAAATCAGGGCATGTGGTATCTCCAGCTTTGTTCTGCTTTCTCAAGATTATTTGGTGGGGGTAGAGTCAAGTGGCAGAGTAGGAGGACATGGAATTTGCACCTCCTCATAAGTAGGGCACCTACTAGGCACTGGAGGGGGACCTCAGACACCTAAGAGGATGGGAGGAATTCCGATGCAACCAAGTCTGAGTTCCTATGGTGGCAGCATAGAGTTCAAGCTGCTGGACTGAAAAAGAACTTCAGGTACCAGGGAATATTAACCAGTGTGAGATTTCCTAGAGATCCTCATCACAGCACCAAGACCCAGCTCCACCTAACTGTAAACTCTACTGCTGGACACCTCAGGCCAAGTAACCAGTAAGACAGGAGCACAGCTCCACCCATCATCAGACTGGCTATTTGGAATCTTTTGTGGTTCCATACAAATTTTAGAATTGTTTTCTATAATTCTGTGAAACATGTTGTTAGAAGTTTGATAGGGATTGCACTGAAGCTGTAGATTGCTTTGGGTTTTAACAATAAAGGTATACTTCGGAGAAAGCATGAGTTTAGTTCCAGATCACCATAGTAAGGTGAAAATCACAATAAAGCAAGTCATACAAATTGTTCTCAATGCATTTAAAAGTTATTTACACTACACTATAGTCTATTAAGTGTGCAATAGCATTATACCTAAATAAACATACATACCTCAATTAAAAATAGTTTATTGCTGAAAAATGCTAACCATCATCTGGCTTTCAGCAAGTCATAACCTTCTTGCTGGTGGAGAGTCCTGCCTCAGTGATGATGGCTGCTGAATGATCATGGTGGTAGTTGATAAAGGTTGGGGTAGCTGTGGTGATTTCTTAAAACAAGGCAACAATGAAGTTTACCACATCAATTGACTCTCCTTTCATGAACAATTTCTCTGTAGCATGCAATGCTCTTTGATAACATTTTACCCACAATTGAACTTCTTTAAAAATTGGAGTCAATCCTCTTAAAGCCTGATGCTACGTAATCAACTAAGTTTAGTAATATTTTAAAGCCTTTGTTGTCATTTTAACAGCTTTCACAGTGTCTTCACCAGGAGTAGATTCTATCTCAAGAAACCATATACTTTGCTCATCCATTAGTAGCAACTCCTCATTCATTAGTTTTACCATGAGATAGCAGCAATTCAGTCATATCTTTAGGCTCTACTTCTAATTCTAGTTCTATTGCTATTTCTACCACATCCACAGTTACCTTCTCCACTGAAGTCTTGAGCTCCTCAAAGTTACCCAGGAGGGTTCATAAATTTATTCCAAACTCCTATTAATGATATTTTGACCTCTTCCCATGAATCATGCATGTTCTTAATGGCATCTAGAATGGTAAATCATTTCCAGAAGGTTTTCAATTTACTTTGCTCAGATTCATAGAGGAATCACTATCTGTATCAGCCGCAGCTCTACAAAATGTATTTCCTAAACAATAACTTTAAAGTTGAAATTACTCCTTGACCCATGGACTGCAAAATGAATGTTGTGTTAGCAGGCATGAAAACAACATTAATCTCATTGTACATCTTCATCAGAGTTCTAAACTGACTAGACACATTGTCAATGAGCAGAAATATTTTGAAAGGAATCTGTTATTTTGAGCAGTAGGTCTCAACAATAGGCTTAAAATATTCAGTAATCCATGTTGTAACAGGTATACTGTCATCCAGGCTTCGTTATTCCACTTATAGAGTACAGGCGGAATAGATTTAACATAATTCTTAAGGGCCCTATTATTTTCAGAATGGTAAATGAGCACTGTCTTCAACTTCAATTTGCCGGGTGCATCAGCCCTATCTCTGAAGCGCTGAAGTCAGGTATTCATTGATTTCTCATCTTTAGTTATTAAAGATCTAGATGGTGTTTTCTTCCAAAATAAGGCTGTTTCATCTACATTGAAAATCTGTTGTTTGGTGTAGCTACTTTTAATTATTATCTCAGCTAGATCTTCTGGATAACTTGCTGCAGCTTCTACACCAGCACTTGCTGTTTTACCTTGCACTTTTATATGATGAGGATGATTTCATCAACCACTACTATGATCAGTGAGCAGCCATCAGTATCCCTGCTCACAGTGGCAGAGAAGACTAGTGCTTGGAGAAAGGCACAAATAATCTTTTGAAATGTTGTTTACTCCGGCTTCTTGGAAACCTGTCTCTAATTCATGACAGCAACTGGGGCCATTATAAGAAAGGGGGATTTGACAGTCATTCAAGGGTATTAGAGTAATTTCAGCAAAAACAGAAAATAAAATATAAAGCTTTTAGGGAAAAAGTAAGGAAGTTGGGATCCACTAGGAAAATGAGTAATAATTAAGCCTCCAGAAACAACTATCAATATAATAACTACCTATATCTTAGTTGCCTATTTAAAAATGATGAGGCTGGGGTCATACACAAAAAAAGAAACAGCCCAGAGTGGGCTCTTCATTCCTCACAAATCTTAACATTACAGAGCCCAGTCAAGACTGGTCAAATCCACTTGTTCCTTAAGAGAGATTACACTCTTATTAACAGTGAAGTCCTTTCATGGCCTAGTTTGCCTAAGGAAGAGAAACTAGAGAGCAGATTGCTCTTTACATCATTACACACTGAGCCCTCCCAGCTACTCTGTGAACTTAACAATCTCTTCTCTTCTCTAGGATCTTGCCCAAATAAAATTCCCAATTTTGAGAATTTCACGACAAAAACTTTAATCTCCTTCTAAAACATCAAGTAAATATATATAATGGCATAACAAGACTGTTTGTAATCCAGAAATTTTTTTATCTCTAGCTCTCTGATTTAAGTTTTCACAGTAGAGCAAGTAATCAAAAATGATTTTTCAGTGCCTACATTGCTTATAAAAACATCTATCTGTATTTACATTTCTAGAAAAAGGAAAACTATGCACAAAACTATTGCTAATTTACTACAAAGCAGCAAGTAAAAGTCTAATCTGGTGGCAAATATCTCCACCGTCTGGAGGTTGTCATTGCTCTACCTAAAAACAACACACAACCTTGAATTGATGGCTCAGTTATAATCATAAAGCCCATCCTTTCTCTCTGAGTAAGAGAGGGGTGTAAATTTTTATTGTTCTCTGTTAATTTCCCCAAATCCAAAAGCTCAGATTCAGATTCATTCCTTACCCTGCAGTGTCATTCCTCATGGATCCAAGAAAATAGTAGCCAAAAGGAGATCTAAACTCCAATTTTACTGTCAATTTCAGAAAGCAAAAATATATAATCATCTTTAATCAACTTCACATACAAAATATATCAATGTAACAACAAAAAACAAGAAAGGCATTTTGGTAGAAGCACACTAGGTACAAAAAAATTATACAACTGAAGGCCAGATATAAACTCTGAATTTAAGAGCAAAAGTTTCCTCAATCTGTTCATGAATTATTTTAGTTTAATTCTGGCTGGCCCACAGTTGGGCTTCCCTGGTGGCTCAGATGGTAAGGAATTCTCCTGCAATGCAGTAGACCCAGGTTTGATCCCAGAGTCAAAGAAGATCCCCTAGAGAAGGGAATGGCTATCTATTCTAGTATTCTTGCCTGGAGAGTTCCATGAAGAGAGGAGAAACTACTAACTAGCCACTAGAACGAACCAAATAATTCATAAATAACACTAATTTCCAAAGAAAAAGTCCTAATTCTTTGTCTTTCAAGGTAAACTAATCTCTTCTATTCTTTCGTGTAGAACTCCATGGACAGAGGCACCTACCTGGCAGGCTACACTCCTTGGGGTCACAAAGAGTTAGAGAAGACTAAGCGACTAACGTGTGTAACACCATAAACTATCTATGCTTGACTGAGTGCACATTTGTTCCCAAAAGTTTGATGAACTTGAAACTATTGTATTCTAGGTATTCTCAGTACACTGGCAGTAAAAATTAGATTTAAAAAAAACCCAAAATTTGATTAAATTATAATCAAAGCAAAGTTTACAAAATAATTTCTAATCATTTTATTAAATAGGGTTTCCCATTTTCTAGGGCACTAATGAAATACAAATAAGATAGGTGACAGGCATAAATATTCATTTCTAATTTTTACCTGATTGTACAATTTTTATTAGTAAAAATCTGTAATTCATACTTCAGATTTGAAGATGTGGCTTACACAGAGATATTACTATTGAACTTAATTTGCATCACCTAGAAAAATAATGCCTAGAGGTCATGGAACTATTGTAATGCCAAAATAATGCTTAAAAGGTTAATAGGATAAAAAAATAAAAATGTCATCACATTGAAATCTATATTAACAAAAGAAATAATAGCTTGAAGTTGTTCATCTTTTACAAGGTTACATTTCTCTTGGAAAGCAAGGAAAAGTTCTTACTGCAGAGGACAAACAGTGGGATAATTTACATATGAAGGTAATTAAGGCACATTCATTAGATGTGTTCCAAAAAGATTAGATATGTTCATGGAAGGAACAAAGCAGGGTCTTTCCTGCTTAGTGCAGGTGGATTGACTCAATAATCAAAGAGAGCCCTTACAATCTCATCTCCAAATAATGGTGGTACCAGAATTTGTCATGTTAAGTTAACTTTATGGAAAGTAACCCTCTTCAAATTAAACTAAGAAGGTCGAGCTGGAGGAGTACAAACACAACCCCAGCTTTTTCCTCCCAAAACAATATGCCATAATATTCACCAAAATCTTATTCATGCTGATCTAGAAGGACTTTAAGATTCATATCTCATTCTAATCTTGAAAAAGTTCAAATTGGTCATGTAAATAGTTAACTGCATGCGATATATACACATGTATATTTCTTTCCATACCATGCTGCTTAGAAGTATTATAGAAATGTGCAGATTTCATTATTCAAGTTATAGTGTTTCATTACAGTGATGTATCCAAGTCATCACTGGGCAAGAAGGAATTCTGCACAAGCAAGTGTACATTAGTCAGAATCACCTATAGACTGAAATTTATTTGTGAAATTCTGCTTTAATCAGAAAATTACTGGTGTCCTAAGATCAGCTTCCAATGATTGATACTAACCAATTTTAACAAGAAGCTTACTTTTTAAATCTTCTACTATATTCAACCCTGGAGAAGGAAATGGCAATCCACTCCAGTATTCCTGCCTGGAGAATCCCACGGACAGAGAAGCCTACTAGGTTATAGTCCACGGGGTCGCAAAGAGTCGGACACGACTGAGTGACTTCACCTGACTATATTCAAACGCTGTTTAAATCCATCAAGAAAATAAAACCTGAAGAGAATAGGCCTATTCAATCAAGCTCTTCTGTTAGACTAGATTATACCAGATTTTCTATTAGCAATCAATTAGATTTTAAATAATTATCCACAAGTGACTTTTCCTAACTGTCTGGAAATGCTATAAGTCCTAAGCTACACTTTGGTCTTGAAGAAATATTTGCCAATGGATAATGGATAGGAAAAAATCAAACCATAGGAGCAGCCCTAACATCACTATGAGGTGTACACTAACAGCATATTGTTGAAAGAAATGAAAACAAAATATTTATGACACATAAAGTTATGATGCAAAAATAAAGCAAATTTGAGGAATATTGGCTGAATCCCAGAAAAGATAATCCTTATGAACATGAAGGAATGCTGCAAATTTTAAGTGAATGCTGATGATGGAGTTCATTCATGTTACAGTCAGAGCTCTGCAAACCCCAGTCACTGGATCTTATACAGCCTCAAAGATTAAAATAAAAATAAACATAGTATATCCCAACTCCTTGAAAACATTATATACACACAACTTTATTATACTGAAAAAAAATATATATAGGGGTCTGATTTTCCTTGAACTATCAAAATACAAAAGAAATCCAAAACACAGATGTAGCAAAGTACTGGGTTTTTATATTTTGGCGGGTGCTCAATATGCAGCCCACATAATCACACGTTAATGACCAGAGTGTGTTAATCAGCATGCATACCTGATTCCTTCTTGCCCAAGGGGGAAAAGCCAGCTATTCCAGAGCATGTCAATGTTTCTACTTTTGATAAAGATTTTGAAAATAGCTAAGTAAGAAAACTTTTCCAAAAAGTTTATTTAGAAAGACGTATTAATAATCAGCTTGTTTAAATGAGTCACTTTAGGAAAGTTTTTTTAACATACTTTAAAATTTTTATTTATTTTTTAATTGAAGGATAATTGCTTTACAGTATTAAGTATATATTTTTAATAGCAGGAATGATAAACAAGGTGTGCATATATAAAGGTGATCAGTGGAAACAGTGTCAGACTTTATTTTGGGGGGGCACCAAAATCACTGCAGATGGTGATTGCAGCCATGAAATTAAAAGACGCTTACTCCTTGGAAGGAAAGTTATGGCCAACCTAGACAGCATATTCAAAAGCAGAGAAATTACTTTGCCAACAAAGGTCCGTCTAGTCAAGGCTCTGGTTTTTCCAGTGGTCATGTATGTATGTGAGAGTTGGACTGTGAAGAAAGCTGAGCACCGAAGAATTGATGCTTTTGAACTGTGGTGTTGGAGAAGACTCTTGAGAGTCCCTTGGACTGCAAGGAGATCCAACCAATCCATCCTAAAGGAGATCAGTCCTGGGTGTTCTTTGGAAGGACTGATGCTAAAGCTGAAACTCCAATACTTTGGCCACCTCATGTGAAGAATTGACTCATTGGAAAAGACTCTGATCCTGGGGAGGATTGGGGGCAGGAGGAGAAGGAGATGACAGAGGATGAGATGGCTGGATGGCATCACCGACTCGGTGGATGTGAGTTTGAGTGAACTCCAGGAGTTGGTGAGGGACAGGGAGGCCTGGCGTGCTGCAATTCATGGGGTTGCAGAGTGGGACACGACTGAGTGACTAAACTGAACGGAAGTGGACTGAATAACTAAATTTCTCAGGTCTAAACCTTGCTAGTGTATGGATTTTTCCCCAGTGCTTCACAGACCCAATCAGGTACCAAATAGATGAATATAAACCTCACACATGGTTTGAACCAGGAGAACTAGTAGGTTTCACTACACTTTCTAAAGCATAGTCTCAATAAAAGTGAGTAAATAAATTTTGAGTGCTGCCTACTACCTTAAGTGACTAAACCGTATCAAAAGCATGACAATTCAAGTTTTTAAAATCTTTTAAAAGTAACAAAATCAGAAACCTAAAAGTTTCTCACAATATAAAGCATGACTGGAAAGGATTAAATCCTCACTCAAAGTTCCTAGACTATGTTACCATGTAATGGCAACAGCTCTATTCTAGAAAAGGTACAAAATCCACACAGGAATTTTTATGACTCAAAACAAACTATATAGAATGCTTCAGAGTGGATTAGCAACTTCGCTGAACTGAAAGCAAGAAAGATAGAGAGGAGAAATTGTTTGCAAGCAGGGAAGTATTATTCCCAACAGTTATTTATTAAATATCTCAATATGCCTATTATTTTCTTTAAATTGTAACTAAGGATTTATTAACATCTTTTATTTATAGTGGAAAATTACTTTGAAAACTTATCTAGGAGATAAAACTTTCAGGAATTTAGCAAAATAAAGTAAAAATTAAAATTAAAAAAATAAATAAATAAAATAGAAATAAATAGGTCTCTAAAATAAGGAATTCTGATATCTGGACCTGAGGGTCCAGTATGATAATTTCTACCTAATTAGACTAGTAATTAAACGCCAAATGCATATAATCCCATTTGTCTTAAGATATATAACATGAGAATGCATGCAAGTGCACAGGTACACATGCATGCAGGAGGTCCCGCTTACAATCCTGTCACTTTGGGGATCTTATAAGAGACAATGTTGGTATCTAGACCACATTCCCATAACTACCCCAGAAGTCACCTGCAAACAGCTCTTTGTTAGGCAAAAAGCTTCTGCCCTCACATGGAACACTCTTGGTGACAGAGCATTGCCTATCTTTCCCCACGCCCTGGTCTCATCAACTTTACTTTGTGTTATAAAATATTATTGACTAAATTTCTACCCAAGTGTATATTACATAAAATATCCTACTCACCCTCTGTGTGAATCTTGTCATCCTCAGACTCTATGGAACTCCAAAGAATGACTTCCCTAACTGCCCCCTCTTTCACTCATCATCAAACTCTCACCCGCACTACTGCAACGGCTTTCTTAATAAGTACCCTTGTTTCTGGTGTCATCTCTTGCAAGCCATTCTGTACACAGCAGCTAATATGATGCTTTCAAAATACAATAAATCAAATCATGGTAGTGTCCTAAAATCCTTCTATTGTTTCCCTTTGCTTGGTTGAGAAAACTTGGTCAGTGATATGATCCTTGGGGTATAAGTCATTGCAGGTCTGATGTTACACTTGTTATACATTACTGAATCTATCAAATGAAAAGAGAGCACAAAAGGGAATTTCCAAATGCAGCTGCTATTTCCCAATTGTTAAATCCTTTATTATACCATATAAGTACACAGCTGGGAAATACCATAGAGTGGGAGCTAAAACAAAATATTTTGGCTTCCAGACATTCAGAATATACAAAGGCTGCAGTGGAAAGTAATGATTGATATCAGAAGAGAATGAAAGTTTGAAAATATTTCCAGCAAATATGATTTCTTTTATGTTAATAAAACATATTTGTATACTTCAACTATTTTATGCTACCATAAATCCCACTTAACATAAATTTGGTAAGCAAATTATTAATATCTATTTTCTGACAAAATATTAGATCATAAAACTTTGAGACTAAATCACCAAAGCAATTTTGCACTTGCTAGTATACAAACTAAATTTTACTAAGAAAAATGTAAAGAGTGTTCTAAAGAAGTAAAATCTGAACTGTATTATTTCTGCCTCAACTTTTATTTTCCAGTGTAGTTATTTTGATTTGTCCATAAGTATATTTGGCATAAAAGCTAAAAAATATCTTGAACCCATCCCTTCTCTTTATCTGATCGGCCTCTACACTAATCCAAACCACCATCACCTCTACCTGGATTTCTCAAATAGTTTTCCCGCAGATCTTCCTCCTTTCACTCTCCCTCCCATCTATTCATAATACAGTCAGAAATTCTCTTTTTGAAGTTCTTAAATACTTCAAGTCTTCCTATTCTGCTTAGAATCAAATCTCACTTCCACAAAGTTATCTATTAATATAAGATCTTGTTGGCCACAAAGTTATCTATTAATATAAGATCTTGTTGGATAACTGGTCCCAAACAATCTTTCCAACCATATCTTTTCTTTTCCCTATGCAAGGAAAACAAAGCTTCCAGTGGGTCTAATTGTATAATGATGATCCCCTTTGAATCTAAAGTTGGTCTAGAACAGTTAGTCTAGTCCAATTCTCTATTTCTCACCTACTGCTTCAGAGTACTAATTGTGACTGAGAAATCATCTGAAAAAGAAGAATGTCTGCCTCCATAAATTATGGAATTAAGTCTTTGAACTAGTTTTGAGACAATAGAGCAAGAAATTTTAAATATAAAAAGAGGCATTTTTAAATATTACTTAATTTTTTATTAAAGGATAAAACTTTTCTTCATTTCCCACTTAAAATATTTTTCATTAATTTAACCAAGAGTTAAGACACGTAAAACAGGGTTTAAAATTCCTAATCTAATAAAATATGTAAAGATTTCAGTCAATTATAAATGCTAAAAAAATTGAATACTTTTGCTTTAAACTAGATAAGTAATGTTGCTTATTATGGTGCCTGTTTTAATGGTTACAGGTAGAACTTAACGTGAGAAAGTAGGCTAATACATTGTATGTATTTGATGCTGTTCTACCTTTAGGGCAAACTCCTGCAGTTTGACTGAATGATACTTAGGAGCTTTGCATGTCCTTTTGAAATTAATATGTAGGCACATAAGTGAGAAAAGCTTTATTATTAATCAAGTGTGACTGTTAAAAATGATAAATATTTGCATTTCCTTACTGAAGATGTATTCATTCTATGACCTCATTCACATAGGTATGTTTGCTTATTATAATTTTTCCATATTAATACATGACGACATTTTATTGGATCATACCTATTTTGTGTTATTATTAAGTTCACTATCTTAAACACAGAGAATCAGAGAATAAGACAACCAAATTTTCCTCAAAATTAAACTAAATTCCTTTTGGCAAGTTGACTTAATAATGGACAAAATCTAAACCACAAGCCATTTTCCAGTTTTCCCACTAACTAGTAGTATATTAATAATAGACATGGTGGCTGTTTTCATGTGCTGTGCTGCGCTTAGTCACTCAGTCATGTCCGACTCTTTGTGACCCCATGGACTGTAGCCCGCCAGGCTTCTCTTTCCACGGGGATTCTCCAGGCAAGAATACTGGAGTGGGTTGCCATGCTCTCATCCAGGGGGATCTTCCCAATCCAGGGATCAAACCCAGGTCTCCCACACTGCAGGTGGATTCTTTACCATCTGAGCCACCAAGGACTGAACACAAATAACTCTAATGCTACAAATTTCGAGCTTTCTCTAAAACACATATTTGCAATGAGCCCATAATAACAGACACATTTAGGGACAGTGGCCAGATTTTAAAAGCTCACCATTCTTTGCTGAGACGACAGAACACTGTCCCAGTCAGCATCCTGTTGAATGGTATTGACAAGTGTTGGTAGCTCCTCAGAGTGAGGTTTGTTGTGCATTATGGGGTGCAGAGGCAGATGGGAGGCCACATGTTGATCACTGCCCTCTTCCTTTTCCCTTGAGGTCAAATCTTGGGTCATTGCTTCCTCTCCATCAGCTGTACAGGCAAATGGAGAGGTGGCTTGCTTGGAAGACATTCTTCTACAAAACAAGGAAACAGCATGGATTTTTAAAAGGACTGTCAATTACAAAAGAATAAACCATCACTTATATTTGACTAATTCATAAAAAAAGGAAAGTTCTCTAACTTCAGAAATATTTATGATCTAATCTAAATCACTGAAAAAGAATTCTTAGCTTATCTGTTTCACTTTCCTCTTTGGTTTTAACTCAGCAAACTTCCCAGTAATTGCTGTACATTTTCTTCTTTACCAATCTACAAATGAAAGTATTATGGAATGAGTTTTCATAATGTATAATATATGTATTGTGCATTTTCCTCAGTTCTCCCAACTAGATTATTAAGAGTAATTCAGTTGATGGCTAGCAACAACAGCAACAAAAAAAGAATAGAAAAAAATGAAAAAGAAATGAAAAGGTAAACAGCAGATGAACCAGTTGGGAGAATGAATTTACAAGCATCCAAATTTCTCTTATGCTTTACATAGAAACAAAGGAAGTCTATGCAAGAAAATATAATCATATAATCAGGAGAGAAAGTAATCTATGATGAAAATCCTAAACAAACTTGGTCCAGATGTCTTTAGTTTACACCTTATGTTAATGAGTACTAGGCCTAACACTGACTAGTGCCAACCTGATCTTTTTGTAAAGACCTTCAAGGTGTCTCAACTACTATAACTAAACTTTTAAGTGACATATTGATTGAGTGGCTGATGGTGCTAGATTATTCTTAAGGCAATTTTGTGACATTTTAATTGAGTACATGAAATAACTATGCCTCTGCTTTATATTAGAAAGTATATATAAGATTCAAAGCATCTACTATGAACATAGTAAAATGCCTGAGTGCTTGCATGCTAAGTTGTTTCAGTCATGTCTGACTCTTTGCAATCCCACAGATTGTAGCCCACCAGGCTCCTCTGGCCATGGGATTCTCCAGGCAAGAATACTGGAGTGGATTGCCATGCCCTCCTCCAGGGGATCTTCCCAACTCAGAGATCAAACCCTTGTCTCAGGTATCTCCTGCATTGGCAGGCGGTGTTCTTTACCACTAGCATCATCTGGGAAACCCAGTAAAGTGCTTACTATGCATAATATTTTCAAAACTCCAAAAACAATTACTGAACATTCTCTATGTATCTACAACTAAACATCAACTACAATCAACACAATCAACACAAGGTCTTTCTGCACTTTCATATACAATCAGAAAATCATGATTATTAAACAGAATTTCAAACCTTTTAAAATATTTCTTTATCAAGATGATTTTCTTAGCTATTGTGCTTAGAAATAAAGTCACTAAAAGTTTATAACTTAAAAGAAGAGGCAACTGAATATTTTTCTAGAACTTTACAATGTTTTTGTTTTATAGCTTATTAGCTCTAAAATTGCTGTGTAACTAAAGGAATAAAATCTCCACCTTAATTGCTCTTTAACATTAATTGATTTCATACCATTTTTTAAAAAATGCACAAATCAGTTAACATAGGAAACCACATGAGCATTTTTCAAATTAGCAAATCATTAACTTGCTAGTACTGTTTCTACAGACAAATAAATACTGATTAAAGGGTCTAGAAATCTGAGATTAACAGTTAAATTTACAAATCTGTCACATGCTTTCATGAATATTGCAGTGAAGGAAATATCAAGTGCAAAGAAAAATAATTAAGTTAATTCCAATTTAAACAGTAGTTTTTATGTAGCAGCCCATGTTTTACATAGGATTTAACAGCTAATGCTAAATTTCTCACAATTAATGAGGGGGCTCAGATTTAGTATCCCACAGTGAAAAAAATTAATATAAGATCAGCTAAGCTAATTATGCACAGTTCTAAATAAAAGTACTATAGGCTTTTGAAGTGCTTTGAAACATATTAAAATGCTGATACCTACTTTATTAATCATTCTATAAATGGTAAAAAAATAATCTATTAGACTTGATACTAGAAAATAATATGGAGAAAAGAAAGTACAGAAGTATATCTTTGTTTTCTTTGAGGAGAAAAAGGTGAAATGTTCTAAAGAGTACTATATCAAAGAATTAGTTAAGACTATCCTTGACTAATTTCTTTCAATACTGACAAGTGGAGAAATGTATATAAACTTACAGAAAATGATACCACAGGATGCTTCTTAGTATACAGGAATCATCTAGAACTTATTTCACTAGTCTCATAATCACTATAGTAAAACCAAGCAAATTATAACTGTTCTGCAAGTTTATCAAGAGCTTGCCATTAACAAGAGTGTTTTCATAGTTCAGATAATAACAGTACCAATAATGTAATCATTCACATTAAAGACAAAACAATGAATTTACTGCTGCTTTTTAAAACAGCTAAATACAATTGAAAGTCATAATCCAAAACTCAGAGAGACTTTAGTTCCCCAACAAACATCCTCTTATTATAAAGTGACTTGGCTCCTTCCAATAGCAATATCTGTGATTGTTGGTTTAGTATAAATTAATCACAACACAAAACCCAAAATGAAAAGTCTCTTAAGAATAATTTCAACTATAAACTGCACCAATGAACAATAGTGCACAATCCTAATTAAACACAACCATGCAGCTGTAAAAATAGACGAAATCTGTCCAAAGCCATGGGTTGAGTTTAAAGGCTGGTTTGTTAGAGTGTTTTCTTAAGGAAGGCTGGGCCCTCAGTCTTAATCAGCCAATAAATTATTTCCTGCAATTACATTAAATAGAAAATTATCTTCAAATGGGGAGTGTTAATTGAAAATCAAAATTCAGAGGGAAGTTTAGAAATTACACGCTGAATACAATTAGTGAGGAAAGGCTTCACCTCTACTTCATCAACAGTCTTCTGGTGATTCCTCCAGTGACCATTCAGGAAAGCTACCAATTTATAACATCACACAATCTGTGTTTTATTTTGCACCTACAAATACAAATGTGTATCAGGGTTGCAAATAAAATATAGGCTGCCAACAAAAAGCAATATTAAATCTGACTGTTCATCCTCAGTTCACAACTTCATTAAGGGACAAGGAGGAGAAATAGATAGACCATAATAGTTAACAACCGAGGAAGGCTTACTCAACTTCAAAATCCTTCCCTTTAGGAAAGAAATTAACATTTTTTGTTCCAAGAATACTTTTCCATATCACATTTTATTTACTTTCTTGTGTTTCTGTAGTTCTCAATATGTTGTTAGCAGAGAAAAAAGGTGACTTGTTCTTTTAGCTAGGTATTGCCTCATTGTAGACATTTTCTTTTGATAAAATTGTTGGGCTTATTTCAGGTTTGTCTTTTACTGATAGTTTTTTTAAAGCTTTTTGTTTTAGATGGCGCTTTTGTTGCATTTTTAAAAGGAAAATGTGCACAAATTCTTTTTTAATGAAGTTTATTAAATGTCTTGCTGCTGCTGCTGCTAAGTTGCTTCAGTTGTGTCTGACTCTGTGAGACCCCATAGACGGCAGCCCACCAGGCTCCGCCATCCCTGGGATTCTCCAGGCAAGAACACTGGAGTGGGTTGCCATTTCCTTCTCCAATGCATGAAAGTGAAAAGTGAAAGTGAAGTCGTTCAGTCATGTCCGACTCTTCACGACCCCATGGACTGCAGCCCACCAGGCTCCTCTGTCCATGGGATTTTCCAGGCAAGAGTGCTGGAGTCGGGTGCCATTGCCTTCTCCGATTAAATGTCTTAGATTTACTTAAATTAAATGTCTCAGATTCAATTTACTGATTACTTTTGCACAAGTATTTTGTTACAGAATCCTTCAATTTTCTGATTACATTCTCATTTATCTCAGTTCTTTACTTTAGCTTTCTTTCCCTTTCACTAGACCAACTAAACTGTATTGAGGAAGCTGCAGAGATACTTTACTTTCGGTAATGCCTTCACTATAATCATTGCACCATGGCTACTCTTCTTTAGAAACTCATAGATCAAATATACACTTGCTTTAATGTTTTAAAATATCACATGGGATGCTGATTTTTATTTTTAATCCTCATATCAGTAATTTTCCATTACAAAAACTCCTCCCCCCCCATAGTGTATTAGAATAGTATCTTACTTTAGCTGCTGCCCAGATAGAACTAATGGGCTTCCCTGTGGCTCAGCTGGTAAAGAATCCGCCTGTAATGCGGGAGATCTGGGTTTGATCCCTGGGTGGGGAAGATCCCCTGGAGAAGGGAAAGGCTACCCACTCCAGTATTCTGGCCTGGAGAATTGTATGAACTGTATAGCCCATGGGGTCACAAAGAGACACGACTGAGTGCCTTTCACTTTCACTTTCATATACAACTAATAAGCAAAAGAATTAAAATCCTTGTGAAAATGGTCAACTTCTATGTGACTTAACTTTGTTTTATTTTTGCACTATTATAACTTAAAAATCATTCAAATGAATTGTTTTTTTAATTTGTTTTAAAAAAAAAAAAAAACTCCCTAGCTATATACCCCCTGAAAACAGGGGTTTATAATGGAAATGCTGACACAACCCTAACTAAAGCAGCACAAATGTTGCCGCTATAATACACAAAATCAAGTTCTATTATTCTAAACTATCCTCGCTCATGGGATTTTTCTTTACTGTGCTCCCAGCCAAACTGCTGAAGCATGAAAAATTTAAATGCAATCAAATGCGCCCAATTCTACTTTACTAGAACAAGTGTCTACAGTGGTACAATCTTAAAAGGAGATGCAACAGATTTGTTTGGTGTTTTTTTTAACTGTTTATTTATAATACAGTGCATTGGAGATAAAATAAAAGAGGAAATTACACTCACATGGTACCAGTGTATTGACTACACAGAGTACATTATAATCAGAGAGAAAAACTACATTGTCAACTTATCACATTGGTTAAACAAGATGGTTTTCTGGGGCATAGCTATTATCAAGTAAAATCTCCAAAGAGAATTACATATCTTTGGGACACATAAAACTAAATTCCCATCATGTGTTCCCCGAGTTTGAAATGTCTTTGCCCAGCAGATCAAGTGAATTCCCAGGATGCCAGCCACTGGGAAGAACTTCAGGGCTTAGACTTCTGAAAATGAGATGGTAGGAGATAAAGGCCCCAGTAATTGATAAAGTTTTCTAGGAAGCCAGTAAGAGTGCTTCTAGGAAGATTATTATTTTATTCCAAAACTCCAGGATAAAATCTGAATGCTTAGACCATTATCAACCTACTCAGACAGTAAATTTATTTTATATTCTTTAACAAGAAATCAAGATTAGCTGGTCCAAGACTGGGTAAAATGGTGAGGACTGGATATCTACACATTAAGTATTCTATCTCAGACAAACCTTACTTTCTAGAACTTTAAATCTTTCTTATTTGGTAGTGCTATTTTTTAAAGTCATTTTTATGTCTAAAAGTTAGGGATTTTTAAAACAACTTTCTCATAAGGCACAGTCACTTGAAATTGCTTTTTTCTCCCTTTTACCATTGCTTGGAAAAAATTCACTTCAATACTATCATTTGGGACTGACATAATTATCCGAAGAAACCACTGAATTTATTAGAACAATATTTTAACCTGTTTTTTTTTAATGTTTTTATTACTTCTAAGGTTATTATCAAATGGCATTCATTTCTTAGGTGTGCTACATTTACTCAAAAGAAGCCCTGTTTTTAACATAAAGCAACATTTTTAATAGTTGGTTTATTTAACGAAAAAATTAAAAATTCAGGCCAACATTCACATTTATTTTTGCAACTCAGCCCCAGGCTACCAAGGTAGACTTATTTCAGTCAGATACTTCACTGTTAATTTAATGCTGCAATTGATTTGATACTGAGAAATAAACAACTAATTTTCCAAAAATATAACACAGTGCCTCTCATTTTAAGGAACATGAGTAACAGATATGTTCAGCTGCCAAAATGCACAATACCCAGAAACCCCTACAAAAGATGCCAGTCCACCCAGCCTAAGGCAAAGAGTGATTTAAAAACCCTCTTCCTGAACCTCTAATTTCCACCTTTAAGTATTGGGACAGGCAGAGGGAGGGCCCCTTTTCAGACATTAAAATTAAGACAAACCTTTTTAAACTGTTCTCCACCCACCCGCAATTCACTCATGTAGAGCCTGAGGGTTGTTTTTGATTCTCTGTATTGTTTTATCCAGCACTAGCACCTGTCCCTCACTCTACCTCCAAACTTCCCTATGCTTCTGCCAGCTTTTTCTCCCTCTTCCATCTCCTTAACAGCAAATCAGAAAATTCCATGAAAAAGGTTACTGCTTTCAGAGCTACCCTGGAGAGTTATAAACCGATCTTTTAAAGTTTGTAGTGGCTCTTTCAGAATATATATGGTAACATATACAGACAATATCTGCTAGAAGAAAACTCACTAATTTGAGTTAGCTGTCAAATCAGTAGTGATGAGGCAAATGAAAAAGGCTTGAAGCCCTTGAAGTATGTCTAAGAAGGGGCTTAAATTAATGGAGTTTGACTTACTAAGGCTTCTAATTTTTCACACCAAAGCTCCAAAATTGTCTTCAAAGGCCTTCTGAGGTTCTTACAAAACAGGGACTACCTGGAACAGATTCTTCTCAAGTCATCAAAGTTTGTGTTTCTAGAGTTTATATTTAGCTGACAATATTGCTGTCACTTTATATAGCTTAAGACTGTTCTTTGGACTAGAGCTCATATGTCTTGGAATGCTTTGACTCATGAATTGTTTCTCCTGATAATGTTACATCACGTAACCACCTCTGTCTAATTGGTTAGTATCTGCTGGAAGAGGCAGGCAACCAGCCTAATGACTGGCCTGCCTGACGGATTGCCTATGGAAAACCTATAATTATTACATGTGTCTCTGAGTATCCAGTTTCTTCCTGGGATCAAAACAACTTGCCTTCATGTAACCTCTATACTTTTTGCTTGATAGAAATAATATTGAATTTTTCTCAAAGCTAATCCACCAATTACTTGTTGAGGTCTTTGCTTTGGAAAGCCAGGCCTAGAATACATAAATAAAATCAGTCACCTAACAATAAGAGAAAAACCAAGCAGTGGCTACTATAAATATACTTACTAAGAGGATTTTAATCACACACAATGATTTTATCCCTCAAGTGAAAGACTTCTATTTGGCTTGAGTGAAAGAAAGCTGTCTAAAATAATAGTAAAACGAACTTATTTATATACATTCACTTTGAATCTCCTCTTCACATGAAATGAGATCCATAGTTTTTAAAGTAAACACCAAATATGTCTTTGTCAGCTTGAAACAAATCCACAAGTATGAAAGCCCAATTACAGGATATCTTATCCAATTATCAATAAAATTATAAACCAGAACAATAACTTCTCAGAGAGAAAGGGTAGGCAGGAAGCTGTCACCTCTATTTTCACTTTTCAGTATTGCCAGAAAAAAGAGAAAAATGAACACTGATACTATGTAGTTTCAAAAAGTGAAGTCTCACAAATGGTATCAGTGAGCAAAATTATGTAAGGAAGCTAATCTCGGAGGTTCTCCTTTAGCTAAATAAAGCAAGCCAGCATTTCTCTCTTTCATGTAATGAAATAAGGTATAAACTTCAGGTTCCTATCAAATAGGAAGAGAAAGACTAGGAAGAAGAGGAAGCGTGAGGGGAACAGGCGAGGGTAGGGAAGGAGAGGAGAAGGGGGAGGGACAAGGGGAAAGGGGAGGAGAGAAACAACAGTGGCTTTGCAGTTCATTTTCAGTTTGTCTACTTAATGAAAACCTCATTGTACAACACTGAAAACCATTTCCAGCAGGCAAAGTATTTCTGATTCAGCAGAGGTTACACAAGCATCAAAGCAGTTAAATATAGGTGCCAAGCCACATTGCCAGGAGCTCTTAGTACTGTGAGTTAGTGTTACCTGACAGCTTAGTGAATATAAAATTACTTGTTTCTCCAATTGAAGACAATCAAATTGTCACCTTCCATTGTAATAATGCACAACTAGTGATCAGCAAAGTGCAAACATAATTACCATGAAGAAAACAAGAAATCAAATCTAAATCTCTCTACAGAGTAAACACATCTATCTGGCTTCCCCCAAAAAGGAGTGCATTTTAATGCTGAATGCTGTGATGCAATCTGTTATTTAAGAACAAGATTTATTAGTCTTACAGTAAATTAAAATGGAAAACAATAAGAAAGACCAATTAATAAAAAATGAATACAAATACTAACAAGAGCACTACAACTTCCCAGAGTATAAGGCCTTACCAGTGCCCTCTCTGCTGATAATGTTAAGTTTATATTAGCAGTAGGACCACTATAAAAACTACCCTTTCAGATATTTCTCTCTAGCCTAGAAAGCTTTCAGCAGGTTGAAAAAGACAGGTATTATTCAAACTTCAAGAGCTTTTGTCTTATTTTTTCCTAAAAATAAAAGTGTTATGCCTTATTATTGTCTTCTAAAGTGATTTGTATTTCCGAGGTCAAAATTTCACCTCACAAAACTGACTTAGTATCTATCTCTATCCAAATTTACAAAAATAACCAAACACTGGGTACATGTCCACAATTTTTATTTATGCTGAGACACTCAGCATCTGGAATTTTTATCCAAATTTGGTGGCCAGATTGGCCCACTATGAAAGTGATTTCAGTAACCCAAAGCTGGGTTAGCATCAAAGCCCTGAAAATTTGACATGTTTTTCCCGCATGCTGAAAATTCCTAAGTAATCTATATAAATATAGATATTGCTCCAGTCAAACTGCTTTTTTAAACGGTATTACTAAAGTGATTTTATATCTAACTCAAAGTTTAAAGCACTCAGATTTACATTATTCTTTCCAATATGACAAAAACTATCTTTCCATTTCAAAACACTCCTAACAGGAGTTTTCTTCCTCATCAATAATGTCCTTCTTTGAATTAAAACGTGTTCATCATTGCTAATTATTAGAAAAAAAGTGTATCAAAACTACAATGAGGTATCACCTCACACTGGTCAGAATGGTCATCATCAGAAAGTCTACAAATAATAAATCCTGGAGAAGGTGTGGAGAAAAGGTTGGAATGTAAATTGATGCAGCCACTATAGAGAACAGTATAGAGGTTCCTTAAAAAACTAAAACTAGAGCTTACCATATGATCCAGAAATCCCATTCCTGAACCAGAAAAGACAAAAACTTTAATTCAAAAAGATACATGCCCCTCAATGTTCATTGCAACACTATATATAATAGTCAAGACATGAATGCAACCTAAATGTCCATCAACAGAGGAATGGATAAGTAAGATGTGGTACATACATACAATGGGATATTACTCAGCCATAAAAAATGAAATAATGCCATTTGCAGCAACATAAATTACACCTAGAGATAATCAGACTAAGTGAAGTAAGTCAGCAGAGAAAGGCAAATATCATACGATATCACTTATATGTCAAATCTTAAAACTCAACACAAATGAACTTATTTACAAAACAGAAATAGATTCACAGACATAGAAAACAAACTTACAGCTGCCAAAGGGGAAACAGGGAAGGGATAAATTAGGAGACTGGGATTAACACACACATGGTACTATACATAAACTAGATAAACAAGGACCTACTGTATAGCACAGAGAATTATATTCAATATCTTGTAATAACCAATAAGGGAAAATAATCCAAAAAGAATACACACACACATATATACATATATGTGTGTATATATATACATATGAATCACTGTGCAATATACCTGAAACTAGAACAACATTGTAAATCAATTCTATACTTTAATAAAAAAGAATGTCCTCCTTTTTATCAGAAAAGTATATTTTATATATAATGTCTGATATTTCCAGTCTTGCTTTTGCTGACTGTATAGAGCTTCAGCCTTTCAGAAAACTAAGATCATGACATCTGATCCCATCACTTCATAGCAAATAGATGGGAAAATAGTGGAAATAGTGACAGAATGTATTTTGGGGGGGCTCCAAAATCACTGCAGATGGTGACTGCAGCCATGAAGTTAAAAGACTCCTTGGAAGAAAAGTTATGACCAACCTAGACAGCATATTAAAAAGCAGAGACATTACTTTGCCAACAAAGGTCCATCTAGTCAAAGCTATGGTTTTTCCAGCAGTCATGTATGGATGTGAGAGTTGGACTATAAACAAAGCTGAGTGCCGAAGAACTGATGCTTTTGAACTGTGGTGTTGGAGAAGACTCTTGAGATTCCCTTGGACTGCAAGGAGATCTAACCAGTCCATCCTGAAGGAAATCAGTCCTGAATATTCATTGGAAGAACTGATGTTGTAGCTAAAACTCCAATACTTTGGCCTCCTGATGCGAAGAACTGACTCATTCAAAAAGACCCTGATGCTGGGAAAGATTGAAGATAGGAGGAAAAGGGGATAACAGAGGATGAGATGGTTGGATGGCATCACTGACTTAATGGACATGAGTCTGAGTAAACTCTGGGAGTTGGTCGTGGACAGGGAGGCCTGGTGTGCTGCAGTCCACGGGGTCGCAAGAATCAGACATGACTGAGCGACTGAACTGAACTAAATTGAACTGATATTCCCTTTTTACCTGATACTTCCCTTCTAAATAATCTCAGGTATAATCCTCTAAATCAAAAATGGATCAGGTAAAGGAGAAGGGGAAGTACAGCAATGAGTGAAAGTGTAATGAATTAGCAACTATCAACAACATATGATTCCCTGAGCTTGACTCTCAGCGTTTAAATTCAGATATTTACAGATCATTTCTTAGAAGGATATTTTCATCCTTTACAAACCTGAAATGGCCACCATTCCTCTGTTTTACTAGTAAAGAGTTGAGAAGGGTGAGATGAAGGTACTGGGTTGATTTCATGCCAAAATTAAAAGCAGAATACAGATAGAAGAAATAGGAGAAAGGGAAAGTCTAAAGTCCAGTTAGAGTTTTATTATAATTAGAAATAAATTTTGTATCATTAAGAGAAATCTGAATGTGAGAAGTAAGATTGTTCTAAAAGGAAAGACCTTTTTCCTTCATCTTGCCAAAAAGCTCTTTTCCCAAAGGGTCTTACTTATAACCTTGACACAATAAAAACCTCTCAGCAAAGAGGGTGGCAGGAGGTGGGAGTGGGTCATGTGGTTCAATCAGTATTTTTCAACTTCAGTGATGAGTAATATATTCCTAAAATTATGATCCTACAGAATATTCCTCACAATATAATAATAATAATAAGTGTCCACAAAAAGAAGACAAATCTGTTGTCAGAGAATGTCTTTTAGACCCATGGAAACAAATGCTTAAATAAATGTTACCAAAAGCTTAAGATAAGTGGAAGAAAACAGAAAACATTAAAAGATTTCATTTTATTTTTTTAAGTTTATTCCATATGTTCCATGAGCATATGGGTTATGACTACCTTGTTTATTAATGGATCCCCAGTGCTCAGTATATTGCACAACACATTGCAGATAAACGGTAATACTGGGGAGGAAAGAGTGAGGGGAAAAAAAGGATGGAGAGATGAGAAAATAGTTTTTTTTTTTTTTTAATTAAGGTACCTCTATAATCACAGAAAATGCCACTCACATGTTAATGCTGCCAACCCATATTCTTTCTCTATATCCTTTTTATCAAACATCTCATTCCTTGATATCTAAATTATTATTTTTATATCTATATTCCCAATAATGAATTCTCTCTCATCTCCCTGAAATACAATCCTCAAATGACTGCTAGAAAAGTATATCAAGATTATGCCAAGATGTACTTGCTATGTCACATTCAACAAAACTTAAAATTAGATTCATAGGGGATTTCCCTGGTGATCAACGGTTAAGAATCTGCCTGCCAAATGCAGGGACATGGGTTTGATCCCAGGTTCAGGAAAATTCCACATGCTGCAAGGCAACTAAGCCCGTGTACTACAACTACTGAAACCTGCTCACCCTAGAGTCTGTGCTCTGCAACAAGAGAAGCCACCAACCACAATGAGAAGCCTGTACATCACAGCTAGAGAGTAGCCCGTCTCGGTCTGACACAGACAATATTCATGTGTAGCAACAATGACCCAGTACAGTCAAAATAACAAATAAATAATTTTTAAAAAATTAGATTCATTCTTTTCCTCAACACCCTCCCTCATTCATTCACACCCAGGGAAGCATCGTGCTCAGAATCATCCAAGTTCAAAACATGAACACCAAATCTATCTCCTCTTTTCTATTCTTGCTCGTCATTGCCAGCCTGTCATTAGTGTGTGAAGTCGCTCGGTCGTGTCCGACTCTTTGCGACCCCATGGACTGTAGCCCACCAGGCTCCTCTGTCCATGAGATTCTCCAGGCAAGAATACTGGAGTGGGTTGCCATTTCCTTCTCCAGGGGATCTTCCCGACTCAGGGATCAAACCCAGGTCTCCCGCATTGCAGGCAGACGCTTTAACCTCTGAGCCACCAGGAAATTAAGCCCCATCAACTCTTCTTAATAATGTTTTTCACGCTCATACCTTCTTACCATACTCATGATCACCTTTGTACAGGGCTTTATTACACTTCATACCTTGACTCTTACAACAGACTGTAAACTGATATCCTTAATTTCAGTATCTCCACCTCCAAATCAGTCTTACTGCTACCCTCAGAATTAAGCCATTCTCTTGATCAAGAAAAATCAGTGGCTCTCCTCTGATGATAGAAAAAGTCCAAACTCCTGACTTTGGCATTCAAGGCCCTCCATCCAGATCCAATCAGTCTTTCTAAGCTTATCTTCTAGTAGTCTACACTTTAACCTTCTACTCTTGTAGACTGATACACTCAGACTTAACTTAATTGCTACCTCCCAGCCTTTGCTAGCAAATTTGGAAAACTCAGCAGTGGCCACAGGACTGGAAAAGGTCAGTTTTCATTCCAGTTCCAAAGAAAGGCAATACAAAAGAATGCTCCAATTACCGCACAATTGCACTCATCTCACATGCTAGTAAAGTAATGCTCAAAATCCTCCAAGCCAGGCTTCAGCAATACGTGAACCGTGAACTCCCTGATGTTCAAGCTGGCTTTAGAAAAGGCAGAGGAACCAGAGATCAAATTGCCAACATCCGCTGGATCATGGAAAAAGCAAGAGAGTTCCAGAAAAACATCTACTTCTGCTTTATCGACTATGCCAAAGCCTTTGACTGTGTGGATCACAATAAACTGTGGAAAATTCTGAAAGAGATGGGAATACCAGACCACCTAACCTGCCTCTTGAGAAATCTGTATGCAGGTCAGGAAGCAACAGTTAGGACTGGACATGGAACAACAGACTGGTTCCAAATAGGAAAAGGAGTGCGTCAAGGCTGTATATTGTCACCCTTAGCCCTTCCCTTCTCCAGGAGACCTTTCTGACCCAGGGATTGTACCCAGGTCTCCTGCATTATAGATAGATTGTTTACCACCTGAGCCAGTAATCCCAATCAGATTACAAACTTTTCCAAGGAAAGAACAAAATACTAGACTCCTCTGCATTCCCACAGCACCTAGTACATATTTTACATAAAGAAAACACTCCATAAATATTTGCCTAAGTATATAAATTTTATTAAATGAACTGGTGGAAATAAATTTAGGGTATTCATTTAGCTGGAGGATTTAAAGTAAAACTTCCAGATCTCTGCACATAACTTGGTTCTTCAGGGCTCTCTCCTCTTCCCTCACCCCCTGGTCAATTAAATCCATTTTATACTTCAAAAGTTCTACATATTCTGTGGGAAAACAAATCATCAATCTATTGTTAAAAACATTCAAACTGGTGGAAATAAATTTAGGGTATTCATTTAGCTGGAGGATTTAAAGTAAAACTTCCAGATCTCTGCACATAACTTGGTTCTTCAGGGCTCTCTCCTCTTCCCTCACCCCCTGGTCAATTAAATCCATTTTATACTTCAAAAGTTCTACATATTCTGTGGGAAAACAAATCATCAATCTATTGTTAAAAACATTCAAAAAGATGGATAAATAGACAGACAGATGAACAGCTATGGATGGATGAATAGATGTTGAAGAGATGATTGAAGAGATACACAAATAGTATTTGCTAGATGTTTAGAAAGTATCAGTTCCCTTTGCTGAGCACTGTTGCATATCTTATCTCACTTAACCCTCAAAACAATTACTATTGGGTAACGCACATTATCCCTGTTCTACAGAAAAGGAAACCAAGGCATGAAAATGCTTATTTAAAAAATATTAAAACTTGCCTAAGGTCACACCTAGTAAATACAGAAGGCAGAATTTAAACTCAAGTGATCTAAATCCAGGGAATATGCTATTAGAATTAAAGGTAACTGATAATAAACATAACTTAAATGAATTAACTATTTCCAATTATCTGAATTTTTACTAGTTCATATACTTCTTATAAAACTTTATTTTTAATATTCAAATTAGATATTCTAGATATTCATTTAATCCAAGCATAGTCACAGAATTTTCTGTCTTTCCTTTTCCCCTTTTTCCTTCCTTTCTACTTCTAGGATTCAAGGTACTCAATTACTGATTGACAACTGTAAAAGGAGAGAGGGGAGCAGAAAGGAGAGCAGGTAACCTTCTAACCAATCCAATTGACTCTTTGACAATGAAATTGGTTACAGAAGTAGTCACAGCTATTGGAATACAAATCTTAAAGATTTACTGTCATTTTCATACAGTAAATCTTATAATAAATATTTGTTGGTTATTAATGATCTATGCTTCCCCTGAAAGATCATGGTCCTGACAACTGTGGTGTTGAAGAAGACTCTTAAGAGTCCTTTGGACTGCAACGAGATCAAATCAGTCAATCCTGAAGGAAATCAATCCAGAATATTCACTGGAAGGACAGATGCTGAAGCTGAAGCTCCAATATTTTGGCCACCTGATGCGAAGAGCTGACTCATTAGAAAAGACTCTGATGCTGGGAAAGATTGAAGGCAGGAGGAGAAGGAGATGACACAGGATGAGATGGTTGGATGGCATCACCGACTCAATGGACATAAGTCTGAGCAAGCTCCTGGAGATGGTGAAGGACAGGGAAGCCAGCATGCTACAGTCCATGGGTTCACAAAGAGTCGGACACAACTGAGTGACTGAACAACAAAATGCTTGCCCTGGCATGCTTTTTCTGATTAACCTAGATGAACAGCATTTAACTATATTCTAATACAGACAATTGTGAGATAAAATAAGGATGTCAATTCCCATTCATTTCAAAGGTCCAGATAAGTATGAGACCCAATTTCTACCTTACAGCTCTTACCAGAAAAGCCATACCAGAAGTATCGTATACAACTGGAGCTGTTTCACTGCAAAAGTAGGTGTTAAGGATAGCCTTGAGGGAAAATTAGTACTTAAGCGGTATACATTTTAATACATCACCCATCTAGAATTCATTGTAGGAATGCAGAGTTAATTCAGATATTCTCTTAAAATCTGACAACCGTATAACATTACATACATCCTAACTTCTGGTAGGGCAGGCCAGAAGAATTTCATACACAAGGGCATTCATTTTTATAAATTATAACTGTGAAAGTTGAAGAAAGGTTTTCACTGCTAACCCAAATTTCCACATTTTTAATATACACCTACAAGTCTGGTTTCACATAGAAAGTACTGCTATCCTGTATTTTTACTACCTCCGCCACCCTTCTCTACTCCTTAAAGCTATTTGCTTCAAGTTTCACACCTGCACTTGCTGGTAACATATTATCATAAGCCATTCCAGGAGAATATTATAATCCAATGTTTCCATGGATCACTGCACAGAATTATTTGCATTATCATTATAGAAGACAAGTATGACTACTGACTGTCTTGCACACTAAGGGGTTCTTTACCAAGTACCTATATGCACACCTGGAGAAGGAAATGGCAATCCACACCAGCACTCTTGCCTGAAAAATGCCATGGACGGAGGAGCCTGATAGGCTACAGTCCATGGGGTCGCAAAGAGCTGGACATGACTGAGCGACTTCACTTCACTTCATATGCACACCTATCAAGCCACTGAAGTTCTAGTTTTCCCAAGCTTTGCTATGAGAAAAAAACTACACTATTTATCCAGTTTTGTTTCTTCTTCTCACATAAGCACAACCTCAAAATCTCCCAAAATAGAAACATTTTAATATGCCTTGTCTATTAGTTTTTTTAATTTCTTCAAAAGTAAATCTTTTATTTGCATCCATCCAGTGCCTAGACCTAGAAAACTGCTACCAGTCTGAACATAATCTACTGCCAGAAGGAAAAATGTGGATTCATAAAAAGATTTTAAATCCCGGACCTCTCATTTACTAGATCTGGAACTTGACAAGTTACTTAACTCTCTGAGGCTCCTTGTCCCCATCTGTAAAATTAGAAACAACACATCTTCCTGAAGATTAAATTAATATATGTGCTAGTACCACTTAGTATTCGGTGGGTATTAAATGAACAGTAACTTCCTTTAAATAAAAGTGCACAGAAAAGGAGTTTGACTCAAACAAAATTTTGAAAGGACAAGATTCCAAATTTTTACAAATCACAATAAATAAAAGTTCCATGGAATCGTTTTTCAGTGCCAATATACCCATGACCCAGACCAAAATAGACGAGAGACTAGGACCATATCAACAGGGTAAAATACAGGAAATACTATTTCCCCAAAGAGGTAGGCATGAGAGGGAATCGCTCACATAGAAGAAACCATAGCATACCATATCTGCTGCTGAGAACTGTACTTGTGAGGATAATGG
>SJYT01059649.1:239010-254911 GCA_006410635.1 Cephalophus harveyi
ACGGCTACTGATAAATGTTGTTGAAAGGAAGTAAATGAAGAGATGGGGGGAGGAAAGGATGAAAGAATATGAATAATCACAAAAGGAATACCTGGAAAGAAGAAGAGAGTTAGTATACCAATAAAAATAACATAATGGCTAATGTATATTGAGTACATACTACGTGCTCTGTTGGTTACTTATGCTTCTCAGTACCTCACTAAATTTCAAACAATTCAACAATAAAGCTACAAATGTATCCCCATTTTCAAATGAGGTAAATGAAGCTTAGTAACTGGGTTTTGGTTATAATGCTAGTAAATTGTAGAGAATATTCGAACCTGTCCTGCCTGACTTTAAAACCCAGGCTTTTAATTTTTACACTCTATTCCCAGTCATATCATTTACTGAATACTATGAGCCAAGAATTATGCTAGCTGCTTTACATGAGTTAGCTCTAAGACTCACATTAACAAAGAGTCGGACATGACTTAACAACTGAACAACAAAACTTAAAAACCTAACATTACCCCCATTTTACAGTATAGAAAACTGAGACTCTGGAAGATTAAGTTACTTAACTAAGGTCACAAAGACAGTAAGAGGCAGCACCAGAGCTTTAACCCTGGTCTGTCTTCAGTTCAGTTGCTTAGTCGTGTCTGACTCTGCGACCCCATGGACTGCAGCATTCCAGGCTTCCCTGTCCATCACCAACTCCCGGAGTTTACTCAAACTCATGTCTATCCAGTCGGTGATGCCATCAATTATCTCATCCTCTGTCATCCCCTTCTCCTCCTGCCTTCAATCTTACCCAGCATCAGGGTCTTTTCAAATGAGTCAGTTCTTCGCATCAGGTGGCCAAAGTATTTTATTTTCAGCTTCATAATCAGTCCTTCCAATGAATATTCAGGACTGATTTCCTTTAGGATGGACTAGTTGGATCTCCTTGCAGTCCAAGGGACACTCAAGAGTCTTCTCCAACACCACAGTTCAAAAGCATCAATTCTCTGGCACTCAGCTTTCTTTATAGACCAACTCTCACATCTGTATATAACTACTGGAAAAACCGTAGCTTTGACTAGATGGACCTTTGCTGACAAAGTAATGTCTCTGCTTTTTAATCTGGTGCATTATAATGTTCCTATTCCCATTCTCTACTCCTCCCAAAAATGAGACCCTTCCTCATCTCCACATTTCCATATTCTACACTCCACGGTCAGCTAATATCTTACCTCCTCCAAAAGCCTTTCAAAGAGCATCAGTTCAGTTCAGTTCAGTCGCTCAGTCGTGTCCGACTCTTTGTGACCCCATGAATCGCAGCACACCAGGCCTCCCTGTCCATCACCAACTCCTGGAGTTCACTCAGACTCACATCCATCAAGTCAGTGATGCCATCCAGCCATCTCATCCTCTGTCGTCCCCTTCTCCTCCTGCCCCCAAATCCCTCCCAGCATCAGCGTCTTTTCCAATGAGTCAACTCTTCGCATGAGGTGGCCAAAGTACTGGAGTTTCAGCTTTAGCTTCATTCCTTCCAAAGAAATCCCAGAGCTGATCTCCTTCAGAATGGACTAGTTGGATCTCCTTGCAGTCCAAGGGACTCTCAAGAGTCTTCTCCAACACCACAGTTCAAAAGCATCAATTCTTCAGCACTCAGCCTTCTTCACAGTTCAACTCTCACATCCATACATCAGCCCAGTATTGCATTCCTACTATATTTCTGTAATATTCATTTACCTTGATCAATACATTTGTATTCGTCAGCTCCCTGTTCTGTTTATGTTCTGTGTCCCCAGTCAAGCCATATAAGAGCCCTGCAGCAAATCTTCAGGCAACTCATACTATCCAAATATGGCTTACATTACCCTCAACCAAGTCACTAGAGGGAGACAAGAATCGTGACATACAATTTGAATTCCCAAGATAACTAGCAAAATCCTAAGCATGTATTAGGGCTTCATAATGTATTGATTGTCTCAAATATACATTAATAGTAGTAAGTTTTTGGTAATAATAACAATAACAGCTAAATATATGTGCATGTGTGTGTGTGTATGTATACTTATGTGCTACATGGCTTCAGTCATGTCTCACTCCTTGAAACCCCATGGACCTGTTGCCCACCAGGCTCCTCTGTCCATGGGATTCTCCAGGCGAGAATACTGGCATAGGTAGCCTTTCCCTTCTCCAGGGGATCTTCCCAATGCAGGGACTGAACCCCTGTCTACTTGACTACATATTTATATGTAAATAATACATATGTCATATAAACATATGTGTGCTGCTAGAAAAGACTCCTGACAGTCCCTTGGACAGCAAGGAGATCAAACCAGTCATTCCTAAAGAAGACCAACCCTGAATATTCATTGGAAGAACTGGTGCTGAAGCTGAAGCTTCAATAATTTGGCCATCTGATGCAAAGAGCTGACTCACTGGAAAATACTTTGATGCTGGGAAAGATTGAGGGCAGAAGAAGGGGGCAGCAGAGGATGAGATGGTTGGATGGCATCACCAACTCATTGGACACGAGTTTGAGTGAACTCCAGGAGTTAGTGAAAGACGTGGAAGCCTGGCATGCTCCAGTCCATGAAGTCACAAGGAGCTGGACATGACTGAGACTGAACAAAAACAACAAATATATAGAGATAGATAGATTCTTTACCACTAAGCCGCCAGGTAAGGCTGGATGGTAAGGAGCAATGCAGGAGCTGCAGTTTCAGTCCCTGTGTTGGAAAGATGCCCTAGAGAAGGGAAGGGCTGCCCACTCCAGTATCCTTGCCTGGAGAATCCCATGGACAGAGGAACCTGGTGGTTACAGTCTCTGGAGTTGCAAAGAGTCACACATGACCTAGCAACTAAGCCACCACTATATATAAAAACATATATATAAATTCAGTCCTCATAACTTCCAATGATGTAGGTACTACAGTTACACCCATTTTACAGAAGAAAATAGGAACAAAAAATTTAAGTGACTTGTCAAAAGGTCACACAGCTAATAAGTAGTAGCTGAGTCAGTATCCAAATACATGCAGTGTTAATCCAGAGTCAGCATTCCCTTGACTACTTTAAGAATATTGTGTGCTTCAGTTGTGTCCGACTCTTTGAGAACCCATAGATATGGGGCCCACCATGACTCTCTGTCCATGGGATTTTCTGGGCAAGAATACTGGAGTGAGTTGCCATGCCCTCCTCCTTCACTCAATAGATGTTGTTCTAAGATTAAACAACTTTTAACACTTAAAAAAATACCTGGCGGCTCAGAGGTTAAACATCTGCCTGGAATGCAGGAGACCCAGGTTCAATCCCTGGGTTGGGAAGATCCCCTGGAGAAGGAAATGGCAACCCACTCCAGTACTCTTGCCTGGAGAATCCCATGGAGGGAGGAGCCTGGTGGGCTACAGTCCATGGGGTCGCAAAGAGTAGGACACGACTGAGCAAATTCACTTCACTTCAACACTTAAAAAAATTATAAAACACATATTAGTTCTGCTGTAAACACGGACTAGAGGAAATATGGAAAGAAGAGCTTTGATAAAGTAAGGGAGAAAAAAAAAACCTGAGCAGAAGATACAAAGCTCCCAGGAAAAAATGAGAAGGAAAAAAAAATTTGAGAAGCATTTCTCTTTAGAAAAAAAAAAAAAAATAGAGTTGTGCAATTTTTTCAAAGTCTCTGTCACTTATAAAGCATCATCCTGACTTCCTCTCATTAATATACCAAATTATATAGCATATCTCAGAGCAAGCAACCATTATTAGCAAAAACTCCACAACTCTACACCAGAATCATATAATCTTGAACCAGTGAAATGCAACCACCTTTGGACTGACACACACAACAGCTATTTAGGGTGCCAGAGAAATGGCCTGATGAAGATTCCTAGGAAAAACTGGAAAAGAGAATGTTTATTTCCAAATCTTTCAAATTTGATGAGGCTGTTGAAAGTCAGGGAGAAAAATACAAGATTAAAAGGCAACAAGAGATTCTTGATAATTGAGAGATGATGGAAAGTGGAGGCAAGTGATGTAGGTTTGTATATAACTTATACTATATAATTTATGAAGCCTTTTCCTGTACATTATTTATTTTAATTCATACGATAACCTGGTCCAATCAGGTAGTGTTATCATGTTATCATCTCTACAAAATTACCCTCTGCAAATAGTGCTCAGAGATGATAACTTTTTAGAGTCTTTTGGCTAGGAAGTGAAGAAGCCAGGACTAAAGACCAGGTCCTCTAAAACAAAGGTCCTTTCCATATAGCATGTGGTTTTCTCTCAAAAAACAAACAAAAAGAGCCTCTTGTATTACAGAGGGGGGAAAAAGTAACAGTGATTGCTAAACAGATAATGATTGAAGCATGATAATTACAAGTCTCATTTCTCTGCTCTTTTGAGGAAACCACATCTTCTTCTTGAAAGTGAAATAATAAGTAATGAAAAAAGCCCTCTTGGTTGCTTTCCATATCAGTGCTCCCTAACTCCACTTCTCCCTTCCTGGGTCTGGACAGTGTAACAATCTCTGTAACACGGACTCCACCCCACCCACGAAAAACAAGCCTCATGACTCCATGCAGGGAAATGCCAAAGGAAACCCAGAGAAAATCTAGAACCCTGAAAATAAAGCAGTTTCTCCATAGAGCACAGCATAATTCCCCCAAAGAAAGTTAAATAAAGGGTGATTATGTAGAAGCACTGTGTGGCATGCCATATGTATTGTGGGGAGGACGAAGGGGTACAGGGAACTAGGGTCTGAAAATGGAAGAAAAATTTAAAAAGCAGGTAAATTCTATCTAGAGTTTGTTATGGCTGAAGGAGTCTATGCCACAAAGGAAAGGAAACTGCTTCTTCAGAGCTCTACAATTTCCTGAGGAACAGAGATCAACAAACAAATCCACCCTTTCTCAGAACTAACACATGAAACTCTTTCAACATTCCTATGCAAGGGATGACAAGTCAGACATTTCACTGAAGAAGCAGTCAGTATGATTATCCCCACAGAGGCCATCCCTGTTTACCCCTTCTGTCACAGAGATGCCTATAAGCCTTGGCATGTTGCCAGTCTAACATGTAAGCAACGTGGTTCCAGGTAAAGAAGGCTCTATATAAGTCAAATATTATTTTTCTCTTCTTTTATTAATTCATTCAGTATGCATATGCATATGCTTGACATAGCTGTAGATTCTTGGGATAAAGTAGTGAACAAAATAAAGTTTCTGCCCTCATAAGTTCACACTCTAAATCCAAACTGAACTACCTCAAGATTTCTTCCACCTCTAAGATTCTATGGTTCCATTACTAGAGAAAAGGCTTCAATTGCAAACCCCCTAGCAGAGAGACACTTTGAACACCTAAAGGAAAAAGTTCACCTTATAGCCTCAGCATCTACATAACGCTTAATGGTCAGTAAAAGCTTTTTCACAGAAAGGAGGTAACTGTTACAGTAAAGATATGGAAACTAAAATTCAGGATGGTAAAGTAAATTACCTACTGTTACACAAATGGTGAGTGGTAGAGCTAAGAACTCTATCCTGACCTAGAACTATTCTAGATGTGCCTCATAATCTTGATGTAACTGATTAGGGCTTTATTTTTAAGGACTGCTGCTGCTGCTGCTGCTAAGTCGCTTCAGTCGTGTCCGACTCTGTGCGACCCCATAGACGGCAGCCCACCAGGCTCCCCCGTCCCTGGGATTCTCCAGGCAAGAACACTGGAGTGGGCTGCCATTTTTAAGGACTATTCAGTTATTAAAGTCATCTCCCCAGAAGTGAGAGTCTCTGCATCTTTGCTTACCTCTGAATTTACTAGTACCAGACAATTCAACACAATTTTTCTGTAATGGGGTCAAGAGATAAGAGTTGAAAGAGTTTCGGGATGAAAGTACCTTTAAAAGTTATCTAGTTATTTCTCCTCACTTCTCAGATGAGGGAACTGATAGGGAAGGGCAGAATTTGCCAAAAACCACAGACAATCAAGGGAGATCTAGCAACAAAATCCAACTCTTTCTATCATAACACTGTCTGTCCTAGGTTCCTTGAAGGAAAGAAGAATTATTAAATGTTTTTGTATTTCTACCAATACTCAGAAAATACATCTACCATAGTGCTACCGGCATACTACATTACTCAACAAATTAACTATTAAGAAAATTTTGTTTTCAAGCCTAACTTTTCCTTCTCCCTGAATTTCTCTATTCCAGTCAAGCCAGAGAATTTTCAACAGCTTCTAGACCAATACCCTGAGCTAAAAGACTCCAGTAGGTACCGTAGAAACAAATACAACATGGTAATGTAACTATACTCCAATAAAAATAAATTTAAAGAATAAAATTAGGCAAAATTTTTATTCTCTTTCAGGTTATTTGATTCATCTGTAAAACAGGGATAATAATACTTATGCTGATTATCCCAAAGGGTAGTCAGGTAGAATATATGAGCAAATGGCCATAATCAATTTAAAAAGAATAAAGCACCATGCAAATAAAAGGAACTACAATTAATTACTAGTATTATTACTCAGAAATACTGCATATTTTAGAGGTCAGAAGCTATCTTATAAAATCAGTTTATGAAGAGGCAAAAGCAATGTGACATAGCTGGAAGATCGTAAGGACAGAGTTGGCCCTGTGTCTGAATCCAGACTTTGCGACCTTGAAAAGTTATTTAAACAAACAGCCTCCTCATCTGAAAATGGGAGCTATTACTACTCTGAAGAATAAGTAACAAATATTTACAAATATACATCTAAAAGCATCTTGTTTGTATGGTATAAAATGGTGTCATTATAAAGTTCCTTTTCCAGAGAGCTTAGAACTTCAGGTTTTTATCTAGCATTCACACTGCGTGAACAGTTGAAACATCTGTAATGTCAAGTAGCTGAAGCTGATTTTTAAAGAAAAACTAAAGAAAAGAAAAAGAAAAAAATCATCACCAACAACAATAACAACAGTATCCCTGATCAACATATTAAAGCAAAATTTTAGATGCTAATTAACCTAGCATATTAGCAATTGGGCCAGAATTTAGGAGCCAGTTCTATCAATGGGCATTTTCTCAGTCATTCAGACAAACTGTTGTGCTTATTTCAAATCCACTGTACTAAGGCTCTCTTTGTTGACTGGATTGTTGGATTATTGCCTGCATTCTGTCTTCTGTGAAAATGCCAAATGTATAGAAATTTCAGTCACCAGATTAAACGTTCGTCTTGACAATATATTATGCTGTTTGGTGTCATGTTGACATCCTGCTGATGATGTTCACGGCTCTATGCTTTTATTTTGTTCTTTGGTTTCAGTAAGAAGGAAAGTTAAAAGCCCTTAGACTAATGAATTCAGATTCTTTTCAGATACAGTGCCGCTTCTCTTCCACGAGATCAGGAAAAGGATATATTTCTGGCTGCAGACATATGTGGTACAGACATGAGATCACAGCTTTAAGCTTAATAGAACATAACAATCTACTCACTGTTTACACTTTAGCCCAACAGGCAGCTGGAAATCACAACTAACCATATGCAGTGCTGAACAAGTGGTCATGACTTTATTAATAAAGCCAAGCATTAACAAATAAGATTCTGGGAATGGTACAGTGAGGGGCAGGAGTTTCATACCATAGGCCCCTCCAAGTACTAGGCATAGGGCCCAGACTATTGTTGAAAATGTCCTTTGGGATTAGACTATTCTTTCTGCCAGGATTTCATTTGCCATCTTTCATATTTCCCAGTTCTCTATACAGTGTTTAATCAGCTGCTAGGGACTGGTTAGAAAGGACTCTGATTATTCTTGCATCCTAACATCCTGAAAAGGAGTGCATTATAAAATTATCTATATACAATTAAATCACATAGAGAAATACTTTTCATACTACAGAAAACTATTTTAACTAGAAAAAGAGATGCAAATAATACCCCATTAATCCTTCCAAAGTGTATGACATTTCTAGTAATATTATCTCTGATTTATTGATGAAAAACTGATGAGAAAGGCTTAAGGATACTACAGGTAAATTACAAAGCAAAGATTTAGATAGATGTCCAAATCCCATGCTTTCACTGGTCAATGACTGCCATAGAGAGTAAATTAACTGATAAGTCTGGTATATCATAATTCCTTTCTGCACTGAGATGTACACAAGTGTACTCGGTATCTGAATCAATATTTAACATAGAAGTATTTCTTATACATATCAGTGTCACAATTTATAAACTTCTATCCAGTTCTTTCATTTCTTTACCATGCCTAACAGATAGCATCAAATCCCAAATTTGTAACCCAAGTACGAAAATCACAGGACAGGTGTAAGAGTGTAAAACCATCAACATACATACCAAGCTTTCATGAAACTGACTTGACCCTACTGGGTCAGCAAATATTAAATAATCAGCAAGTCCTATAAAGTATGGTGCAGAAATTAGAAGTTTGCTAGAGTAACTAGCTCATCCAAGTGAAATTTATTCAAGTGTAATAAGTACAGAAGGTAAATCTGGGTCTGCAATCTAACTCCTCAGACTAGATTTAAGGTATCGGATGGATTTTGATGAAGCACCTTTTGCATCTATGTGTAATCTGATTTTAGTTTTGTGTTTGAAACAGTAGTAAAGTTCCTTATTTGAAGTACATTGTATTGTCTTTGTTTGGAATTGTTACCATCAGGATAAATATACCTCGCATTTTCCATTGGGCCCAACATAAGAACTATATTCAGGAAACAAGAGCAGTGCAAAGAACAATGTTCCAAATGTACCTTCTCTCATAGCATGCCAGATTCATGACAGACTAAGACAGACAGCATGCTCTCCACTGAGAGCTCTACTGATGCCACGGGAGTCCAAGCCATTCACACAGTTATGACATAGAAAGCAACCACATTTTCTTCCTTGGGGCTTAAAGAAAAGAACTAGCTCTCATCACAGTCAATAATGTGTAACCACAGCGCAAGGCAAGAGAAAAAGAAAGAACACGTCCCAGTGAAGTATGAGATTAATCTCAGATAATTATCCCAAGCAATTACAAATCACCATGAAATACAGCTTTCAATCCTACCCTCAGCTTAGACACATCACAAAATGAAAATGAATGATTAAAAATACTAGGAGCTAATAGGCAAAAAAGTATGGATGGAAAAGATATAATGCCCATATTTCCAATGGACTAAACACTGATAACAGTGTACAGAAAAATTGTTGTCTAGTGCTAGATAACATATATACACAAACATAAAGCCTATGAAATTTCCTGGGGAGCAGGAAATGTTATAAAAGTATGTTTCAAAAGTAACTTTCCTAGAAAACATTACACCTAATATAGTATTCTTTTAACTGTATATTCATTATGAAATAATTATTCAGTTAACTAGCATTTGTATTATGTTTTGAAATGATAGCAGGCGACAGAGACAGAGAAAAAAGAATGCAAAAAAACACTAGACAAGTAAAAAAACAATAATTTCTAATCTCTTTTTACCCAATATCAAAATTTATGAAAAGTTCAGATAAAAAACAAATAAGATCTTTTCAACAAATGGTGCTAAGAAAACTGAATACCTACACAAAACAATAGAGTTAAACCCTTACCTTACACTATATACAAAAATTAACTCAAAATGGATCAAAGACCTGAACTTAAAAGCTAAAATATCAAAACCCTTAGATGACTTAGGGGAAGTCTTCATGACATTGCATTGCAATAATTTCTTGGATATGATACAAAAGCACAGGCAGCAAAAGAAAAATAGATAAACTGGAATTCATCAAATTAAATGACTTATGTGTATCAAAGGACACTATCAGGAGAGTGAAACAACACACAGAAAAAGAAAAGCTTTCAAATCATATATCTGATAAGTTATTAATATCCAGAACACATAAAGAACTGCTACAATTCAATAGCAACAATTTCAAGCACAATTCAAAAATGAGCAAAGGATTCAAACAGGCATTTCTCCAAAGATCTACAAATGGACAATAAATATAGCAAATATGTTCAACATGATCTGTCATTCAGTCAATTCAGTTCAGTCACTCAGTCGTGTTAGACTATTTGCAACCCTGTGGACTGAAGCACGCCAGGCTTCCCTGTCCATCACCAACTCCTGGAGGTTACTCAAACTCATGTCCATTGAGTCAGTGATGCCATACAACCATTTCTTCCTCTGTCATATTCTTCTCCTCCTGCCCTCAATCTTTCCCAACATCACAGTCTTTTCAAATGAGTCAGCTCTTTGCATCAGGTGGCCAAAGTATTGGAGTTTCAGCTTCAATATCAGTCTTTCCAATGAACACCCAGGACTGATCTCCTTTAGGATGGACTGATTGGATCTCCTTGCAGTCCAAGGAACTCTCAAGAGTCTTCTCCAACACCACAGTTCAAAAGCATCAATTCTTTGGCACTCAGCTTTCTTTATGGTCCAACTCCCACATCCATACATGACTACTGGAAAAACTATAGCTTTGACTAGATGGACCTTTGTTGGCAAAGTAAAGTCTCTGGTCTTTAATATGCTGTCTAGGTTGGTCATTGGTGAAGGCAATGGCACCCCACTCCAGTACTCTTGCCTGAAAATCCCATGGACGGAGGAGCCTGGTGGGCTACAGTCCATGGGGTCGGTAAGAAACGGAGATGACTGAGCGACTTCACTTTGACTTTTCACTTTCATGCATTGGAGAAGGAAATGGCAACCCACTCCAGTATTCTTGCCTGGAGAATCCCAGGGATGGTGGAGCCTGGTGGGCTGCCATCTATGGGGTTGCACAGAGTCAGACACGACTGAAGCAACTTAGTAGTAGTAGTTGGTTGGTCATAGCTTTTCTTCCAAGGAACAAGTGTCTTTTAATTTCATGGCTGCAGTCACCATCTGCAGTGATTTTGGAGCCCCCCCCCCAAAAAAAAAAACAAGTCAGCCACTGTTTCTACTGTTTCCTCATCGATTTGCCACCAAGTGATTGGAACAGATACCATGATCTTAGTTTTTTGAATGGTGAACTTTAAGCCAACTTTTTCACTCTCTTCTTTCACTTTCATCAAGAGGCTCTTTAGTTCTTCTTCACTTTCTGCCATAAGGGTGCTGTCATCTGCGAATCTGAGTTTATTGATATTTCTCCTGGCAATCTTGATTCCAGCTTGTACTTCTTCCAGCTCGTCGTTTCTGATGATGTACTCTGCATATAAGTCAAATAAGCAGGGCAACAATATACAGCCTTGACGAACTCCTTTTCCTATTTGGAACCAATCTGTTGTTCCATGTCCAGTTCTAATTGTTGTTTCCTGACCTGCATACAGGTTTCTCAAGGTCAGGTGGTCTGGTATTCCCATCTCTTGAAGAATTTTCCACAGTTCACTGTGTTCCACACAGTCAAAGGCTTTGGCTTAGTCAATAAAGCAGAAATAGATGTTTTTCTGGAACTCTCTTGCTTTTTCAATGATCCAGGGAATGTTGGCAATTTGATCTCTCTGGTTCTTCTGCCTTTTCTAAAACCAGCTTGAACATCAGGAAGTTCACGGTTCACGTATTGCTGAAGCCTGGCTTGGAGAATTTTGAGCATTACTTTACTAGCGTGTGAGATGAGTGCAATTGTGTGGTAGTTTGAGCATTCTTTGGCATTGCCTTTCTTTGGGATTGAAATGAAAAATGACCTTTTCCAGTCCTGTGGCCACTGCTGAGTTTTCCAGATTTGCTGTCATCTTGAGTGCAGCACTTTCACAGTATCATCTTTTAGGATTTGAAATAGCTCAACTGTAATTCCATCATCTCCATCAGCTTTATTTGAAGTAATGCTTTCTAAGGCCCACTTGACTTCACATTCCAGGATGTCTGGCTCTAGGTGAGTGATCACACCATCATGATTATTTGGGTCATGAAGATCTTTTTTTGTACAGTTCTTCTATGTATTCTTGCCACCTCTTCTTAATATCTTCTGCTTCTGTTAGGTCCACACCATTTCTGTCCTTTATTGAGGCCATCTTTGCATGAAATGTTCCTTGGTATCTCTCATTTTCTGGGAGAGATCTCTAGTCTTTCCCACTCTATTATTTTCCTCTATTTTTTTGCACTGATCACTGAGAAAGGCTTTATCTCTACTTGCTATTCTTTGGAACTCTGCATTCAAATGAGTATATCTTTCCTTTTCTCCTTTGCATTTTGCTTCTCTTCTTTTCACAGCTATCTGTAAGGCCTCCTCAGACAGCCAGTTTGCTTTTTTGCATTTCTTTTACTTTGGAATGGCCTTGATCCCTGTCTCCTGTGCAAAGTTACAAACCTTTGTCCATAACTCATCAGTCACTCTGTCTATCAGATCTAGTCCCTTAAATCTATTTCTCACTTCCACTGTATAATCATAAGGGATTTGATTTAGGTCATACCTGAATGGTCTAGTGGTTTTCCCCACTTTCTTCAATTTAAGTCTGAATTTGGCAGTAGGGAGTTCATGATCTGAGCCACAGTCAGCTCCCGGTCTAGTTTTTGCTGACTCTATAGAGCTTCTCCATCTTTGGCTGCAAAGAGTATAATCAATCTGATTTTGGTGTTGGCCATCTAGTGATGTCCATGTGTAGAGTCTTCTCTTGTGTTGTTGGAAGAGGGTGTTTGCTATGATCAGTGTGTTCTCTTGGCAGAACTCTATTAGTCTTTGCCCTGCTTCATTCTGTACTCCAAAGCCAAATTTGCCTGTTACTCCAGATGTTTCTTGACTTCCTGCTTTTGCATTCCAGTCCCCTATAATGAAAAGGACATCTCTTTTGGGTGTTAGTTCTAAAAGGTCTTGTAGGTCTTCACAGAACTGTTCAGCTTCTTCAGCATTACTGGTCGGGGCATAGACTTAGATTCCCATGATACTGAATGGTTTGCCTTGGAAACGAACAGAGATCATTCTGACGTTTTTGAGATTCCATCCAAGTACTGCATTTCAGACCCTTTTGTTGACTATGATGGCTACTCCATTTCTTCTAAGGGATTCCTGCCCACAGTAGTAGATATAATGGTCATCTGAATTAAATTCCCCCATTCCAGTCCATTTTAGTTCACTGATTCCTAGAATGTTGACGTTCACTCTTGCCATCTCCTGTTTGACCACTTCTAATTTGTCTTGATTCATGAACCTAACATTCCAGGTTCCTATGTAATATTGCACTTTACAGCATCGGACTTTGCTTCTATCACCAGTCACATCCACAACTGTGTGTCGTTTTTGCTTTGGCTCCATCCCTTCATTCTTTCTGGAGTTATTTCTCCACTGATCTCCAGTAGCATATTGGGCACCTACCAACCTGGGGAGTTCATCTTTCAGTGTCCTATCTTTTTGCCTTTTCATCCATCATTAGGCAAATGCAAATCAAAACCACAATGAAATACAATATCACATCCACTAGGCAGGCTATCATAAAAAAAAAATGGAAAATAACAATTTCCTCTCCTACGGCTACACTCTTACCTTCTCCAAGTCTTTGCTCAAATGTCATGTTCTCAATGACTCCTACTCTGATCATTCTATTTAATAAAACTGTTTCCTTGCATTATCAATGTACCTTATCCTACTCTAAATTTCTTTTTCTATAGACCTTATACAATTCTAATATACTATTTAACTTACTTATCATGCTTGTCATTATCCCTCTGTCCCATCAGTAATATAAACTCTGTGAGAATTAAAATTATTTGTTGTATTCACTAACATATTTTAAGTGCAAGAATAGTACCTATCGCTGGATGAGTGAACTGATTAATTTGTTGCCTGGAGACAGAAAGGAGCTTACAATTTTGAAAACCAAGTCACTCTTAAAATTTATCAGTTATTATCCTCTTTAACACCAAATATTATTTTCTACTTATTATCAACAAATAGCCAAAGTACTGTGGCTTACAATGTAAGTGTCCCACTTTGCTGAACATTTCAAAGTAATGAGGTCTTAAACTTTTATTCATATGTTAACATTTACAGTACATGTGCCAGTTATTTACTTACTGTCTCTGACGCTCACATCATCCTTCAATACTTTGCTCTGTGATTCTGAGGCACTATATTTCCCATGCTCCCTTGCCAGCTGGCTTCCTATTAGGCTCAACCAATGAGAGGGACTAGTGTGAAATTAGAAGGTGGAAGGAGGAGAAAAGAAACTTCCTTTTTCTAGCTTGTGAGAGCATCCCTCCAGCAGCAAAATATGCTTATGGCTGCACCATTTTACATTCCCATCAGCTTAGCTTCTTTTAGCACTCCCAATACCAGCTGCCTAACCCCCTCAAAGATACCAACACCAGCTGACAATTCTCCTCTCAGTGATTAGAGCAGAAGCCATGTCATGTTTCCCTCAGTAGGCTGAGCAAGTCACACAGCACACCCTTTCCCCAGAAATCTAACCCAGTCATAATTTTTTTCCAAGTTCCTAAACTCAAGCCACGTTCTTTCCACACAAATGGAAGCTGGCATCACTGGCAGCTGCTCCCTACAGTTATATCTGGAAGCATTATAGATATAGGAACTATTGACTTCCCTTTTTGTTTTTTCAACCTTCCAATAATGGGGGAGCCTGGTGGGCTGCCGTCTATGGGGTCACACACAGTCAAACATGACTGAAGTAATTTAGCAGCAGCAGCAATACCTGTATAGCAAGTATCCTCAATTAAGTCCTATCCACTTAAACTGTTTATCATGATTTTTGTTCTCCTGACTAGATGTGACTATGCTTGACTATACAGGCAGACCAGAAGATTGACAATGGAATAAATTTACATTTGAACCAGAATTTACACTAAGAACTAAACATAATACAGATTTTTTCCATATTATCTTAACCAAAGAATGAGAAACAAGTCTTTCAAACAGAACAAATTGAGATATAGAAGTACTATACTCGTATCTGTGTAAGCTTGCTGCTGCTGCTAAGTCACTTCAGTCGTGTCCGACTCTGTGTGACCCCATAGAAGGCAGCCCAACAAGGCTCCTCAGTCCCTGGGATTCTCCAGGCAAGAACACTGGAGTGGATATATTCCCAAGTATTTTATTCTTTTTGTTGCAAAGATGAATGGAATTGTTTCCTTAATTTCTTTTTCTGCTTTCTAATTATTAGTGTATAGGAATCCAAGGGATTTCTGTGTGTTGATTTTATATCCTGAAACTTTACTATATTCATTGATTAGTTCTAGTAATTTTCTGGTAGAGTCTTTGTGTGTGAAGTCGCTCAGTCGTGTCCAACTTTTTGCGACCCAGTGGACTGTAGCCCACCAGGCTCCTCTGTCCATGGGATTCTCCAGGCAAGAATACTGGAGTGGGTTGCCATTTCCTTGGGTTTTCTATGTAGAGGATCATGTCGTCTGCAAACAGTGAGAGTTTTACTTCTTCTTTTCCAATTTGGATTCCTTTTATTTCTTTTTCTGCTCTGATTGCTGTGGCCAAAAATTCCAGAACTATGTTGAATAGTAGCGGTGAAAGTGGGCACCCTTGTCTTGTTCCTGACTTTAGGGGAAATGCTTTCAATTTTTCACCATTGAGGATGATGTTTGCTGTGGGTTTGTCATGTATAGCTTTTTTTATATTGAGGTATGTTCCTTCTATTCCTGTTTTCTGGAGAGTTTTTGTCATAAATGGATGTTGAATTTTGTCAAAGGCTTTCTCTTCATCTATTGAGATAATCATATGGCTTTTATTTTTCAATTTGTTATGTGGTGAATTACATTGATTGATTTGCGGATATTGAAGAATCCTTGCATCCCTGGGATACTTGGGAATATATCTACCTAAAGAAACTAAAGACCTATATATAGAAAACTATAAAACACTGATGAAAGAAATCAAAGAGGACACTAATAGATGGAGAAATATACCATGTTCATGGATCGGAAGAATCAATATAGTGAAAATGAGTATACTACCCAAAGCAATCTACAGATTCAATGCAATCCCTATCAAGCTACCAGCAGTATTTTTCACAGAACTAGAA
>SJYT01059662.1:0-80443 GCA_006410635.1 Cephalophus harveyi
TTAAAGTATATATAAGACTTCTATATACTCTCTAGTATATAGAGCCATCTCTAGTAGATTTTAGCTACTTTATTTTCAAGCAAACACTGAATATACTACTTACAAATGGTGGATGCTCTTCTTGACATTCTCAAAATAGAAATTCTGTAAGGACATCATCATAACATAAGTAATACTGTCAACATCATGGCAGAAATTCACTTAAAATTATATCTGTGAACTCCTCTCTGATGAAGCCTTGTTTTCATATTCTTTCTTATGTTCTTCCCAAAGCCTAACTTCATGAGGCCCTGAGATGTAGCATGCATTCAAACATTAGCTGACTGGATAAAAGACTACTCAGTTCAGTTCAGCCACTCAGTCATGTCTGACTCTTTATGACCCCATGGACAGCAGGACACCAGGCCTCCCTGTACATCACCAACTCCTGGAGCTCACTCAAACTCATGTCCATTGAGTCAGTGATGCCACCTAACCATCTCATCCTCTGTCATCCCCTTATCCTCCTGCCCTCAGTCTTTCCCAGCATCAGGGTCTTGTCTAATGAGTCAGCACTTCACATCAGGTGGCCAAAGTATTGGAGTTTCAGCTTCAGCATCAGTCCTTCCAATGAATATTCAAGATTGATTTTCTTTAGGATTGACTGGTTTCATCTCTTTGCAGTCCAAGGGATGCTCAAGAGTCTTCTCCAACACCACAGTTCAAAAACATCAATTCTTTGGTGCTCAGCCTTCTTTATGGTCCAGGTCTCACGAATACTGGAAAATCCATAGCTTTGACTAGACAGACCATTGTCAATAAAGTAATATCTCTGCTTTTTAATATGCTGTCTAGGCTTTTCATAGCTTTTCTTCCAAGGAAAATGTGTCTTTTAATTTCATGGCTGCGTCACCACCTGCAGTGATTTTGGAGCCCAAGAAAATAAAGTCTGTCAGTGTTTCCATTGTTTCCCCACCTATTTACCATGAAGTGATTGGACCAGATGCCATGATCTTAGTTTTCTGAATGTTGAGTTTTAAGCCAACTTTTTCACTCTCCTCTTTCACTTTCATCAAGAGGGTCTTTAGTTCCTCTTAACTTTCTGCCATAGGGTGGTGTCATCTGCACAGCTGAGGTTATTGATATTTCTCCCTGTAATCTTGATTCCAGGTTGTGCTTCATCCAGCATGGCATTTTGCATGGAAGGGCCCTTGGAGAAAGAAAAGGCAACCTACTCCAGTATTCTTGCCTGGGAAATCCCATGGACATTACAGTCCATGGGGTCGCAAAGAGTCAGATATGACTGAACATGAGCATTACAGGATAAGATTTACACAAGGATCCATTGATGTGCATTTTACATAAGCATTCCATATATTTCACATAGAATTACTTCCCTGGTGACTTAGACGGTAAAGCGTCTGCCTACGATGCGGAAGACCCAGGTTCAATCCCTGGGTTGGGAAGATCCCCTGGAGAAGGAAATGACAACCCATTCCAGTACTCTTGCCTGGAAAATCCCATGGACGGAGGAGCCTGGTAGGCTACAGTCCATGGGGTCACAAAGAGTCGGACACGACTGAGCGACTTCACTTTCACATAGAATACAGATCTATTACACACACATTATACATATACATACATATTACATGTATTTTACATGTGTGTCTGTTTCCCTAGCAAAAGGTGGTACAATATAAATATAAGTGAATTATCTGTGGTTTACAGAAAATCTATAGTGTGGAATATACACTTCTGTGTTATGACAGACTCACCAATATTCCCTCTTTAACATTACCCCTTCATGCATCAGTGATATGCCTCACTCATTTTTACATATCAATCCACCATATCTGATTAAGACTGAACTTAAAATTCTTAAAATGAAGAGCTCTACTTTCCTCTCCTCTAATTCTCCCCAATCATTTCTAGAATGTGCCTCTAGATGGGGAATATATCCATCTTGGTGCAGATTTCATCAGAAGCAGACCTTGAGATAAGGATGGAAGTATAAGTAGTTTACTTGAGAAATGATCCAGAAAATACCAGTTAGGGAGAGAGGGAAGAAAGTTAATAAAGCTCACAATATCAAGCCAGTTACCCCCCTATACCAATTACAGTGGGGTCCCATAGGACACAGTATAAAGAATATAAGCCAGAGTGGTCCCAACCAAGGAACTAGGAGGCTACAGTATTTATCTAACAAATCTGTATTTACTCGGTGGTACTTCTGGCTTGCTCTCCAAGAGGACTGGGTGTGCAAGTAAGGCCAAGAGGAAACAAACAAAAAATATCAGGCAGAGGGTGTTCCTAGAAAATATCCAGTAAATATGGGCAGAGCACTAAATGCATCTGTTGGCAGAACTGTCTACTTATTCCCGGATTAAAGAGTGCTTCCTCTTTTTTTCTGTAGGAACTGAGCCCACGAAGATCACTGAGAACAACATTGCTACTCACAGTTAATGGCAAAGAGAAATTTGTGACCGTACTAAAGGCAAAAGAGATGACTTCACTCGCAAACTTTGACTCATGGATTAAGAAGGGAACACAACGAAGAGCACCTCATCTAAGCTAGATTCTATAAAATTATTCTTATAAATAGAAATTTAATTAGGTAGAGGGAAATTAGGAGCTTCTTAAGTAATTTGAGTCACAAAGGACTGAACCCAAGTGTCATCTTTACACTTGTAAGGTATATCACCATAACAAGTATTTAATTTCCCAGAAACTGAGTTTCCTAGTCCTTAAAATAATTACCTACAATTCAAGGACTATCAGAGAATTGACTGAAATAATAACTATCATAAGTTAACTTATACATATGTTTTTACATGTATGCTACACACACACATACACATATAACATATAATATAGCTAACAAATAGCACTAGCTAAGTACTCAGTATAAACTGCTAGTTTTACAGGAATATCTTACAGAAATAAAATTACTGAAATTTGTAACAGCTGAATGACTTGCCTAAGGCCACTCTGGTAGTGAATAAATAAGCACAGCACTGAAATCTGGGTCCTCCATATTAATCAAAGGATCTCATCTTCGAAGATGGACAACAAACAAAACCAAAACTAAACAGTAAGTTTTCATGGAGGCACAAAAGTACCTTTAAATGTGAATGAATATTAATACTGTAACCGAATAGGACCCTATGGGGAGTTCCCAAGACAGATTTCCCCCCACTATGTCCTCTGCCTGCCCCTTGTCTGTAGAAAACTTTAGCCTCCAAGGCTGAGTTCCAAAGAATAAATTTAACTGGAGAAGTGGGGAAATGGCAGAAAGAACGGAAAACAGTCAAGTAAAACAAAATAAGAATATGTCAGCCATTAAACAAAGTCAAGGACTTCAACGGCCATCAAAACATTCTGAGCCCTGATCTTCAGGCTGTTCTGCAGACATGAAGACCCCCACTAGGTGGAAGAAGTTAACTTCCTGCTGTCCACAACCTGGTAGACCCCAAGTTGGTTTAGAACCAGAAAGTTGAACATGTAGACTCCTGATTACCTCATCACCAACCAATCAAAAGAATGTCCAGGAGCTGCACACACTGCACAACTGCCCCTCCTTCACATTCTGTCTTTAAAAACATCTCCCTGAAAGCTACTGGGAAGTTTAGGCATTTTCAGAACCAGCTACCTGGACTCCTTGTTTGGTGCCCTGAAATAAAGGCTGCACTTGCCAGGGCTTCCCTGGTGGCTCAGATGGTAAAGAGTCTTCCTGCCCTGTGGGAGACTCGGTTCCATCTCTAGGTCAGGAAGTTGCCCCTGGAGAAGGAAATGGCAACCCACTCCAATATTCTTGCCTGGAAAATCCCATGGACAGAGGAGCCTGGCAGGCTACAGTCCACCGGGTTGCAAAGAGGTGGACACAACTGAGCAACTTCACTTTTTCTTTTGCCTTCACCACAAAGCATTGTCAGTAGATTGGCTTTACTGCACAGGCAAGTGGACCCAAGTTTAGTTTGGTAACAATACTTTATTTTAGTAGTAAATACGGCTGAATTTTAGAGTTAAACTTGGGCTAGTATAAACTTATCTTATAAAAGGGATTTTAAAAGTGCAAAACATTTTTTAACATGGCAATGATTCATTTAGGATGCATTCAACTAACCAAAATTCTTAATTAACTAAATATCTTCAGCATCCCTAGAAAAGTGAGGGCAACCCCATGAGCAATCATTATCTTAGATACGATGTTTAAAAAACAAACAAGGCTATCACCACCAGTTTGAAATATGTCTATGTACTCTGCCAACTCACATTTTTGCAATGAGGATTTCTATTCAATTAATACATGATGATCCTGATGTCCTGAAGTAACAAATATAGATCCAATCACTATGAACACCAAGCTGCACTTGATGAGCCACTGAGCTAAGTTAAAAGAGTGTATCTAAATGTCAGTTAGCACTGAAATTTGTTTAAATATTCTTTTCTTCATCATTAGTCAACCAGAACACCTTACTTTCCAAGCATACTGGTAGGAATTCTTTAATTTTTATCAATGTATACATTTTTGCCTAAAGAGATTGAACTGAAATATCATCTACAAAACATCTATATCCCTTTAAATTACTAACATGAGACCAAAGAAGAAGGCCACAAGTGATGCCTCAGATAAAATGCCCTGTGTGTAGTGTGGGTTTGTCTTGGGAGCTGAGATGAGAGGAAGGTATTTCCCAGTGGTTGAACAAGGAAATTCTGAATGGGGCCAATAATTTTTTTTTTTTTATGTAATTAAAACAGAACAGCAATACCAAACTGAAATTTAACGAAACATTTCAGTTGAGTTGAAAGTCTAGTTAGTATACACGTATTATTTTAAACCAAAGAAATGTGGCATGTAATACCTAAATGACTATTTCAGAAAATACCAAATTCAATGAAACATAAAATGTGCTTTTAAAAAAATAATAAGACATAACAAGAGTAATTCCAAAAGTTTAACGAGGCAAAGCAGTGATGCTACAGATAAAACACATGAGCAATATGTTGCTAATAACACTCTTTTTGAAATTTATGTTTTAACTTTGTGACATATATACTATTTAGGTTAAATACATTATTTATGAGAAGGTTGGATCATGCTATACGAACACATTATGAATAATAATCATCGTTACCCGTTCAAAGTGAGTTTTTCCAATTGCAAACGCTGTCATTTTCACTAACTACCTGTTACATATTGAAACCAACTGTCTACCTGTGTCTCCAAATTTTTAAAAAGCATAAAATTCCCAGTGGCAGGTGGACACCTAATCAGGTGTGCTTTTTCAATCAACTCGGATGCATTTTCGAATTTGATTAACAACAGCCAAGGGGAAAATATGAAAACTGATCGGCAGTGATGCTGCGTGCCATTTGGACGTACTATACCTGTCACACCAGCCTCATCCACACCCTGGGAAAGCACAGATAGACAAAAGAATAAGCACCAAATAAATGCAATAAATACATTGCAGGGGTCCGAAAGTGAAAAGGAGTTCCTTGCCTACACCAGTTGCCCTATAGTCAAAATGGAGAGACACGTCAGAGTCCCTCTCCCTCCCTCCCCCAAGCTCTGGCTCCCTTTCCTCGTCTCCCTCCTTTTAGCCTTTCGGCCTCCCTATCCCTCCCTCTTCCAGCTGTATCTCCGGAGCCACACTGCAGCACACCACTCACCTGTCGTCGTTCTGCCATCCTTGGTCCCCGAGCAGCAAATCCCGAAACCTGTACCTGGGAGGCAGAGGGGGCACTTCGCTCTCCAGATCAACCATCCTTCTTCAAAGAGAGGGAAACGTGAGACAACGAATGGAGGAGGCGAGGAGGGCAGGCGAAAGAAAATATTGCGGAGTGGGGAGCGGCGGGGGGCGAGGACTTCGTTAAAGGCGGCGGCGGGAAGGGGGACCGCAGCAGGGGAAGGTGCCTGGGAGGATGGAGGGGGTCTGCGCCCAGCCGGAAGCTGAGGCCGAAAGGGGCCGGCTCCTCTCCTCCGGAGAGTATGATGGGGATGATGCAAACCCAGCCCAGGAGCAAAAGTCTGGCTCTGACAAGGACCGACGATGCCAAGGAACCGCCCCCAGGCTGGGCGCCGCCTCTGGTCGCCAGGACTCGGGGGAGGCGGGAATGCAAAAGTTACTTCGCCCGAAAAAAAAGAGAAAAGACGCGCGGTGCCTAGAAAGAGAGGAGAGGGGTGGGCGTGCGCGCAGCGCGAGGGTGAAAGCCCGTCCTGCCTGGCTGCAGGCGCGACTCTCCTCGGAGGGTAGCCCAGCTTGCAGCAGGTTCCCGCAGGCGGAAGCCCCGCATGGCCGCGCAGGCGCCGGGGGGCCTGGGGCTGAGGGTCCCGGCGCAGCGCAAGGGCTCTCCCCGTGGGCGGGGCCGCCGCAGAGGCCCCGCCAATGAGACGCCCCTCGTTAGCATAATGGTGACGAAGGTGCCGGGGGACGACCAATGGGGGCGAGCCTAATTAGTGGGTTCCCGGGCTGAACCCCCCCTCCGGAGGAGGGGTACCCGCGCGCTTCGAATGTCCCCAGGTCACCCGGCTCCTCGTCTTTGGCCGCCTTCAGCCAGGTAGGCAGCGTGGAAATGGCACGTTCCTGGAGAGGGAATCCCCGCTCCCAGCTTCAGGAAAGTCCTAGTCTTTTTTTTTTTTTTTTTTCTCACAGACTGAAAGCCAGGGAGGTGTTTTCCCTGATCCTGGAAAGGAATGAATAAGGGCCACTTTAGGCCGTTGCAGAGAAGTGTTTAGATGCTGGCAGGGAAGGCGCATTGGAATGCGTGGAGGATGACCTACTAGGGCAAGAGTGTGGTGCTGTGGGCTTCCACATGGCCTTCGCCTTGCTCACTGCGCCCCTGTTAGTGGTCCACGCGGGCAGAAGAAGGGTGAACCCGAGAGTCCACAGCCTACTTTTCAGAATGGACCGCAGCTTATGGGAACATGCCTATGTTGCTCTTCTACCAAACCCCGACTCCATCAGGGTATGTACATTCAGACACCAACTACTTCTCCCCTGAGAGACACGGGCCTGAGGGTACAGAGAAGGTTGTGTCACGGCCAGTGGCCTCAGGGATCTCATCGTTTGCTTGGAGGATCAAGCTTATAAATGAAGTGATACAACATGAGACACAGTAATCCAGTAACATACAGAGTTTTGGAAATACCTATGAGATAACACACTTTTTCATGCACGGAAGGGTCAAGATAGAAAATGAACCAAGTCTTTTATGTTACTTTGCAACTTATTCAAGGAAAGGGAAGAAAGCAGTGGAGCGAGCAGAGAGAATTCTATGAGTGCATGCAAAATGCTAGTTAAAAATGTTTGGTTCATTCAGGAGTCAGTGATTAATTTGGTATGATTAAATTCTCAATGAGGTCATGGAGTGGAGGGTTAAATACAAAAAGTTAGAAATTCAATAAAAAATCAAAATGTAGAAGCAGAGAAAATCGAGTGAGCACCTACCTAAATCTTAAGAATCAGCGGAAATAGATGTCTCTGTCTTCCAAGTCCTACCCATTCTTCCAGACCCACCTCAAATGACATCTCCTCTATTAGATTTTCTGATGCTTCCAGTTGGCTAAGATGCCTTCTTCCTTTGAACCCTTCATACCCTCTGTGAGTGTTTTGCTTGGAGTGCTTATTATTTTCTCGTCAGCTGTATGAGTAACTGTGCATTTTTCTACATCTTATCCCCCTTATCTTTCTAGCACAGTGCCTTCAAAATGAGTAACATCTCAACACATACTGTTGAAATACATTAAAAGCTCTTAAACCTAGGAAGTTAATCTTTTTTTTTTTTTTTCACTTTGGCTTTAGCTCCAAGTTATGTGTTTATGGTTTGTTTTTGTTTTGTGTGTGTGTTTTGCCACCAGTTTGCCAAATGAGAAAGGTGAATCGGTACATTGTTAGTTTAGGTGGGATGGGCCGGGCTTGGGGAGAGAATATCTGTTTTATCTTTTGGACCTTATAATCTGTTATTAAGATAGCTCTATGAAGTTTACTTTTTTTTTTCTTTTTTACTGTTCCAGGCTAGTATTTATATTTTTATTTATATTATTATAGTCTGCTTTTATATATAGGGCAGAAATCTGAAGTATTTATGTATCAGTAACCAATTCAGAAGCAAGGCAATAAAATGAAGAAAAAAAAATAGCTGTGTAGTGTTGGATTCTTGAGATTTTACAGATTAGAGAGTAAAGCGGCAGCATTTGATTTAAAAGAAAGCTGTGCACCCTCACCCTTATGACAGTTTGAATTATTTGGTTTCCAAGTACCCAGGAAACATTTTAAGAGGGAACAAGTACCTCAGGTAGAAAGAAAAAAAAAAAGGAATAAATAAAAACTTGCTCCACTAGTAGTGTCATAGCCCAGCTGTCAAGGATACAAAGGGTACAAAGGACCCTACTGTGTCAAAGCAAGTGGAGACCAATATGTGCCTTACAGTTGTCACCAGTGAAGAATCTTATCTTTCTGAATTTAAGAAAAGTAAAAGAATGATGCAATATAACAAATATATCCTGATAATCTTAAAATATAGCAATATTTGGGCATTGAAACTTAATTTCTTTTTCAGTTTTCTGAAGGCAGACTTTTCATTTTTTGTCATTAATTTTTACTTTTAGCTCTCCCAGCTGCCTTTCTATACTTTTTACTCTTTTTTTCATGCTGAGTCATGCCATTTCCTGCTGTTAAAACATACTTTCCTCTTTCACTCTTTTTATCTTGGTTTCCTTTTTTCAATGTACTCTTTTAATCTCCTATTTCATAGACTCTGTGTGTGTGTGTGTGTGTGTGTGTGTGTGTGTGTGAAAGCTTTCATTTTACCATGACATGAGAGTCTATTTTTAGAAACAATTTTAACTTGGTTCTGTACAATTTTGCAACTTCCTTGCTGGTAATCTTGGGTGATCAAATCAAAATCTAGTGTAGATGAGAGCAATAGACTAATTTGGTCTCATAATACTATGAGAACACTCACCACAACTCTTCTGAATTACAATAGTGATGGAGTAGACCATGCCTAGACTGGTAATTAGGGAGAAGATTCATTTCCTAGTCTTTCCAGAAACAGATTTCAGAGTATCTTCTAATTTATTCCTTTTTCAATACAGAAAAGGTATTTTTTTAGATCTTTGATTTCCAGTACATTAATTATATTAATATTTAAATATAAAAATAAATGAGAGTAGAGTGAAGAATGATTGAAGAGTGAATGAAGAGTAAAGATAATGAGTGGGAAAGGATTTTGCTTACAAAAAGCAATTTCTTGATAATTATCTTGTGAATAATAAGCATGGTTGGAAATATAGAATATGTTGGAGTTTTTTAGCCCAAAATATATGCACATTACGTGTTATTTTTATGAGAACATTTTTAAAACTGCCAGTGATTATGTCTACTGAGGCCTATAAAAGTTGTTTGAAAATAAATTTTGAATAGAAAAAAATAATTTTATATATGTTAGGCTTCCTACTTCATAGATCCTTCATCTGTGTAGGCAAAAGCAGGCAGGATAATCCACATCTATTCAGCATCATTAAGTTACATAGCAGCATTTCAATGTAAAAAAGAAACGTGTTCAGTTAATTTTTTTAACAAAGATTCATGAAGTCATCACTATGAATTAAACTTCTCATAGTCTAAGGGCACAGGAGAAGGCCATCCAATAGTACACTAGAATATGGCAACACTAGTAATTGTCACTGGCAGCGTGTTGCTGAGGAGCACAGAGAGACATCTCATTCTGCTTTGGGAAAATCAGGAAGGCTTTCTGGAGGAGAGAGACATTTATGCTAAAGAATTTTAAAAGCAAATGAGAGCATCAGTAACTACATAGGTACAGATAATGGATATGAGAAAGCGATAGCAGATTCCAGCAAATGCAAAAGCTTCATGTAATTTGAGCTCAGGGTGTATATTTAGGTCGGGAGGGGACAGAGAGAAGGGAGAAAAATTGGCAGGAAGACTGGCAGCCAGGAGCTGCCTTCATTTATCATTTGGAGGGGCTTGGCATGCTTTGCCATACGTGTGGGTTTTAACTTGTAGACAATGCTGAACCTTTTGAGGATTTTTAAGGAGGTATGTGACAAAACCCAGTTCATGTTTGAAAAGACCACCATGGTTAGCAGTGAAGATGATTGATTGGTGGGGAGGACAGGAAGGGAAGAAGGGAGACCATTGATGAGCCATTCAGTACGTCAGGAAAGATATGCTGATTGTCTGAAATAATTACAGTGCAGGTGGAAAGTAGAAGACAGCTTTGTAGAAAATTAAGAAGATGGTCTTGGAAGGACCAGATAGTTGAGATATTGTGAAAGTTAATGGGGAGTGAAGAATCAATGATTCCGGGCTTCCAGGATGAGTAAGTAGGTGAAGAGTATTATTCTTGGGTGAGACGGGAATACAGAAATAGGTCTGAGTGAGAAAATGAGTTCACTCTAAGCCATCTGCAAAAGGGAGAAGTCAAGAAGGTTTGAATCTATGGGTCTGAATACCAGGAACAGATTTTTATCCAGAGATGTAAAATCAAGAAGCATCCTCTAGAGAGATACCTGCACCTGGCTCAAGGTACCAGGAAGTGACAGCAGGTCAGACACTGAGCCTGTAACGGTACCTGCGGGAGCGAATGGGCTGCAGAGGTGGGAGGCGGACAGAAGGGAATTCAGAGACAGGTGTCTCTCTATTTTCTTGATTGATTTTATTTGGTGACCCTTAATTCAAGCTAAAATAGATTCTATCTACTGGAAGAAAACTGTAACAAAACCTGTCCTATATTCTAAGCATGTCCAGCCACATGAACAGAATCATTTTTATTTCAGCAACATTGAAAAGAGGAACCAGTGGAGAGAAAATGAAAAGGCAGAATATCACCACTGACTCACCAGTTCCACCTGAAAAGCACAGGTAGGTAGTTTAGAGAGAGGCCATTTGGAGATTTATGAAGATATTCCAGTAACTAATGTGATTTACCCAAACATCCAGTGGCTTTTGCCACTCTAAAATTAAAATCTCTTCGAGAAGCAGCATGTGTGTTTGCACCTTACAATGGAAGCTTGCCATAAATTAGATTAAGGTAATATATGGCTATAGTATTTTATTATTATTTTAATAGCAGTGTCCTCTATGAGTCTCCTCTATGCTTCTGTCCCTTTTCTCAAAGCTTTCCATAAACACACATCTTATTCAGCATCACTCAATGACAGCCCATATCATTTCCCTTTACCTGTTTCTAAAGTCTCTTCCTTTGAATTTTTGGAGGAAGAAGACAGAATTAAATTAGGTAATAAGTATCAAATGTGTTTAAATACCTTTGAAGCATCTTCTCCTACAATAATCCAGGAATCACACCCACATGAGGCTTCTACCTACGAAACATATACATTTCTGCAGGGAAAAATTATCTCCAGTGGGTTTGGAAGACTCCTGCTCTCATCCTGGTTCTTCCAATCTTTATGTTGTAGTGTCCCAAATCCAGTTCACAGACAGATCAGAGAAGCCCCCGTCTCAATCTTCCTTTTACCCTGAGCCTGTCATCTCCAAACTTTCTAAAACAATAATGGTGACTATGATTTTGTCTTTTTCGCAACGCTTGTCAATTAGTAGTGGTCAACAACCTTCTAGTGAGTGAACAAGAAGCTGCCTAAGTGAATGGATTAAGTCATATTCTTATCATTCTTCAAGCATAGAAACAAAAATGCTAAGAAACTAATACCTGCAGTGTAACTGTTATGTGTCAGACATTATATTGGGGATTCACAACAATTATGAAAACCAAATAACTTTGTCCAGATTTCAAAGATGGGAAAACAGTCTCAGATGGTATCACCCAGGTAGAAGGTCCTAGGCCAAGACTCCAAACCTTGATTTTCTGACTGCAAAGTGCATGTGCTCCCCAAAATAGCTGAGAAAGAAGATTTATGATAAATAACTATTAAGTATCTGTGTTTATCAGTTGGTAATCAAAATTAAAATAAAATTATAAAGTTGCCCAGTCCAAGTCCTGCTGAGCCACTATGTTCTAGCCTATTTCCTTCTTTCTCACTTGTTTTTTTTCCCCCCTTCTCACCACGGCTGCATCATAACTTCATTATCACTTTGTCAGAGAAGACTTTCCTAATCACACTATGCGAAGATGCTCTTTGTGTTTGTGCTTTCCTGGTCTCCAGTCCCACAGCAATAGATATGAGCTCTGTAAGTGCTTCCCTTATAGCTCAGTTGGTAAAGAATATGCCTGCAATGCAGGAGACCCCAGTTCGATTCCTGGGTCAGGAAGATCCATTGGAGAAGGGATAGGCTACCCACTCCAGTATTCTTGGGCTTCCCTTGTGGCTCAGCTGGTAAAGAATTTGCTTGCAATGTGGGAGACATAGGTTTGATCCCTGGATTGGGATGATCCTCTGGAGAAGGGAATGGCTACCACTCCAGTACTGTGGCCTAGAGAATTCCATGGACTGTGTAGTCTATGGGGTTGCAGAGTTGGACACGCTTTGCAAAAGTTGGTTGCAAAGCGACTTTCACTTTCACTGTAAGGGTAAGACCTTGTGGATCTTGTCAGCATGCAGAGCAGTGTCTGGTATATAGTATGGACCCAAAACAAAGTCTGCTGAATGATAGAAAGCAAGAAAGGAAAGTAAAATGAAGTAGAGAAAGAGAAAATGAGTCAATAATCTGGTTGAATAATTGTCTAGATTTTTTAATTCTAGCATGGGAAAATTGTGATGCATATATATCAGTCAGTTCAGTCAGTCAGTTCAGTCGCTCAGTCGTGTCTGACTCTTTGCAACCCCATGAATCACAGCACGCCAGGCTTCCCTGTCCATCACCAACTCCCGGAGTTCACTCAGATTCACATCCATCGAGTCAGTGATGCCATCCAGCCATCTCATCCTCTGCTGTCCCCTTCTCCTCCTCCTCCCAATCCCTCCCAACATCAGAGTCTTTTCCAATGAGTCAACTCTTCACAAGAGGTGGCCAAAGTACTGGAGTTTCAGCTTCAGCATCATTCCTTCCAAAGAAATCCCAGGGCTGATATCCTTCAGAATGGACTGGTTGAATCTCTTTGCAGTCCAAGGGACTCTCAAGAGTCTTCTCCAACACCACAGTTCAAAAACATCAATTCTTTGGCACTCAGCTTTCTTCACAGTCCAACTCTCACATCCACACATGACCATTGGAAAAACCGTAGCCTTGACTAGACAGACCTTTGTTGGCAAAGTAATGTCTTTGCTTTTCAATATGCTATCTAGGTTATATGGCAGTCTGTATATGGTTTTTCCAGTAGTCATGTACAGATGTGAGAGTTGGACCACAAAGAAGGGTGAGTGCAGAAGAATTGATGCCCTCTAACTGTAGTGCTGTAGAAGACTCTTGAGAGGAGTCCCTTGAACTGCAAGGAATTCAAACCAGTCAATCTGAAAGGAAATCAACCCTGAATACTCATTGGAAAGTTGAAGCTCTGACACTTCGGCCACCCAATGCGAAGAGCTGATTCATTGGAAAGGACCCTGATGCTGGGAAAGATTGAAGGCAGGAGAAGAAGGGGACAACAGAGGATGAGATGGTTGGATGGCATCACCAACTCAATGGTCATGAATCTGAGCAAACTCCTGGAGATAGTGGAGGACAGAGGAGCCAGGTGTGCTATAATTCATGGAGTCACAAAGGGTCAGACACAAGTTAGCCACTGAATAACAACAACAACCATGTGCTCGCATGTGCATGTATCACACTTACCTAAGTAAGGCGTGCCAATTTATAAAGTGTTTTATCAGAGCCTTATATAAAGTATAATAGGTCTTCTCTCATGAGGATGTGACTTGAGAAGTAGAGTAATGCTTGCAAGAAAGAAAAAGAATATGGGTTATGGTCTTGGCAATTAAAATGCTTTTGTTTGTATTGAAATATTGTAAATTTTTATTGATTTAATCTAGTTGTAAATTTGATTTACAAGAAGGAAAACTTCTGCTGATTTCTGTATTATATCTATAATATATTAACAGCTTATATAGTTACTGTCTGTCCATTCCAATGTTAAAAATGACCCCAGGCTCATTTGTTTAAAATTTATAATAATTTGACAATATCTTACCTTAAGTGAATGTATATATTCTTCTCATTTTGAAAATGATTAGATAGAGGAAATGGAAAGCTAAAATAAATCACTCAATAACCACTATAAATGTTATGGAAGCCCAATTTTTCTGAATATTATCATCTGCATTCATCGTCATCTTGATTTGTGCCATTTGAGAATGAAAATAAAATGTGTGTTTACTGTACATTTTTTTAATTTATGTAATACTAGGAACACTCTCTGATATAAATCACAGCAAGATCCTCTATGATCCCCCTCCTAGAGTAATGGCTATGGTTTTTCCAGTAGTCATGTATGGATGTGAGAGTTGGACTGTGAAGAAGGCTGAGCACTGAAGAATTGATGCTTTTGAACTGAGGTGTTGGAGAAGACTCTTGAGAGTCCCTTGGAGTGCAAGGAGATCCAACCAGTCCATTCTGAAAGAGATCAGCCCTGGGATTTCTTTGGAAGGAATGATGCTAAAGCTGAAACTCCAGTACTTTGGCCACCTCATGCAAAGAGTTGACTCGTTGGAAAAGACTCTGATGCTGGGAGGGATTGAGGGCAGGAGGAGAAGGGGATGAACGAGGATGAGATGGCTGGATGGCATCACAGACTCGATGGACGTGAGTCTGGGTGAACTCCAAGAGATGGTGATGAACAGGGAGGCCTGGCGTGCTGCAATTCATGTGGTTACAAAGAGTCGGACACGACTGAGCGACTGAACTGAACTGAATTGAACTGAACTAGAGTAATGGAAACAAAAACAAAAATAAATAAATGGTACATAATTAAACATAAAAGCTTTTGCATAGTGCAGGAAACTATAAACAAGATGAAAAGACAACCGTCAGAATGGGAGAAGATAATAGCAAACAGAGCAAATGAGACAAAGGGTTAATCTCCAAAATACACAAGAAGCTCATACAGTTCAATACAAGAAAAAACAACCCACTCAAAAATTGGGCAGAAGGCCTAAACAGACAATTCTCCAAAAAAGACATCAGTTCAGTTGCTCAGTAGTGTCTGACTTTTTGTGACCCCATGGACTGCAGCACACCAAGCTTCCTTGTCCATCACCAACTCCCGAAGCTGGCTCAAACTCATGTCCAGAGAGTCAGTGATGTCATAAAACCACCTCATCCTCTGTTATCCCCTTCTCCTATCTTCAGTCTTTCAAAGTATCAGGGTATTTTTTCAAGGAGTCAGTTCTTTGCATCAGGTGGCCAAAGTATTGGAATTTCAGCTTCAGCATCAGTCCTTCCAAAGAATATTCAGGACTGATTTCCTTTAGTATCTCCTTGCTGTCCAAGGGATACTTAAGGGTCTTCTCCAACACCACAGTTAAAAAGCATCAATACCTTGGTGCTCAGCTTTCTTTATAGTCCAACTCTCACATCCATACATGACTACTGGAAAAACCATATCTTTGACTAGATGAACCTTGGTTGGCAAAGTAATACCTCTGCTTTTTAATATGCTGTCTAGGTTGGTCATACCTTTTCCTCCAAGGAGCAAGAGTATTTTAATATGGCTGCAGTCACCATCTGCAGTGATTTTGGAGCCTTCCCCCAACAAGATGAACCTTGGTTGGCAAAGTAATACCTCTGCTTTTTAATATGCTGTCTAGGTTGGTCATACCTTTTCCTCCAAGGAGCAAGAGTATTTTAATATGGCTGCAGTCACCATCTGCAGTGATTTTGGAGCCTCCCCCCACAAAAAAAATAGTCTCACACTGTTTCCATTGTTTCCCCATCTATTTGCCATGAAGTGATGGGACTGGATGCCATGATCTTCATTTTCTGAATGTTGAGTTTTAAGCCAAATTTTTCACTCTCCTCTTTCACTTTCTTCAAGAGGCTTTTTAGTTCTTTGCTTTCTGCCATAAGTGTCATATCATCTGCATATCTGAGGTTATAGATATTTCTCCCAGCAATCTTGATTCCAGATTGTTTTCATCCAACCCAGCATTTTTCATGATGTACTCTGCACTGAAGTTAAATAAGCAGGATGACAATATACAGCCTTGATGTACAGATGGCTAATAAACACATGAGAGGATGTTCAACATCACTCATTATTCAGTTCAGTTCAGTTGATCAGTCATGTCCGACTCTTTGCGACCCCATGAATCGCAGCATGCCAGGCCTCCCTGTCTATCACCAACTCCCGGAATTCACTCAGACTCACATCCATCGAGTAAGTGATGCCATCCACCCATCTCATCCTCTGTCGTCTCCTCCTCCTCCTGCTCCCAATCTCTCCCAGCATCAGAGTCTCTTCCAATGTCAACTCTTCGCATGAGGTGGCCAAAGTACTGGAGTTTCAGCTTTAGCATCATTCCAGGCAAAGAAATCCCACGGTTGATCTACTTCAGAATGGACTGGTTGGATCTCCTTGCAGTCCAAGGGACTCTCAAGAGTCTTCTCCAACACCTCAGTTCAAAAGCATCAATTCTTCAGCACTCAGCTTTCTTCACAGTCCAACTCTCACATCCATACATGACCATTGGAAAAACCATAGCCTTGACTATACGGACCTTTGTTGGCTAAGTAATGTCTCTGCTTTTCAATATGCTATCTATCACTCATTATTAGATAAATGCAAATCAGAACTAAAGGGTATCACCTCACAATGGTCTGAGTGGCCATTATCAAAAAAATCTGCAAGCAATAAATGCTGGAAAGGTTGTGGAGAAAAGAGAGCTCTCTGGCACTGTCAATGGCAATGCAAATTGGTACAGTCACTATGGAGAACAGTATGGAGATTCCTTAAAACCTAGGAATAAAGCTACCATATGACCCAACAATCCCACTCTCGGATATATATGCTGAGGAAACCATCATTAAAACAGACACATGTGTCTCTTTCAATTCTGGTTTCCTTGGTGTGTATGCCCAGCAGTGGGATTGCTGGGTCATAAGGTCATAAGGGGGATTCAGGACTGGGAGCTCGTATACACCCGTGGTGGATTCATGTCAATGTATGGCAAAACCAATATGGTATTGTAAAGTAAATTAAAGTAAAAATAAAATTAAAAAAAAAAATTAATAAAATAAAATAAAAATATTTGACTACAAAAAAAAAAAAGACACATGTATCCCAATATTCATTGCAGCACTATTTACACTAGCTAGGACATGGAAGCAACCTAGATTCCCATCAACAAAAAAATGGATAAAGAAGTGGTACATATACACAATGGAATATTAGTGAGAAAAAGAATGCATTTGACTCAGTTCTAATAAGGTGGATGAACCTAGAGCCTATTATACACAGTGAAGTAAGTAAGAAAGAGAAAAACAAATATCATATATTAGCACATATATATGGAATCTAGAAAGATAGTATTGATGGAACTATCTGCAGGGTAGCAATGGAAACACAGACATAGAGGGCAGACCTGTGGACACAGGAGAAGGAAAGGGTGGAATGAATTTCAAGAGTACAATGGAAACATATACATTACCATATGTAAAATAGATATTCAGTGGAAATTTACTGTATAATGCAGGGAGCTCAAATCTGGTGCTATGTGATGACCTAGAAGGGAAGGGGTGGGAAGTGGAAGATGGGACGAAAGTTCAAGAGGGAGGGAGCATATGTATACCTATGGCTGATTCATATTAACATATGAAAGAAACCAACACAATATCACAAAGTACTATCCTCCAATTAAAAATAAATAGTTTTTTTTTTTTTTTAAGGCTAGTTAGGAAACTCATGAAAATCCAGGGATAAGGTGATGAGTGTCTAAACTAGGTGGTGGGAGTTGAAAAAAAAAGAAAAAGTTATTCACTTTGCTATCTCCCTCAGGAAAAAAAAAAGAATGAAACAAAATTGTAAATACTCATACTAATGACACCATGTTGAAAATTCATCTTAGGAATTCAGAAAAAAGAGACAGCACTTAAGCATGGGTATTAGCTGCAACTATTCAGACGGTAGGTGTTGCAAGAGGGCATCACAGGGCAGACATGCTGAAACCATAATCACAGAAAACTAGTCAATCTAATCACACTAGGACCACAGCCTTGTCTAACTCAATGAAACTAAGCCATGGCCTGTGGGGCCACCAAAGACAAGCAGGCATGGTGGAGAAGTCTGACAGAATGTGGTCCACTGGAGAAGGGAATGGCAAGCCACTTCAGTATTCTTGCCTTGAGAACCCCATGAACAGTATGAAAAGGCAAAATGATAGGATACTGAAAGAGGAACTCCCCAGGTCATTAGGTGCCCAATATGCTACTAGAGATCAGTGGAGAAATAACTCCAGAAATAATGAAGGGATGGAGCCAAAGCAAAAACAATACCCAGTTATGGATGTGACTGGTGATAGAAGCAAGGTCCGGTGCTGTAAAGAGCAATACTGCATAGGAACCTGGAATGTCAGGTCCATGAATCAAGGCAAATTGGAAGTGGTCAAACAAGAGATGACAAGGGTGAACATTGACATTCTAGGAATCAGCGAACTAAAATGGACTGGAATGGGTGAATTTAACTCAGATGACCATTATATCTACTACTGCGGGCAGGAATCCCTCAGAAGAAATGGAGTAGCCATCATGGTCAACAAAAGAGTCCGAAATGCAGTACTTGGATGCAATCTCAAAAATGACAGAATGATCTCTGTTCGTCTCCAAGGAAAACCATTCAATATCACAGTTATCCAAGTCTATGCCCCAACCAGTAATGCTGAAGAAGCTGAAGTGGAACGGTTTTATGAAGACCTACACGATCTGTTAGAACTAACACCCAAAAAAGATGTCCTTTTCATTATAGGGGACTGGAATGCTAAAGTAGGAAGTCAAGAAACACCTGGAGTAACAGGCAAATTTGGCCTTGGAATGCGGAATGAAGCAGGGCAAAGACTAATAGAGTTTTGCCAAGAAAATGCACTGGTCATAGCAAACACCCTCTTCCAACAACACAAGAGAAGACTCTACACGTGGACATCACCAGATGGTCAACACCGAAATCAGATTGATTATATTCTATGCAGCCAAAGATGGAGAAGCTCTATACAGTCAACAAAAACAAGACCAGGAGCTGACTGTGGCTCAGATCATGAACTCCTTATTGCCAAATTCAGACTCAAATTGAAGAAAGTAGGGAAAACTGCTAGACCATTCAGGTATGACCTAAATCAAATCCCTTATGATTTTCACCTTAGCCCTTTCTTTACCCTCAAAATAAACAATCAAGTATATATTTCTTGATTGATTTAATGTGTAGAAAGCAAAATGCTAGCCTGTGTTACAGATTCAGGCATATTTCTCCCTTCACTCTCATCACTCCCTTCAATGTTATTCTTTTCTGCCTTCACATTGCTTTGCTTGTATTTTTTCTCTTCCATGAAGCACTGCTCTTCTTCCCTCTGCCTTTGGCCACCTGACTGCCATTTGTTTTTCACCTGGTTGTTGTATCTGCTTTCTGTTGAAATCTTTTGATTCTTCCCTAGTTAGGTGCCCACCCTTTGGTTCCCAATGCCCTTCTGATTATCTTTTAAAGGGGCATTTTTAAAGTTAAATTGTAATTCTTTGACTATTTTCCTGAACTAAGCTGTAAATTTCTTCAGAACAGGATCATGTATGATTGCAATTTTTATCTATGCCATCACTAGTAAAATGGCAGGCATGTAACAATATTGAATTAAATAGAAATCACCATAAGAAATACAAAGTGCCAATGAAATTACACAACTGTTACTCAAATTACTATGCATATTACAGGATTTATTAGTTTAACTAAAGTCATTTTCTTTTAAAATCCAAACAGGAAGCTGTTTTTTTAAGTTGATACAAAAATCTTTGCCTAGCTTAGCTTTCCAATGGTTTAGTATATCAGAGAAATTAACTCGCATTGTTGCTGAATCTTTAAATTGAAAAGCAAAATTAGGATATTTTACATATTTATAATATATAAGATGTTCATAAACATATATAAATAATAGTGGATTTTCACTTTTATGTAATACTGACAATCACGTAATATTGCTTTTAATTATTTCAATTAACATCAGAAGTTTCCAAAAACAGGAACTGAGATGATTAGGCAATAAATCAAACTAAAATAAAAATAATACATTATAAAAGTTGTTCTGCATTTGAGAGTTTGGTGATTAGTTTTTGTTTTCTTAGCCTTTAGAGGAAATGTTTAGACTTAAAGCTAAAGAGAACTAATAATTACTTAAATTCTTCAATAAATTACTTGCAAAGGAACTGTCAGCTTCATTATTAGAGAATTTTCCTTCTCAGCTTGTGGAGAGGCAGCTATTACAGGTCCTTTGAAGACCTCTGGTGGTAAAAAGGAAGCATTGTTCACCTCCTGCTTCACAATTCATGAACTTAAATTTCTCTTGGTGCCCCTTTCTGATATTTAAATTCTCTTTTGCACAGATATAATTAAAAAACTAACAAAGTTTGCCGAGGTATGTACTTGTGTTCTATTACTTGAATCTTAACTTTTTCAACTGTATAATGAGTAAATAAAAACACTAAGAACAGCAAAACCCAAAACAATTAGTCACAGTGAAGATAGCCTATCGAGAGAGCTTAAAACTTGAAAATTTAGCAGAAAAAGGAAAGGCAAATTTCTTCTTTAGTGTTTGGTGAGTACAGAAACTGGACCGAAAATGAAGGCAGTTTTCCAGGTCAATATAACAGTGCTCTGCCAAACATGAAAAGGACCATTTACAAAGTGGAGTTTTTAAACTCCAGCTGAATAACCATGTGCCAAGCAAGCTATAGAAGGGAGCTTTACATGGGACACATGAATTGTGTAGGTCTTCTTGTTTCAGTATTTGAGATCTATAATTCAACCACCTTTGCAAACAAATTAAAATTTATAGCTTGTCACTGATATGAATCATACATGATTATAAACTTTGTTTACATGTAAACTTAGGCAAAGGGCTTCTCAGTGGTAAAGAATCTGCCTGCCAATGCAGGGGACATGAGTCTGATCCATGGGTTGGGACTATCCCCTGGAGAAGGAAATGGCAACCCACTCCTGTATTCTTGCCTAGAAAATTTCATGGAGAGAGGAGCCTGGTGGGCTACAGTCTGTGGGGTTGCAAAAGAATCAGACACAACCTAGTGACTAAACAACAGCAAGTTTAGGCAAATTCTCATCTCAGTCTGGGACTCAGCTGTCTCCTTTGCAAAAATGAAGGGATGTCTCCTTTGCAACCATGAAAATGGTTGACTAAAATTCTGAGCATCAGACGTTGAGTGCAATGCCATACTCATCGGGCTTGAAACAGGCCTAGTTTTAAGTTACATCTCTAACATAATTATTTGGTTATACAAATTAAATTCGCTGAGGTTCAAATATGTTGTCTGTGATTTGGGAGCCATATCCCAAAACCTGCTGAGTGCTTTAATTCCTTCTACAATATCACCTTCAAATACGGAAAATTAGTAATTGCTATCAAATTATTTTCAATATATCACTGAAATCTGTCTTCCTGAAATTTTTATCCATTAACATAGATAACTTTTAGAAAACAAGTGTCTTCTCCTTCTTTGTTTCACTTCTTTAAATGCTTAAGAAGTTGTTCCTCCTTTTATGAATAGTTAGCTATTCATAAAAATTCCTCGGGTTCTCATTTGATATAATTTCAAGTTTTCTTGCTGTTCTTATAATCTCCAATAGGCTGATATAAATTTAAATTTATAATCTCCAGTAGGCTGATATAAATTTAAAATAGAGCACAGAGCAAGAAAAAAGATTACTACAGTTAGTGAAAGGCCATGAGCTTTCTTCTCTGATAGATTCAAAACTTCATCCACTGGGAATGATCCAGTCAAAATGAGAAGAAAAAGGAATAGAAATAAATAACCTTTCAAAATTCATTTCAGCCTCACATTGCAACTGCATAAATCTCCCATGTAGGGGCTCCATTTTCAAAGGAACAACTTGGGTCATACATTCAAAATGAATTTTCAGATTCACCTCACACATTGTCAGTAGCATGGGAAACTTCTTGTAAAAGCATTTTTATAGAAAACTAAATTTTCCAAGGTTTTACTGATTTACTAGCTTCCAGTGAATGAAATAAAAAGGTTATATTTGCTATCTCTGCCTACAGTGTTTCCCTTATATTGCAACATTTTACTATAGACATCTATGTTTAATTTGTATTTTTTTTCTTTATTTCACTATTATTTACATAGAAATCCTCTGTCAAGCTAAATCTTACATGGTAACTTCATAATAATAATTTGATAATACAGATATTATTAGTGAATGGAAAATTATAGAACACAGGTGAAAATAGGATTATAAAATAAGATTATAGAGAAAAGGTGTCATAGTCCAGAAAAGGCCTCTGGTTAGTTCCAAAAGAATATTTAGGCCTTGTGGGAAAGATTCACTGTTCATATGCTGTTTCCAAAAGATAGCCATTTGGTGCCACATTAATAAGGAATAAAAAATAGGCTTCTGAAAGGACTAATAAAAAATTCAATCAATGTAAACATTAAAAATCTTCATCTGGGGTAGGAACCAGATAATGAGCATAATGATTAAGACTCTGTCTTTTGCTTCACTACGGGGAAGACAAGCAATACAGAATAGAGCTTGTATAGAAAACCCAGTTTCAGAAAAGTAAATTTTCTGCATTTCAGTCCCCTTATTTGTCATAAACAGCTTACCTTGAGGAGTTTCTATGAGGGTTAAAATAGGCTACAAATGATAAATCTTAGAATATGCATGTCTTAATTTTGTATATGAGAAATAAATATTATTTAATTTAGATCAAATAATTATAAGACCAGATTTTTTTAAGTAGAAAATAGAAGAGTTTAAAAATTGTCATTATTTAACTACATGGATTCCCTCAAGATCGCCATTTTATTGTACAGAGATTACCTTTCCCACAAGTGAAATGATTCAGAAATGATACATAAATTTAACAATTATTATATAGATATCAATGTTGAAAATATGTTATTTCAAAATTTAAGGGTCTTAATAAAAACTGTTTCTGTTAATGTGTCCTACCCCCAAAAAAGGGCGGCGAGGAGGGTTCTTCTCTGATAGCTCAGACCTTAAAGAATCCGCTTGCAATGTGGGAGACCTCAGTTCGATCCCTGGGTTGGGAAGATCCCCTGGAGAAGGGAACAGCTACCCACTCCAGTATTCTGGCTTGGAGAATTCCATGGACAGAGAAGCCTGGCAGGCTATAGTAACTTTCACTTCCTACCAAAAAAAAAAAATACTTGACTAAGCTGTACATATATATAAAGATTACTCTTTGGAGACTGATACAAGCATTAGAGTCAAATTTTATTTATGGTTTCAGCTCTCAGCATCATAATTTGCCTGATTATATCTAATAAAAACAATCCACGTTGTATCATAGGTGCTAAAATTGTTTGCTGTAACTCTAGAGATTGAAATTTATTAGACTATGTTTTAGAAATATACATGTGTCATTCAGTAGGCCTGAAATGGTAAGATTCTTCAGTAGAATGCTATCATTAGCACCCTCTAATCCAAATAATCATGTTACAAATATATGTATCTATCTGGGGAGGAAGTTTATTATACTTTTCTCAATACTCAAAATTGTCTCTATTAAAGTAATTAGACATGGATATTTCTAATACACGAATAAAACCAGAATAAACATGATGCTATTTGAGAAAAAAAAAAAAACAAGATTTAAAGAAATGTAACATTTTAAATATAGAAAAAAATCACCCTTTAACTAATTCTGAAATACGCTTTAAAAAAAATACTAGAAAAATCTCATAGAGTTGGCAAAATAACTATAATCTTAATTTTCAAATGAGAAAATGGAAGTTCAGAGAAGTTGGGTATATAATCACAGATCACATTCTTAACAAGGGGCAGGGCTGGAACTTGCACCCAGGTGTTCAGGTTCCAAAATTATAAGATTGTACTCCAGAGAAAAATTCACAGTAAGCCACTATAGACATGTTGAAAACTAAGCACAGATCTCAGAATCCTTGTTACTGCATAGTCTCCGTATGTTTTGTTGAAATAATTTAGTAAGCTTCAGGGCTTCCAACAACCTCAAAACAGGTTAAACATCTGCAGCCGTTTTTGTCCTCTTTTCAATATTTAGCTTCATACTGAAAAGAAAGCACCCAAAAGAATTTCCATGGTCACGGAGATAGCCTACATCTCCGTTATCCAAATGGTAGCCAATAGCCACCATGGGATTACTGAAAACTTGAAATGTGGCTAATATGAGTGAGATACTGAATTTTTTGTTTTATTTGATTTTAACTGATTTTAATTTAAAATGCCACTTGTGGTTGATGGCTACCATATTGTAAAATGCAGGTATAGATAATATAGTATTGTAGCTCTATGTTTTGAGACCTGTTTCTTCTAATGTATAACAATGAAAGATACCAATTTTTTAAAAGGAAACTTAAAAGAAACAGTTGAGATCTGAAATAAGACAACCATCTCTGTAGCATAGATATGGAGTCAAAACACAATCATAGGCCAGTGAAGTGAGAGTCTGTGAGAAGTCAGGGCCAGTTGGGAATTCCCAACTCAGGAAGTATGAAAACTTGAAGTGATCCACTTTGGCTTAGACAATTAAGTAAGCTTCATCCTACTCAACATTTAGCCACTTGTCTCAATCTGTGACCAAATTTTGCCCGAGGTTAAAGCTTAGTTTAAGCAAGGAAAGTAGAAGCAAGCAGCCTAGAGGTCAGGTTATGGGCTATATTATCATCTAGCTTAATGACTAGACATTCCACTTCCCTTGAATCTCTAAGGAACAGAGCCCCTATGTCACAAACACAAGACTAGTTCAGGTCGGAGAGCTTTGGTAAGTTTGGATGGGAAAAAAATGCAGCACTGCCAATAAGAAGGGGGTAAAAGCAGGTGAGCTAGAATAAAATCTTTCACTCAATATAAGCCTGTGAATAATGAATAGGCAGACAGTCTACAACCTTAAAAACATAGCCAATAACATTTACTCTAGATAAAACGAAAACAAGGCAACCTGAAAATATTTTTTAAAATACTAATACTTATGTTTAGCATCTTTACCAAGCACAAGGAAGAGATAATACTTGTTAAAACAAACAAGAAATTATGAAACCAACATGAAGAAATTATGCAAGAATGGGTAAGTTTAAAGAACAAAACAGAAATTCTAAGAAATGATAAAATAAATTCATTGAAACTGGAAACTTAAAATAAGGTCAACCTCAGTTTGAAGTATTATAAAGAGAAAATTGGTAAATTTAAAGATGATATAGAAAAATTCATCCAAAATGTAAATTACAATGATAACAAAATAGAAAATTTTAAAGCCAGGTTAAAGATTATTGCTTGGAAGACTCCAGCATACACATAATGGTAATTCCAGAAAATAAAGAACAAAGTAGAAACATAAAATGCAAAAGTTAAAAAAAAATCAGTAAACACAAAGTCTAGCTTGATGCTTGCTCTAATATATTCCTTAAAAATGATGTGGGAAGTCTAAAAGTGACGATTGACAAATAATCTCCAAGAGTATAATAACCAATAAACAGTAGTAACTAAAGACTCTTGAGAGTCCCTTGGACTGCAAGGAAATCCACTCAGTCCATTCTGAAGGAGATCAGTCCTGGGTGTTCTTTGGAAGGAATGATGCTAAAGCTAAAACTCCAGTACTTTGGCCACCTCATGCGAAGAGTTGACTCATTGGAGAAGACGCTGATGCTGGGAGGGATTGGGGGCAGGAGAAGAAGGCGACAATAGAGGATGAGATGGCTGGATGGCATCACCGACTCGGTGGACGTGAGTTTGAGTGAACTCTGAGAGTTGGTGATGGACAGGGAGGCCTGGCGTGCTGCGATTCATGGGGTGGCAAAGAGTTGGACATGACTGAGCTACTGAACCGAACTGAACTGAACCTAATAAAAATGGAATTATAAGCAAAAATTATTAATAAAAGAAATTCATATAATGAAATAATAAAAGAACACTCGGAAAATATAATAATCACTTACATATAAGGATATAATTATGTTGTCTTAAAATATGTAAAGTAAATTATGGAAACAAGATATTGATTAAAAATTCACAAATAGTGATATAACTGGAGATTTAAATCTATTTCTTTCATATGTGGCTAGATTGAGTCAATTACTCATAACAAAGAGGATTTAAGGAACACAATATACTAAATAATACAGACATTAATTGAGAATCTTATATCCAATAAATAATAATCTTTTTAAGCTTGTCTGAAACATTTTTGATATTTAGTTGTATTATTAAAAGATGACTTTTATTTGCTTATAAATTAACAAAAGAAAAACTCTAGCTTGGTCTTTTCTTTGCTCAGCCTATAAATAAAACAAAAACTCTTCAGACAAATAATACTGCTCTTCTCGGCAGATACTGGCTTTTGGCTTTTTTTTTTTTCTTTCCATTAGGAAATACTAACTGACTTTTGAACACTAAGGAAACTACTTCTATTTTGAAGATGTATAAAGGGAAGAAAGAATATCTTGCAGAGTAAAATTCTTATTACAAGCTAGGTGCTGTTCTAATAAAATCCATAGTCTGAAGTATCAGTAACATTTCATTGATAGTCTCATTTCTGTTCTAGAAGATAAAGGACAAAGGTAAATTCTGATGGTGAGAAACATCCAGCCTCTTCTAGCCATCTACAAACTAGCCCCAGTTCCTCTCAAGCATACTTAGATTCTTCCTCATTATCAGTATTTGAATATGTTGCCAAAATAACCAAGAGTTTTCATTATCACCCAAACCTGTGTTAGCAATTGCCAATGCCAATGTTCTTTAAGACTCGTCTCATTGTCATGAAAGTTACCATAGCCTTGATTCTAATAGGCTGGTGCTTGGTTGGTTAGCAGATCTTTCCACCAAAACAACCCATGTTGGGAACATAATTTGTCTACAGTTATACATAAGACTGGTACAAAAATAAAATTTTAGTGCAAGTTTTGTCCCTTCCACAATTCATTCTTGTATAAGCATAAGATGCATTAACTGCACTTAATTTATTAATAATCCCTCTATAATGTTTATTTCTGTTTGCAGATATAATTACATGTCGAAATTGACTGATGCTGTATTGATACAGAAGAATCTATCTAAAGCTTGCTAACTTTTTATTTATTTTTTTTTAAATTACTCGTGTATAGAGGGATACACATATAACCCATATTGTGGCTTGTTTGTTGTTGTTTGTTATTTTAGTCATGAAGTCATGACTCTTTTGCAACCCCCATGGACAATAGCCCACAGACTCTCCTGTCCCTGGATTTTCCCAGGCAAGAATACTGGAGCAGGTTGCCATTCCCTTCTCTAGTGGATCTTCCCAACCTCCATATGAAACTCGCATCTCCTGCTTGGCAAGTGAGTTCTTTACCGCTGACCCACCAGGGAAGCCTGGCTTGCTTATGACATTTAGATTAAAATATTTTCCTAAGTCAGTGTGAACACCTTTATATCTAATTAGATTTTCATTTTAACCATATTGAAGACCCAATCAATTTAAAATCTGCTAAAAATTCTAAATAAGCATCAGAACGTTATATATTTATAGCACAACTTGCATAACAATATTGGGCAATAAATACATTGATAAGTATATATTTCTCTAGGGATTTCCTTTGAGATTTGGATTTGCCTTGCTCTATTTCCCCATGTGCAGGAGTCTTCCGGCTGCACCACAGTTCTGGTGAGTTGTCTCCCTCTACTTACTCTTAAATTCCCTTCCTCTCTGCCTTGTAGCATGTCAAAACCAATAACCTGTCATGTGTGGCATCTTTAGACCATGACGAGCACTCAGGACTGCTGCCTGAATTGCCTGCTGTGTTTACTCAGGAGGCCTGTCCTCCTCCACAACCTGCGATGTCACCCACCCCTCGCTGGCTTCTGTTAAAATCCGCCCCGGATCATCGTTCAGCTGCTGGGGTAGTGCTGTCTACTTGCCAGACCTAAGCAAACCCCAAAACCCCTAAGAGCCAGTTCTGACAGACGTCCAGAAGTTATTCAATCTGCATTATCAGGGAAAACAGCAAAGGAGAGACATTTTTTTCTTATTGTCTTTTAAAAAAACTGGTTTTTATTTTCAGAAATGTCTCCTGTATCCTCCCCCTCTGCCCAGAAGCAGTGTTCAATAAAGAATAAGAAGAAAGAGAATGAGGCTGAGAAGGAGGAGGAATAGGGGAGGGAAGAGAAAGAAGAAAAACAAGGGAAGAAGAAATGAAAAGGAAGAGTTACATTAAAACTGTTATTAGAAGTAAACTCATGGAGGGAGAGTTTTCTCTGAAAAAGATGTTACAAGTCAACTTGGAATTGAAACTTCCCTTTTCATATTTAGTGAATGATCCTGCTCTACTTGAGGAAGCAAACAGGAAATGAGGTGTCATAATTTTCCCAAGCAGCTCAGGGAGCTTGCATTGCTTACTCGTGATTTATTGATGAAAGGATCAATAGCACTTTCTCTGTTTCAAGCTATTATTTCAACAAATAACAGTGTAACCTTGCTTGCATTCAGAGCCCCAGACACAAAAGGAAATGCAGTTCATCAGTCTACCTTTCATTGATATCCTGTCCAGGACTGGCCATTTTGTGGACAGATTGCAGAGCCAGTGAGGGAACGAATTGGTTTCCACTATGTTTTTGGGAGGAGTTTACTCCTCAGTTGACAATATTCAGTCTCATACATTTAGCAAAAATATAATCACATACACTTTTAAGTTAGGAAATTTATTGTTTTATGTAATTTTTGCCATTTAGTTAAAGTTACATTGCTATATACATAATTTTCTGGGTAATGATTTTTTAAACTGGGTATTAATTAATGGACTTCCCAGGAAGCACCAGTGCTAAAGAACCCCCTTCCAATGCTAGAAATGTAAGGGACACAGTTTCCACCCATGGGTTGGGAAGATCCCCTGGAGAAGGGCATGGAAACCCACTCTAGTATTCTTGCCTGGAAAATCCCATGGAGAAAGGAGTGAGATACAGTCCATGGGGCTGCAAAGAGTTGGACATGACTGAAGCAACTGAGCATGCAAAAATTGATAAATATTGCAATCTTAGTACCCTGACCAGGGATAGAACCCAGGCCCATGGCAGTGAATGTGTGGAGTCCTAATCATGGACCTCAAGAGAATTCCCAATAAATATTCACTTTAAAAGTACTAAATCAGTAATATCTAATTTAACTTCTCTAAACAATAGAGCTCTACCTTCAGCCATAAGATTTGTTGTCAATTTCCATTACCATCTCTGGAAAATGCCACTGAGCTTCATCTGAGAAAAATTTGTTTACAAATTTATTGATAGGTTTTATTTTCCTAAGGATACATTGAATCATGGAGAAATGCAACATGTCAGTGATAGAAATACAAAGCTGCATAAAAATCAATGAAAGATTAGAGGTTCTTTAACTGTGTATCCATAGAGAAATCAGGGAATGAATTATGGGATATAAAACCAATGAAATATTCTGCAGAGATTCAAAACTGTATCTCTGAGAAATTTATAATAATATAGAGAAATATGATGTGTACTGGTAAAAAGAAAACTAAATAGAATTTGATATTGCCTATATACAACTATGAAAATCCCTAAAGGTGAACCTAGATAAAACTTTAGAAGAAAATATACTAAAGGTTAAAAGAACTACTTTGAATAATAACATTTAAAGTGGGATTTTTTTCTCTTATTTCTCCTTTTTTCATTCTCTAAATTTTATCTAATGATAAAGGAAATATTTTTCAAATGTGTACTCTGTCACTCAGTCATGTCCAACTCTTTGCGACCCCACAAACTATAACCTGTCCGGCTCCTCTGTCCATGGGTTTTTCCAAGCAAGAATACTGGAATGGGTTGCCATTTGCTTCTCCAGGGATCTTCCAGACCCAGCCATTGAACCCCTCTCTCCTGGATCTCCTGTACCAGCAGGTGGATTCTTTACCACTGTGCCCCCTGGGAAGTCCCATTAAATCCCCATTTCAATGAGAAACTAGTTTTTTTCTTCTTTCTTTCAGCTGGATCTCCCAGAAGGGCTTTACTGCTTTATAATAGTGACATTTTCTGATCCGAGAAAGAACCTCACAAAATAGGGAAGCAAATTTAAAAATCAAAGTTCATTTGTTTGAAAGCAACCTATGATTTTGAATTTTTCACCAGTAATTTAAGCTAACATAATAAAAAGTAAAACTTGGAAGTCCTGTCATTTTGTATTTAAATGCAACATGGTGAACTGCATGTGTGCAGCATGAATTGTTACTTTGAAAATCATTTTTTTCCCAAAGTGATAAACTACCAAATGAAAAAGAAGAAATGTTTGTGAGAAAAGTAATTTCCAGTATTGCTAGATAGAAATATAACAGGTTTAGCTAAGCAAGGACTAAACAAGGAATCATTTATATATTTAATGAATCACATAGGGAATAAGTTATTTATAGAACTGTGCTTAGCTGTATTTGTTCAATTTCACTTGTATTAAAAAATAAAAACATTAAAATAGATATTGCTTTTTAAAATTTATTCTTTCTTTAATTATCATTATTTGACAGATTACCCTTTAAATTATGTCTTTAGGTCTTCTGGTAGATCATTTGATCTCTAACATCACATGAGCTCTTAATTTAAACAGCTCAGAAATAACATAGTATAATTTCCTACTATTTTTAATCTATTTTAGCCATTTCTGATATTCATGACCATAACTTACAATTTTTTAAAAAGCAATATCAATAATAAAATGACTAACAGACCATATACCAATTCTAAATAGAATACAAAGATTTTCTGGGATAACAAAGATTAGAGTGAATTTTCCAAATAGTTGACTCAGTTAATGGCCTATTCCAAAGTACTAGACAAATTCAATACAAATCATGGTTATTTCATATGACAAAGCTAGAGAAGCACTTTCAGAATAAAGCAAATTTCCCCTGAACTGTGGCACATCTTGGCCAATTTTGTGATGTGTGCGTGCATTCGTGTCGTTGCAGTCATGTCCGACTCTTTTCAACTCTATGGACTGTAGCCCCCCAGGCTCCTCTGTCCATTGAGTTCCCCAGGAAAGAATACTGGAGTGGGCTGCCATGCCTTGCCTTCCTCCTAGTGATCTTCCTGACCCAGGGATGGAACCCACATCTCTTCTCTCTCCTGCATTGGCAGGTGGGTTCTTTACCACTAACACCACCTGGGAAGCACCCCAATTGCCATTTACTTCTCCAGGGGATCTTCCCGACCCAGGAATCAAACCCAGGTCTCCCACACTGTAGACAGATGCTTTACCGTCTAAGCCACCAGGGAAGTCCCTATTTTGTGATAGAGATTACCAAAAAAAGGAGGAATTATATCTTATTTTTATTTGAAAACCTAGAGCTATTTAAGTATTAACATATATTTGTTTGGTTTATTTAAAGACATAGGCCTAGGATAAGGGGTATGCTATAAAATACTTACTATGTGGCCTATTACAATTTATCTATTGATATTCTTTATGACATCTGAAAACAAATATTATTTATCACAACTATGTCTGGGGATAATACTAATTTGTACGTAATTTCATTTCTTATAATGACCTAAAGTCTTATTTTCTTTCTCCTCCTCAATGTCCTAGATTTTCTGGTCAAATTCAGTCTCAGAAATATATACATATTTAGTCAGAAAAACACCAATTCACTCCAAAGGAAAATACACTGTTTTATGTGTGTGTGTGTTGGGATATGAGTCGGGGTTGGGGGAGCAGAAAGAAAAATGGGAGAGAAAACTAGGTATCTGATAGATTTAAACTATAAGAAATGTGGGCTTCCCAGGTGGCACTAATGGTGAAGAACCTGCATGCAGGAGACATAAGGGACGCAGGTTCAATCCCTTGGTTGTCAGGAAGATCCCTGAAGCAAGGATTGGCAACCCACTCCAGTGTTCTTGCCTGGTAGAGGAACCTGGCAGTAGAGTCCTTAGGATCGCAAAGAGTTAGACACGACTGAAGCAACTTAGCACAGCACAGCAGATGAATTCCTCAGCTTTCCTTGTCTGAGTAACTCAGAGTGTTACTCAGTCTTTTCTGATTCAGTCTGAGTAACTCAGACTATTAATACTTTCCTTATCTGAGTAACTAAGACTGCTCTGAGTAACAGGGGTTCCTTAAGAACTTCCTAAAAGATTTCCATACTGATTGTGAGGAAATATATTTTGGGCTCCAAAATCACTGCAGATGGTGATTGCAGAAATTAAAGACGCTTACTCCTTGGAAGGAAAATTATTACCAACCTAGACAGCATATTAGAAAACAACATTACTTTGCCTACAAAGGTCCTTCTGGTCAAGGCTATGGTTTTTCCAGTGGTCATGTATGGATGTGAGAGTTGGACTACAAAGAAAACTGAGCACCGAAGAATTGATGCTTTTGAACTGTGTTGTTGGAGAAGACTCTTGAGAGTCCCTTGGACTGCAAGGAGATCCAACCAGTCCATCCTAAAGGAAATTAGTCCTGAATATTCACTGGAAAGACTGATGTTGAAGCTGAAACTCCAATACTTTGGCCACTTGATGCAAAGGGCTGACTAATTTGAAAAGACCGTGATGCTGGGAAAGATTGAAGGCAGGAGGAGAAGGGGATGATCACAGGATGAGATGTTTGGATGGCATCACTGACTCAATGGACATGAATTTGGGTAAACTCCAGGAGTTGGTGATGGACAGGGAGGCCTGACGTGCTGCAGTCAATGGGGTCACAAAGAGTCAGACACAAATGAGCAACTGAACTGAACTGAACTGAATGTGTTGCTTCCTTCTGAAGCTGTGGCTGCTAGACAGGATATGAAAAATTGAAGGATATAAAATTGAAGACTGCAAGGAAATATTTCAAAAACCCTTGAAAATGTTTTAACAAGCTTTGGATCAGAGTAATTAGCTAATCTGTATCATTAGGCTTGCTTTGATGGTTCAGAGCTCACAGTCTAGGAATCTTCATTTTAGACATAAATAATCATTTTTCTTTTTGAGTATAGCTATTAAAGGAGATCGAACTCATAGATTTTTAACTATGAGATGGGTTCCAGAAGTTGTTTTACCAAACACACACATTCTGGATATACCTTATTTTCAGATGGTTTGCCTCTTATCCTAAAAGAGAAATACAGACAATATAATTGGGAAAGTTTTTTTGAAATAATGCAGTAACACATACAGAGCTAGACCTAAACATCTTACTAACTGGCACATATTAGGTATTCCCAAATGTGAAATCCTTGTCCATTATGACAACGTGGATGCCTTTAGAGTGGGAGATTGAGACACTAGATAAGGAAAAATTAGGAAGTAATGAGGTGACAATAAATCCACTGGTGTGGTTAGCCGTGTAGTCAAATTGAGTCTCTCCAACTAAGGATTGTCCCACAATGTCTCAGGGGTTTATGAGTTCTCTGAGAATTTTCAAATTTTACTTTTTCATTTAAAGATAAGCCTTAAAACTAATTTGGACAGAATTAAAGTTAAACTTTCCCGGTGACTCAGGTGGTAAAGAATCTGCCTGCATTGTGGGAGACACAGGTTTGATCCCTGGGTCAGAAAGATCCCCTGGAGAAGGAAATGGCAACCCACTCCAGTATTCTTGCCTGGGAAATCCCATGTACAGAGGAGCCTGGTAGCTACAGGCCATGGAGGTGCAAAGAATTGGACATGACTGAGCAACTAACACTTGGAGCCAAAGGTAAACCACTTTTTCAGTGACAATTACCATGTGAGAAATTTTAAAAGTATCAGCCTTTACCTTTTCAAGTCAGCATTTCTCAAACTGGTGAACCTTGGAAATTTTAGGGACTAATAAAAAAATGCCTAATTAGTCACATGAGGCCTGTGAGTCTCAAATTTTCTTGATCATTAGAGACATTAAATACGTGTTTCCCAGCCCTTCCCTTAGAAAGTCAGCAGTCTCAGTAGGGACTGAAGAATGTAAAATGATAGGCTTGCCTGAGGTAATTTTTATCACCTGCCAAGTCTGGCTTATACTGCATTAAAGGAAATTGGTTCCCACGTTTAAAGCTCAGAAGAGTGTATGTTCTAGGTCAGAGGCAAAAAGAGAGATTTGTTTGTCTCCAAAGCCCCTAATATTTTATGACAAGGAATAGGACCCCATTACCACCCACCTCCAAACTCCATCCAGCACTGTAAACAGCTAACCAAATTCAGTTAAGTGTAACATTCAGCATAGTACTGGTTTTTTGAATTATTGTCTTCCCAAGTGACTCAGTGGTAAAAAATCTGCCTGCCAATGCAGAAGCTGCAGGAGATATGGGTTTGATCCTTGGTTGTGAAGATCCCCTAAAGAAGGAAATTGCAACCCACTTTAGTATTCTTGCCTGGAAAATTCCATGGTCAGAGGAGCCTGGCAGGCTATAGTCCTGCCAGGGGGTCACAAACAGTTGAACACGACTTAGTGACTCAGCCAATACGCACCCAAATGAAACCAACACTCTTCTCTGTGACACAACAATTTGCAATTCTATCCTCATTATCCTGACTTTCTTCATCTCTATGGAACTGTTTTGCCTCTATATATAAAAAGTGGAAGATGCAGTTAGTAAACTAAACTATTTGAATTTTAGGACCCTTTTGGAAATTTATGCATACAATAGGAAGCATATTTGAATTTGACAATGCTTTAAAAAAAATCAGAGGACTTCTTGCTCTAATATGAAAGCAGGCCCTTTAGCATCAATCAAAACAAAGGAATAATTTATTTTTCTTGATGCTAATTCACTCTGGAGTCGTGCTTCTAAGACTTAGCTGAAGGATTTTAAAAGATTTGGGGAAAATATGTCATGAAATGGATCCATTTTAAATATCACAGGGACTTGCTGGCTTATTCCTTGCTGGCACTTGAATGCTCTCAATCAACAGTTTAAAGGCCAACAGAGCTCACTAATCCCCACTGACAACTTTTATTTTTCTTGCTTATTTATTTTTATTGAGGTATAGTTGATTTATAAGATTATTAGCTCCTATTACACAGCAAAGTGACTCAGTTATACATATATATTATATATATATATATATATACACATTTTTAAAATATTCTTTTCCATTATGGTTTACCATAGCATTTTTTTTAATTGAAAGATAATTTTTTTAATTGGAAGATAACTGCTTTACAATGTGTGTTGTTCTCTGCTGTAGAACAATGTGAATTGGTTATAGGTATGTATATATGGGGTCCCTTGTGGCTCAGCTGGTAAAGAATCCACCTGCAGTTTAGGAGACCTGGGTTCAAACCCTGGATTGGGAAGATCCCTTGGAGAAGGAAACGGCTACCCACTCCAGTATTATGGCCTGGAGAATTCCATGGACTGTATAGTCCATGGGGTTGCAAAGAGTCAGACACGACTGAGCGACTTTCACTTTCACACTTTCATTTCACTTCTTATATATATATATATATAATATATATATGTATCCCCTCCCTCTTGAACCTCCTTCCCACCGACCCTCATCCCACCCCTCTTGGTTGTCACAGAGCACTGAGCTGAGCCGCCTGTGTTATACAGCAACTCTCACTAGCTATTTTATACATGGTAGTATATATATGTCAATGTTACTCTGATTGTAGGTTTCAGTAGTCGATGGAAATGTAAAAGCAATAGCATGGAAAGATTGGAAAGCAGTTCTTTCAGTGTCTGTTATCTGGCTAAGTCAACGAATAAAGAAGTTCCCCACCTACTTCTTTATACTCACTCAGACAAGGAAGGAAAGTGTACTGACTTCTTCTGCCTTCTGGTGCTTTCCTAACTGGGCAAATTTACCTCACTGAAATTTCCCTTTAGCCTACCCTGCTCCAGATACTTGGTCCCCTTTTTGTTTCTCAAGACTGAATCCTTCTCACCCTTACAAATTCCAAGGCCCCATAGAGAAGCCTTCTCTGATAATTCTATGTAAGATATCCACTTCTGTTTACTTTCTATCATATCACACTATTGTTTTTTTCACAGAACAGAGACTTTAGCTATTTTGTTACATTTGTATACCCAGTACATGTACCAGTCCCTGGATCACAGAAAGTGCTAGATGGAAAGTGAAGGGATGAATTAGAGAATGAATTAGTAAATATCCTATATATAGCTTTCATTTAAGCAGTAGAGATGCAAAGCTGAATCAGATGTAGTAAATTCATGGAATTTATAGAACCAGAAGAATATTAGAAAAATGTAAAATTCTAGCTTTGAGTTTTAAACATATCACTGTGGATGGGTGAAGTATGAAAATGGACTAGAAAAGAGCTGGACTGTAGGCAGGCTAAATACTTTGGAGGCTCTCACATCAAAGCAAGGAAAAAATTATGAGGCTCTGAAGTAAGGTGGTGATTCAGGGAAAGAAAAAGGAACTGATCCCAAAGATGTTAAGGAGGGTAAGTTAATTGTCTACAAGAAATGAAGAAGATTTTGAGTTTTGATCTTAGATTACAGTATTAGGTAGCTACATAAATAAAAGTGACATTCTCTGAAATAAGGATATAGTAAAAGGGCCATTTATTGTGGAAATATATAAGAAGGAAAGAAAATATTATATGCTAAGATTCTAACATACTTAGTTTGAACGTTCAATTCTTGTTTTTTTTTTCCACACCACCAAGCAATTAACTTGGTTCTCCATGGACACTGAGAGGATGTTTCACAAATTTAACTCAGTTCTAACACTTTCTATGCAGAGTTAACCATCAAATCCTGCAGGATAAGAGCTTAATCGCACATAACTGCCCCTTCCCCCACCCTCCCTATTCAGTACCAATCCCAAATCCATGCTCTCAGTTGTGCTTCAGGTTGTAGGTCAGAGGTTCCAATGCCCCCCTCCTGGAATTCCACTAATCTTCTACAATAGCTTACAGAACTCAGAGAAGCATTGACTTAATAGAAGGGTACTCTAAAGGACACAGATGAACAGCCAGATGGAAAAGATCATAGTTTAGTATAGGGGAATGGGCACAGAGCTTCCACACTCTCCCCAGATTTCCACAGGTTCACCAATCTGGAAACTCTGAAGCTGCTCCTTTTCTGGAGGCTTCATTTCTTAAGCATGCTGATTAAATCATTGGCTGTTAGTGACTGGACTCAATCTCCAGCCCCTCTCCCTTCCCCAGAGATGGGGCCTGGGTGGGGATTGGGGAGAGTACTGCAAGTTGCAACCCTCATATCTCGTGGTTTACTCCACTGGCAGCCAGCTCTCAGTCTTAGGTTACTCACCTAGGGGCTTTCCAAAAGTCATCTCATAACATAACAAAATACACCTTTTTGCTCTCATCACTTAGGATATCCCAAGGATTTGGGAGTTTGGTGCCATGAATGGTGTCAAAGACCAAATATATATTTTTATAAAACCCCACTATGACAGCTGTCTATTGGATCCAGAAGTTGAGATATTTAGGGAGCATTTCAGTTCAGTCTCTTAGTCGGGTCCACCTTTTTGTGACCCCATGGACCACAGCATGCCAGGCCTGCCTGTCCATCACCAACTCCCGGAGTTTACCCAAACTCATGTCCATTGAGTCAGTGATGCCATCCAACCATCTTGTCCTCTGTCATCCCCTTCTCCTCCTGCCTTCAATCTTTCCTAGCATCAGGAAATGATGTCAGCTCTTTGCATCAGGTGCCCAAAGTATTGGAGTTTCAGCTTCAACATCAGTCCTTCCAGTTATATATATATATATATACATATATATATATATATATATATATACATATTCTGGTCAGAGATATAGGTTAGAAGTTTAAATGGGGCATCCTTGGTACAAATGGAGGAAGTAATAAAAATCATAGGAAGAAAGGAAATAAGCCAAAGAGCATTAATAGAAATAAAAGACACGAAGATCAAGGACAAAATCTGAAGGTGTACGTGCAAATCAGCACTTATAGAAATACACACAACCTCATGCATCAGAGGGTGGCTGGTTTAGCATTCATGAAAGGAATAAAAATTTCCACTGCACCTGGCTGAAGTGGTTGCCCACAACAGCATAATTATAAACTAGAGCAGTCCCCTTGGGAAAGCCATGTGCTGAATGGAAGAGTGGGAAGAAAGCCAGAAACTATTATCTTCAAATATACTGGATACCAGTGTTTCAAAGCCTTTGGTAACTGTTATCCTTTTAAGGAAAAAAAAAAAAAAAACACAGACAACAAAAAACCCTGAAATTTATGAAAAATGTAAAATTCTTTCTTTAGAAAAGTCAGAATTTTTGATATAATCCTGTGAAACAAAAAGAAAATATTTTAATTCAGTCTGCTAATGTGTATCTGATCCTCTCCTCCCAAAGGAGTGGTCTCATTCTATAAGTACATACATCTGAGCTCTTATTTTTTTTTTTTTTACTTTATTTTACTTTACCATACCGTATTGGTTTTGCCATACATTGACATGAATCCACCATGGGTGTATATTAGCTCCCAATCCCGAATCCCCCTCCCACCTCCCACCCCACATCATCTCTCTGGATCATCCCCGTGCACCAGCCCCAAGCATCCTGTATCCTGTATCGACCATAGGCTTGTGCTTCGTTCTTACATGATAGTATACACGTTTCAATGCCATTCTCCCAAATCATCCCACCCTCTCCCTCTCTTAAATGTATAAGGGCAATATTTTTACCAAGTATGTGCAATTTAAAAGTCCCCATAATTAAAGCTTCATAGTTTTTAATATCTACTAAAGGCTTTTGTCTCACTGTCATCATCCTGCTCTATTCTAAATCATTACATGAGGGATATGGATTCCTATGGATGGCTGAAATGAAATCTGGAATGACTTCTTAATTGGCAGTTGGTAAATGAGAGCAAAAATTCAAAATTTTAATTAAAAATTTAAAAGCAGCAGGCTGTTTTACTACATAGGAAACTACACATTTAATGCTGTTTTATTTTATTGAGTATATTTTAACAAAGATTTTGAACCTCTAACAACTAAGCTTGCATACCCTCCTTCTTTCTTCTTTCTTCCTCCTCTCTTTTCTAAGAAAATAACCAAGTTAGTTATGAGTGACTAACCCTGTGTTAGATGGTGAGATTCAAGCAATGAACTAGACAATGTGCCTGCGTTTATGTGACTCATTGTCAAGTTTATACGTGACTCAAGCAGAAAAGAATCTGCCTGCAGTGCAGGAGACCTGGCTTCGATCTCTGGCTCAGGAAGATCCCTCGGAGAAAGGAATGGCTACCTACTCTAGCATTCTTGCCTGGAGAATTTCATGGACAGAGAAACCTGGCAGGCTGCAGTCCATGGGGTTGCAAAGAGTTGCACACAACTGAGTGACTAATACTCACCAGCTGGATTTCTGTACTACTTCAGTCCCTTCTAATTTACCTTGGGAGATCCCTGATTAGTGCTCTCACAATCTAGCAAAAGAGGGCTTTCCTGAAGGTTCAGTGGTGAAGAATCCACATGCCAACGCTGGAGACACAGTTTAGATCCCTGCATCAGGATGAGATGGTTAGATCAGCAATACTGACTCAGTGGACATGAGTCTGAGCAAACTCATGTTTGTGCTCTTTGCATGGGAGATAGTCGAGGACAGAGGAGCCTGGCATAGTACAGTCCATAGGGTCACAGAGAGTCGGACACAACTTAGAAACTAAACAACAACCATCTAACGAAAGAGTTCTACAGGAGTCCTATCCTAATCCAAAACACTAAGCCACTTGCCCCACACACTCTGCAAAAGCAGTTAGCCTCACATATCTACTGGCCAGCTGTGATTCCATAACTAGTTCTGCTTAGCATTTAGCTTTTTTGGCATTTGAGTTTTCCTTCATTCACTCTAGCTGCAGAAAGGAAAAATCCTCTCTTGAGGAAGTAACATTTGAACTGGGACTTGAAAGAGAAAAAAAGAGTATATGGATTCATTTCCAGCTGAGAAAAGAGTATGGAGAAAATATGAAAGTTTGTCCTGATGATGCAGAGCAGAATTACATGGATAATTTTTAAATACTAACAATGTCTGGGGCTCCAAAAGGAATGGGATACAATAAAGACAGTATAAATACAGTGAGAGCATGGATTTTCATAGACTCTCTTATAATGGGATATACAATGGCTCCCTTCTTGAGCAAATTATGCTAGGAAGTATGCACTGCACTTAACAATCTACTATATCATTTAATTCACTGAGACTCAATGAAGTGAACATTAAAATAAGCACCATTCTAGAGAGAAGGAAATTAGCACTTAGAGAGGGGAATTTGAACCCAGCTCTCTCTTACCCCAGAGCACTTGCTTTTACATTAAATTGCTTGGACAAGACATGACACCTTCTGGCACCTTGGGAATCTAAGTCCTATTTTGCACATTGCTTCCGCAGGAAAATAGGTTATAACTTCTAAAAAATTAACTTTCAAATGAACTACTAGAACACAATCTATTCATAACTAGATGAAACTGTCTACAGAGTTTAAAATGCCCTCTCTCCTCATGTGAGATGATATTTTCTATAGAAATAGCAAAAGTGCTAGATATGAAAAGCCTTCAGAGAGAATATATGTCTTTATATAACATATTCTTTTAATTCTAATCTGTTTTGAAACTATACCTGAACATTGTTTACTAATTTTTTTTGTTTCCCTCTAATTCATATTTATCCATAACATAGCCTGAGATAACAGCCAATATCTACAAGATAAAGCATACAAAAAGAGGACAGTAAAAGATAGCTACGTTGTACGAAAAAGCAAGAGAATTCCAGAAAAACATCTATTTCTGCTTTATTGCCTACACCAAAGCCTTTGACTGTGTGGATCATAACAAACTGTGGAAAATTCTTAAAGAGATGGGAATACCAGACCACCTCACTTGCCTCCTGAGAAATCTGTATGCAGGTCAAGAAGCAACAGTTAGGATTGCACATGGAAAAACAGATTGGTTCCAAACTGAGAAAGGAGTACTTCAAGGCTATATATTGTCACCCTGCTTATTTAATGCTGAGCAGGATGAATGGAGGAGCCTGGTAGGCTTCAGTCCATGGGGTCGTGAAGAGTCAGACACAACTGAGCAACTTCACTTTTACTTTTCACTTTCAGGCATTGGAGAAGGAAATGGCAACCCCCTCCAGTGTTCTTGCCTGGAGAATCCCAGGGACAGCAGAGCCTGGTGGGCTGCCATCTATGGGGTCACACAGAGTCGGACATGACTGAAGCGACTTAGTAGCAGCAGCAGCAGCAGCAGCAGGATGAAGCACAAGCTGGAATCAAGATTGCTGGGAAAAATATTAATAACCTCAGCTATGCAGATGACACCACCCTTATGGCAGAAAGCAAAGAAGAGCTAAAGAGCCTCTTGATGAAAGTGAAAGAGGAAAGTAAAAAAGTTGGCTTAAAGCTCAACATTCAGAAAACTAAGATCATGGCATCTGGTCCCATCACTTCATGGGAAATAGATGGGGAAATAATGGAAACTGTGAGAGACTTTTATTTTTCTGGGCTCCAAGATAACTGCAGATGGTGACTGCAGCCACGAAATTAAAAGACACTTGTTCCTTGGAAGAAAAGCTATGACCAACCTAGACAGTGTATTAAAAAGCAGAGACATTACTTTGCCAACAAAGGTCCATCTAGTCAAAGCTATGGTTTTTCCAGTAATCATGTATGGATGTGAGAGTTGGACTATAAAGTAAGCTGAATGCCAAAGAATTGATGCTTTTGAATTGTGGTGTTGGAGAAGACTCTTGAGAGTCCCTTGGACTGGGAGGAGATCCAACCAGTCAACCCTAAAGGAGATCAGTCCTGAATATTCATTGGAAGGACTGATGCTGAAGCTGAAACTCCAATTCTTTGGCCACCTGATGTGAAGAACTGGCTCATTACAAAGGACCCTGACACTGGGAAAGATTGAAGGTGGGAGGAGAAAGGGATGACAGAGGATGAGATGGTAGAATGACATCACCAACTTGATGGACATGAGTTTGAGTGAGCTCTGGAAGTTGGTGATAGACAGGGAAGCCTGGCATGCTGCAGTCTATGGGGTCTCAAGAGTCAGACACAACTGAGCTACCAAACCGTACAGAACTGAATATTGCACAAACTTACCATTCACACCCAAGTTTGGATTCTGAAGTTTTAATAACCTTTTACTTTCAAAGCCTTTGTCTTTTAAACCTTAGTTTTACAAACTTTCCTCTACTTGTTAATGAAGGAATGATTTAGTATATCCCATCTAAAAACCACCCCACCTTCTTCAGTGCACACACAAAATCACATTTCTAGTGTTTCGATGAATCAGTCAGAACTTACTCATTCAACATATATCAAGATGCAATGTGCTAGACACTGGGTCAACTGAGAGGTCCAGGGCTGGGTTCCAGAGTCACGATGTACATTATCCATACATGTTTCAATAGATACATATGCAGTCCTTAAGTTAAGGTAGTCCTCTAAATGAGACAACTGTCTCTTAAGGCACAGACTTTCCTGGGCCACAGCTATACTACTCAAAATGTGAACGACTTCATGTTTCTCTGGTTTTACTATGGGTGCTTTATAATTATTGATTTAAATACACATCACAAAACAGTAAATGTTGGTATACAGATTTAATGTTAGCAATAAGAATTAAAAATTTTGAACACTACTTCAATAAAAACAAAACATTTATCAATGACTCAGTGCCTAATTAGAAAGTCTAGTTATTACCTGGAATTTTATTTCTTCTCCTCTCACACATTTCATAGCACATATAGTTGCTATCAGAAACACCAAGCTAAGTCAGATTTTAGATTAATTGCACATACTTAGTGAGTATCTCTTGCATGCATAGCACTTTAAATATCCCTGTTTAGGGAGAAAGGGAGAAGTGAAACAGGGAGTGATATTATTAAGGATTTGGAAGAGACTGAACCAACAAAATCTGGTAGGGGAAATGAAAGACACATGCCTCATCATTATGAATATTCAAGATAGGTTTTTTTAAAACTTAGTTAAAGCTTCAAAGTAAAAGAAATTTTCCATTTAAATAACCATTCACAGATTAAGTACATTCATTCTATTAACATTTCCTTGGGCACTTTTCTTCCCTAGCACTGCTCTGACCTCCTTAAAATTTGTCTGCATTTTTGTTTCTCAAAATTGCTCCTCAGGCAAATTTCCTGGGCTACATCTCCAAAGACAAATAGAAGTGAAGAATATTTCATGGTAAAATAATAATTTCTCCAGCTTTATTAATTTCTGCTCACACTGGCTGAACTTAAAACATTGTAGATTGCTTTATCTCCTACATGCTCTTGATTGATTTATCAATATAGATGGAGAAAAGAATTTATATATTTACATAGTGTACACATCATTTTTCTGTCTTTTCAATAGACCTAATTTAGTGTTCTTCTCAAAAAGCTGCCTTTATATGTTTTATTAAAATACATCTGGGATTCATTTTAAGGATTAAGAAAAATCAGTAACCTTAGAACTGGAAACAACTAGGTTTGCATCCTAGGGTTTCCCTCCCTAAATATGTGGCCTTAAATTAAACAAATCATTTAAGCATCTTAGATTCAGTTTCCTCTTTTCTAAAATTACAATAATTATCCATAAAATGCCTGGAAAACCTAGATACAATATATGAATTAAAAAAAAAAAAACCCGTGGTATTACCAGAGTATCTCTGGTCCTAAGGTAGTTTATTTTGCCTCTGAATTCAGTCCTGGAAATAAAAGGTCTTTCCAAGTAATTAAACAAATCATGTTGATGATCATACTGTCAATAAAAGTCTCAGATGTTTGAACATTTATCCCACTATATGCTTAGCCAATGACCCTGAGAACTGGGAGAGAATTCTCCAGTAGAATATGTACCATCATATTCTTATATATTTATTCCTTCTTCTCTTGGCTGAGTTGAACCATAATCTTAAAGTCATACTCACCTTATTTGCAAAGGCATACAAGGCCCATTAGTGCCAGCTCACTTCACCGTTGTTTAGGTAAATGGACCCAGGAACTCAGACCACCTTCCAATACCCTCTCTCCAGGTGTTCTTCCAACACCCTCCAGGACCTCTTCCCTGCAGGAACCTAGCTTCCAAGATCAGCTAACACTACTTTTTTGTGGTTAGCTCCTCATTGCCAACCAGGAACTGCCATATCTGCCAGAAATATTCCTCCAAAGTGAAGACCACCATCAACTTTTTGGTCCACCTGCAAATGTGGGTATCTTATGCCTACCTCTGGGTTTCTATTTCCACCATGAAAATGTGGCCCTGGAAAGTGTACACTACTTCTGGGCAACCACCTGATCAACTTGCATAGGCCTGTGAGCTGCAGAATGGACTTGGAAAAAGGCTCATCCCCAAGTACGACAAGGAAACTTCCAAACCCACAACCTTCCTCATTTCAGAGGCCCCTCCCAGGTGTGGACCAAATAGAAACACAAAACAATAATATCTCCTTTTACATCAAAAAAATATTTCTGGCAGTGATACATTTAGTTATTCACTCATTTATTTTTATCTCTCCAGTGGGAAGAAGAATTTATTTCAACTTAAAAAGTTGTAGAAGGCTTCCCACAATTAGCTAGATTTAACTCTTCATTGCTTCTAGGATACATTCCAAACTCCTGGCAGTAGCATTTAGATAATTCATCACATTCTTAAAATATATCTCTAGTCTTTATTTTTCATTTTTCTAAACTCTTATGCCCCAACAATATCAAGCTACTGGATTTTCTGCAAACACAACATATATTTCAATCCCTTTCTCTTTTTATCATGTAATTCTTCTACCTAGGATCATCTTTCCTTCCTTTCTCCATCTGCTGCCATCTTACCCCACTTCTAAGTCATAATTCTCAAATACTTTCTTCATGGGGAATCCTCTCCTAGACTGCCCACCTTAACCCAGCCTCCAGACTGACCCTGAGGAAGGTCAATGGCTGTTTATCAAACACTTGGTTGTTTAATCACTAAGTCATGTCTAATTCTTCTGTAACTCTCTGAACTGCAGCCCACCAGGCTCCTTTGTCCATAGGATTTACCAGGCAAGAATACTGGAGTGGGTTGCCATTTCCTGCTCCAGGGATCTTTCTGATGCTGGGATCAAATCTTTGTCTCCTGCAGCTCCTGCATTAGCAGGCAGATTCTTTATTGCTGAGCTACCTGGGAAGCCCCTACATTAAGGTAGGCAAAGTCTATTCTTAGAAGAAAATAATAGATTTGAAATGAAGGCGGAAAAGGGGAAAGAAATAGAGAAGACCAAGAGGACTGTGAATCTTTACAGTGATATATTGAAGAAGGACAGACAACGAAAGAGGAAGCAGGGAAAGAGCAAATAAACCAAAAGTTGAGGAAAGGGTAAAGAGAAAATTGAGGGGAGCAGCCTTAGGTGTTTATCAGCTGTGGGGAATGATTGGGAATGCAGATTATGGGGCTATTTTGCTATACTTCATGGGAAAACCACTCTGCGTTTTTGAAGAATGCATACAAAATAATTTAATTTTCAATTTTTAGATTGAATTTCTCATGCATGTCATACCCAAGAGAACACCATTCTGTTGAAATAGGCCACATGGTAGTTCAGCTTTATTCAGGCTGTGTGTGTGTGTGTGTGTGCGCTCAGTCACTCAGTTGTGTCCTACTCTTTGCAGTCCTGTGGACTGTAGCCCACCAGGGTCTTCTGTCAATGGAATTTTCCGAACAAGAACACTGGTGCAGGTTGCTATTTCCTACTCCAAGGGATCTTCCTGACCCAGGGATCAAACCCGAGGCTCTTACATCCCCTGGATTGGCAGGAACACTTGCACAGCTTGGGAAGCCCTTATTCAGGTTACCTACTATAATATTTATTATTGTAATTGTTTCTTTAGTGGCTTGTCTTACTAGACTAAAATCTCTATGAAGATAGATATGCTGTCTTAATCATTTTTGTAACACCATCCTCTAGGACAATATCTGGCAAGTACTAGGTGCTCAGTAAACATTCACTGAATGAATGAATTAATGAATAAGTATTGTACTAGAAGCCTTGTACCAACTTTAGTCACAATAACATAGAAGAAAAATCTTCAGATAGAAAATGTCTACAAAGTTTGGGACCAATTATGTAACAATATTTTTTCCCCAAAGGTAAGAACCAACACCACCTACATTTTACTTAAGCAATGATTTTCCTTTTTGCATGGGCAACTTACACATCAGAGCTCCCACACACAGTGTCTTGGAAAAGAGAACAAATATGATATACAAAGCATTCTGCTGATTGTAGAGAGGAAAAGACACAGAGTAGATGGCAGAGATAATAAATGTGTTGGTGTCTATAATTTATCGCACTTAGGTGATAATCCACCATAGCTGCAAACTATATTTTCCCCAAAAGGTCAACATATTCAAGTCACATAGTTATATTCTTAAAATATTCTGATTGAAAATGAGTGAATTCAGTAGATGATTCAATGTATTTGTAACTCCAGAATTTGTAAGTCAAAGTTTGTTGCATAGCAAATCATATTTTAACTGCTGTTTTCGAGGGTTCTAATCAAGGAGATGTATTCATTTACTAGCCAGATATTTACTGAGAATTATTATGTACCAGACACAGGGCAGTGTACTAGTACACAAAGTGTACAGTGTACAGTGAACAAAGAACACAATCCATACTCACAAGGAACCTAGGAATAAATGCAATTTAATGGGAATATAATGGGAGTGTGTGTGGCAGTGAGCCTCAGTCTGTATGGAGGTGCCAGGGAATGGTTCACATATAAAGGTAAGTCTAGAGCTATGTCATGAACCAATTTTCTATGCAGGTGAAAAGAGACAGATGAACATGAGGACAAGGAGCTCAGGGCCAATTCAGGGCATTTAGTAAAAGGCAACTTGTTCTGTATTGTTAAACATTAAAACAATAAAAGTAACAGGACTTAGGCAAGAAAGGTGACAAGGGATCTTACATGCCTTGCCATGAAGCATGGATTTCATTCATCCTGGGGGAAATATTTGTATAGCTCTGATTGCATTGTGAAGACCAAGTAGAGAACAATGAGACTGGAGACAAGGAATTTTTGAAGATCCTTGGAATTGTCAAGATGAGGAGTGATGAGGATCTGAAATGTGGCAAAACTGGGGAAGAAATGAACGGTGAGAAGGAATTTTCAACACTTGGTAACTGATGGAATATGGGAAAGGAAGTATGGATGTAAAAAATGACTTCCAGCTTTCTAGATGGGTGAAGGTGAAGTCGCTCAGTCGTGTCCGACTCTTTGTGACCCCGTGGACTGTAGCCTACCAGGCTCCTCCGTCCAAGGGATTCTCCAGGCAAGAATACTGGAGTGGGTTGCCATTTCCTTCTCCAGATGGGAGGCTGTGTAAACAGTGCCAATCCAAGGATTTGGGACCACTGAAAAGTTCGATTTGGGGCATATTGAGTATGGGCAAATTTGAGACATCCAGGTGGTAATCAGAAGCAAAATCCCTGATGAAGAAAAACTTGAGAACATTTTAGGTACCCATGGCCATTGACCATGTGAAGAACATGAGAAGTGTTTGCAATATCTTAAAGTTGTTAACCTCCAATTTTTCTACTGTTTAAATCTAGATTTTCATATATGAAGATTTGTTGAAACAGTGGTCCACAAACACACTTAACAGGTACCAGAAGCTTAGTACAGCAAGATTTTCAACTTTGTTGACAAATTCGGTGATGGTGTAGTCTCAAAACTTTGGGGAGACACAAGGTTTGAATGGCTCTCCAAATAACTGACTCTTTAACATAAATGATCACTGATTAAAAGTAAGGTATATCCTTGCATGCATGACTGTCTAAATGCATATCTCAGTAACAGAAAACTCCATGATCCCATACTGATGCACTGTTTCATTTTTTGTTGTTGTTTGTTTAATTCAAATGTAAGAAACAAAAACTATAGACCTTAGCCTAGTTCTCCTTCTGGGGTTTATCTTGTTCCTTCATTTGGAACATATTCCTCTGTTGCCTCATTTTGTCTAATTCTGTGTTTTAATTTCTGTGTATTTCATAAATGGTTACATTTCCTCATCTTGGAGAAGAGATCTGATATAGAAGATTTCCTAAGGGCCCAGCAGTGCACTCCACTCTGATCAGAACTCTATTCTCTAGGAGTCCCTTATGTTGACTCCTTGGGTCCACTCTGTTATGGTGAGACCACTATTATGGTGGGGCTAGCCCCCAGCCCAGTTGGCTACCAGGCCCTGTCCCTTGTAGAGGCTGCCAGCCACTGGTGGAAGGGGCTGTGATCTGGCTCAGCTGGATGCCTGGCCCACGACGTCCCAAGACTGTTGCTTGTCACTGATGGGTGGGGCTGGGTCCAAATGTGGCTGGCTGCTTGGCTTGGGGTGTCCCAGGACAGGTGCAGACCAGTTGTAGGAGGGTTAAGCCCCAGATACTAATAGGTAAGGGAAGACTCCCAAATGGTGCTTGTCAGCATCAGTGTCCTCGCTGTAGAACAAGCGCCCCTAAATTGCTGCTGCCAATGTCTGTGTCCCCAGGGGAAGTTCCAGTTGCTTCCTGACTCCCTGGGCGGCTTTCTAATATCAGCAAATGAGTCTGACCTGGGTTCCTTTCAAATCACTGCCTCTGCGCTGGGCCTCAGAGTATGTGAGATTTTGTGTGCACCCTTTAAGAGTAGGATCTTTGTTTCCTACAGCCCTCCCAGTCTCCTGTACACAAGCCCTGCTGGCTTTCAAAGCCAGATATTCTGCAGGCTCATCTTCTCAGTGCAGGACCCCCCCAGGTGGGGAGCTCAGATCCCATGCTCCTTGGGGAGAACCTCTGCAGTGGTGACTATCCTGCCTTCTATAGGTTGCCTACCCATGGATGTAGGTCTTTACTGCATCTCTGTCTCTCCTACCCACCTGACTGTGGTTCCTTCTTTATATCTACGGTCTTGGAACATTTTTTCCCTAATCTCCAGGTCATTCTCACATGATAGTTGCTTTGTAAATAGATGCAACTTTGGTGTGCTTGAGGGAGGAGGTGAGTTTAAGATCTTCCTGCCTTTCCATATTGGCCAACACTTTTACCCTTTAAAAATTTACCGTTTTAAGACTTTTAGGTAAAAACCCTAAGAGGTTGAATTAGCATTGAAAGTATCTATATGAACACAGACTTTTAAGAATATATACAGGGATAGATTTAGAAATAGTCATAAAGTTATCTACTTATGTCTCTCTCTACACACACACACACACACACACACACTCCCTAATTGTCCATGAGAGAAGTTCAGAAGCAATAAAATTCCAGAAGGACTAAGTACTCTGAGACTACATTTCTTGGCTCCCAAATATCACTCTCTACTAAAAGGGCTTCCCTTGTGGTTCAGCTGGGAAAGAAGCAGCCTGCAATGTGGGAGACCTGGGTTCGATCCCTGGGTGGGGAAGATCCCCTGGAGAAGGGAAAGGCTACCTACTTCAGTATTCTAACCTGGAGAATTCCATGGACTGTATAGTCCATGCGGTCACAAAGAGTTGGACACGACTGAGCAACTTTCACACACACACACTAAAAGGAACTCAGGCTTCCTGGGGACATGCTGGCTAAAGGGAGAAACAGGGAAAGAAGAAAATAAGCCTGGAGACAAATTAAGCTGTAAAATAAGGAAATGATCACAGACCAAAACTTCTGTCATTTGAGCATTAATATAAAAGAGGGCATAGAATTACAACCTATTGGAAACAATAGTAACCTATGATTCCACATTGATATAGATAGATGATAGACAGGTGATAGATAGATAAGTAGAAAAAACATTTCTAGGATTCTATTATTCCATACTGGTAAATAAATAAAGACTTTCTAAACATTTTTATAAGTAAAGAAGGAATGATTCAAGTGAGTAATCAGTATTTGACAACAAGTACAGTGGTAGATGACAACAATGGAAGGTATCAATATATTCTAGGATGGGTAAGATTTGATATAGGGCTTCCCTGGTGGCTTACATAGTAAAGAATCTGCCTGCAATGCAGGAGACCTGGGTTCGATCCCTGGGTTGGGAAGATCCACTGGAGAAGGAAATGGCTGCCTACTCCAGTACCACCTGGAGAATTCCATGGACAGAGGAGCCTGGTGGTCTACAGTCCATGGGGTCACAAAGAGTCAGACATGACTGAGAGACTAACACAACAAGATTTGATATGGAAAGTGTTTGGAGGTAATATCAGAATGTGCATGAGTGCATGCTCAGTCATGTCCAGCTCTTTGTACCCCATGGATTGCAGCCCACAAGTCTCCTCTGTGCATGGGATTTCCCAGGCAAGAATACTGGAGAGGGTGGCCATTTTCTTCTCTAGAGGATCTTGCCAATCCAGGGATTGAAACTGTCTCCTTACTGTTAAGCCACCAGGGAAGCTGTAACTTACCACAAAACATGGTTCAAATTTAGAAGGAAAATGATGACTCTAAGTTGGAGAAACTTGGTGAACACCAAGTTGACCAAGTGACCAATGGTGGAAATCACCTGAAATTATGGTTGCCTTGATGTAGTACACAGAATGAGAATGCAGCACTTTTTTCCTTTCTTTTCTTTGTTTCTTTTTTATTCCTACTAAGAATGCAGAAAAATAGTCTTGCATTGAGATTCACAAGAAAATATCAATCAGACTCTGGTTGAGAATGATCTTCATGATAAAAAGCCTATACTTCTTATGACTATCAAGGGAATAGGAGACAAGGAAAGTGTGGAATTATTTCAGATTGAAGGAGAATGATAGCACTTAATACAAAGTGCAACAAGTGTTTCAGGATCAAATCCTGACCCAGGAAGAAAAAAGACATTTTTTTGCACTAGATAAAATCCAGATGGGATTTATAGATTGTATGTGAAAGTGAAAGTGTTGGTCGCTCAGTCGCATCCAACTCTTTGCAACCCCCATGGACTGTAGCCCACGAGGATCCTGTATCCACGGAATTCTCCAGGCTAGAATACTGGAGTGGGTTGCCATTTCCTTCTTCAGGGGATCTTACTGACCCAGGGATCTTCTATATTGCAGGCAGTTTCTTAACTATCTGAGCCACTGGGGAAGATATAGTCATATTAATGTTAAATCACTAATTTGAAAAATTGAATGGCAATAATAACATGTTTGTGTTTGGGGGCAATACATCCTGAAATTAAAATACAAACTGCATCATAAAGAAAAGCCTCACATAAATGCATGAAAGTAACAGAAAGCCTTTGTTCCACGTGTGCTGCACATCCTAAGCGTGAATTAATCAGGGTCTCGGGAGAAAAAGATGCACAGCTGAATTGGGCAACTAATGATAGTTTAATAAAGGGTATATTTTGTAAAATATCAGGATTATGTGAAAACTCATAAGTGATTGTGCAATACCATCAGAATAAAACAGCAGAGTTCCCTGTGGAAAGTTTCATTAGTGATTCAGGAGACAGTTCCAGTAGTCACATATGGATGTAAGAGTTGGATCATAAAGAAGGCTGAGCACCAAAGAACTGATGCTTTTGAAATGTGGTGCTGGAGAAGATTGTTGAGAGTCCCTTGGACTGCAAGGAGATCAGACCAGTCAATCAAACTCTAAATATTCATTGGAAGGACTGAGGCTGAACCTGAAGCTCCAGTACTTTGGCCATCTGATGTGAAGAGCTGACTCACTGGAAAAGACCCCAATGCTGGGAAAGACGAAGGCAAAGGAGAAAAGGATGGCAGAGGATAAGATGGTTAGATAGCATCACCAACTCAATGGACATGTGTTTGAGTAAACTCTGGAAGATAGTGAAGAACAGGGAAGCCTGATGTGCTGCAGTCCATGGGGTCTCAAAGAGTCGGACACAACTTGGCAACTGAGCAACAACTACAGACATGAAGGAAATTAATACATTTTTACATCTATTATTTGACTCTAGTGATTTTAGTCACATCCCACATTTCTCTGGAACTAGATAACTCCAAAATCTTAACTCCAGCATTTAATCTGTAGTTACAATGACAATGATAGGGTGCTCTTTTTAGAACCTGAATCCTGGCTTTATTTTAGTTGTTCAAGTAACTAGATATTAAGATATTTTTCTTTCCTTTTCCTTGACTCTAAGTGGTTATGCTATCCAATATCAAGGATTCACTACTCAACTTGGCGTGTCACAAATTGAACTGGTTACTAACATTGTTTCCGGCATTAAACAAATCAGTTGAGAAAAGATTATTTGAGTGGCCATACAGAATCCTAAGAGATTCAAATGGCATTGTTAATTCGCATTAATAATGCAGAAGCTAACATCTGTTCTGATAATCTATGTAAAATTCCTGCTGAACATTTCTGGAAGTGCTAAATGATTGTGCAACTGACCACTTTCAACGGTTATTGCTACAGCAATAAACATGGTGGTTTTTACTTTTGGATTCTTGGACAACAATTTAAATGGTGTCTTTTAAGAACATATTAATTTTTGAATAGAGTAGCCATTGGTATCAACACAATTGTTACATACTCCTGTAGTCCAAACAATGCTCCAAGTCAGGAATGTTGCTAATGGATCAGTCTTCCTTTATTCTCATCACTTATCATGCTTTGTTACTTGTTAGGATCTGCCTCTAAGTTTGACTAATGTTAAAATTCAAAAGGAGAAATCATGGCAAAGTTATTGTAAATACAATCAAGTACCATTTTGCTATGGTTTTCAACACTTTGTCTCCAGCCCCAAGTTCTTGAATAAGCATATGCTTTGAAGCAGGATTTTGGAACTCTTTCTAATATAAATAAATACTTAGTTTAGATGAATCATTGAGGCATTTTGGTACTCTGCACTAATACTGCCTCATTTTTATTTCTTCACATGCATGTATGTGTATGATAAAGAGGGATAAGGTGGGGGGAGAAGAAAGGGATGGGGGAGGGATGAAAACAGGAGGGAAGAATAATGTTCTGATGTATAGTATAAATAGATATGCTCAAACATCACTCAGAGGAATATGGCAGTCATCAAATAAATGAAGAGCAGGGACTTCCCTGGTGGTAAGAATCCACTAGGTAAGAATCCACTGTCCAACTCAGAGGATATGGGTTTGACCCTAGTCAGTTAAATAAGATGCCACATGCAGCAGGGTAACTAAGCTTTCATGCCACAACTAGAGAGTCCAAACCTCGACTAGGGAAAGCCCAAGCATCTCACCTAGGAGCCTGTATGCCACAACAAAGACTCAGTGCAGCCAAAATAAATAAAATGAAGAGCAGCAAGATTGTATTCACGGCTTTATAGGTGCTATTAGTTTCCCACTGTGTTAGTTTCCTGTGACTACTGTAACAAATAATCACAACTTCCTGGCTTAAAATAACAGAAATCTATTCTGTCACAGTTTTGGAGGCCAGGAGGTCAAAAATCTATTTCATTGGGCTCAAATCAAGATTTCAGCAAACAGTCTTTTTTCCAAGTAAAGGAACATTCATAGGTTCAAAGGATTAGGAGTGGGTATTTTCGAAGGGCTATTTTCTGGCATACCACCCTTTATTAACACATGTTTACAGCCACTCCACGCCTACCAGCTGTAAACGTTTGTGAAACTATATTTTGGACACAAAGAACTATCTACCACCCAAATGAAAAAGTCTGGAGAAAAAGTTGAGCCTGAAATGATGAGACCAGTCTTTGATTAAATTATTTGTGGTAGATGCGCCATACGTGGAAATATGCCCTTTCCTTATGACTCCAGTCTGAGAGCTCTCTGAAGGTGGAGTCTGACTAATATTCAGTTCCCCCGTGATCGGCTCATGGCTTCCCACACTCATATGCAGTGTTTGTTAAATAAACAATCAAACACGTACGTTATTATCATGAATCCTGTCATACTACTTGAGCTTCATTCTACATTGACAAAGTCAATGATGGGAGTCATGGTTATAGCAAAGTTAACTGAGCAGTTCTTTAGTCCTGGGGCTTTGCCCCTCTCACCCTTAGGGTCTGTCTTGTTCTTTTCCCCTGTATGGTGTTATCTGGCCCTTTATTCGTCCTGTCTCTTTCTTACTCTCACATCCACAGCAGCCAGTGGCTGGCTCTTTTCCCAGTGCTGTCGCCTCAATATAATAAGCTCTTGAGCAGAGGCCCAGCATGTGACAATCCTCCAAGGATGGACCATGAAAGGAGCCTGCCAGCCAAGACACTGTCAAAGTCCAGAACCCACTTTTATCTGAGTCATGGTTTCCTTCTGCTACATCCCTTCCTAATACTAGGAAACACTCCTCTTTTCTTCTATAAATCAGCAAGTCATACTGAGTATATTTGGTCAAGGAAGTTTTTTTCACTTTATCTCCCCACCACCTCATGAAATGAAAGCTTTTACTCTGCTTTAAAGGTTTTTTAAAAAGAATCCTCCTAACTTTTGCCAGTGTTTCATCTGCTCACCACAACCCCCACATTTACCTCCATGCTCAGTTCCACCATTCCTTTTTATACCTTATTTTGTACACCTTTACTCTAAGGACTTCATCTTCAGACTTTGATTTTTCGTTCCTTTATCTATCACCCAAAGGAAAAAATTAGATTCAGCTATGGAACCTTGGGGAAAGATGTAACCAAAGTGGGAATCATGTCATATCTGGGTCACATGTTTGCTCAAAGGAAAACTTTCTCTTAGGATTCTTTCCTGTCAGACTTACTATAGGATTTGGGATATCCTTTGAGCAGCTGCAATCTCTTTATTTAGATTCAGATTTCAACCAGTGAAACTATTCCAAATAGCTAACATGTTTCCTTCTACAGTGGCCCCAAAAAAGCTTTTTCTGGTAAGCACTGCCAGACAGACAAAACAGAAATCATCTAAATTGCCACTTAGAATATATGGGCATCTTTTACCAAGAAGAGGTCATCTCCCAAAAAGGATCTGATTCACTGACAAAAAAAGGACAGTAAGGTCAGTATCATTAATTAAAAACATATGAAGCACTGTTTTATAAGGAAAAGAAAATTAGAGGAAGGTAAATGGTAAGGAATCTCCCTCCAAGTAAATGTAGAAAGGAAAAAATACAAAAAGAAATGCTCAGTAATAAGGGCCATTGATTTGATCAAGATCACAAGACTAGTTTCAAAGTCAAAACAGGCTTTGAATTCATATTTCCATACCCTGGTCCATAGAGATTTTCTCTATACACAGTTTTCTAATCAGCCTGTCAATTGTGGGCTCTAAGTATACAAGTGTTGATTCCTTTTATACAGCCATGTGGAGATGGGATGGAGGAATATATAAACAAATTGACACAGTCAGAAATATACCTTTCCTATTTAAATGTACAAGCTAGATTTAGAAAAGGCAGAGGAACCAGAGATCAAATTGTCAACATCTGTTGGATCATTGAAAAAGCAAGAGAGTTCCAGAAAAACATCTACTTCTGCTTTATTGACTACGCCAAAGCCTTTGACTGTGTGGATCACAATCAACTGTGGAAAATTCTGAAAGAGATGGGAATACCAGACCACCTGACCTGCCTCCTGAGAAATCTGTATGCCGATCAAGAAGCAACAGTTAGAACTGGACATGGAACAACAGACTGGTTCCAAATTGGGAAAGGAGTATGTCAAGTCTGCATATTGTCACCCTGCTTATTTAACTTCTATGCAGAGTACATCAAGTGAAATGCCAGGCTGGATGAAGCACAAGCTGGAATCAAGATTGCCAGGAGAAATATCAATAACCTCAGATATGCAGATGACATCATCTATATGGCAGAAAGCAAAGAAGAACTAAAAAGCCCCTTGATGAAAGTGAAAGAGAAGAGTGAAAAAGTTGGCTTAAAGCTCAACATTCAGAAAACGAAGATCATGGCATCCGGCATCTCTTGTCTTCTCCATTGGCAGGTGGGTTCTTTACTGTCAGCGCCCCCTGGGAAGCCTCAGTGAGACCTGCACAGACAACCTGTACGGACAATTTTTGACTGGGATTGTCAGCTCCTTCCCAAAATGTCTTGCCTCATGAGTCAGAGGACATGGGATCTGTGTCTGGGATCTTGAAACCAAGTTCCAGCAAGCTTCCAGGGCAGGTATAAGCACAGGCAGTACTTATGAAAGACAATCTTATATTGAGATGCTTTATGTTAAGGAAGGAGATTCCTTGACAATGTACTGAAAATAGTGTTGATGCCTGAAAAATCTTTTCATACATTCATGAGTAAGTAATCTACACTGAATACTTTAAGTAGGCTGACTTAAAAAAGTGGCCATTTTTTTTTTGGTAATCCGGGCTAGTGGGTAACAGATCATGTAATGTGGCTGAAGTGGGGGGGCCTTATTGTCTATACTAATCTAAATTTAGTGTGGAGGATTTCTTGAAACAAGATGAGAGAGAGACTCAGAGGTATCTCTAAAGCAATACTTGGGTAGCCAGAAATTGCCACAACTTAATTAGAGCTGCAGCTTCTACAGGCAGCCTGACGTGGGCAAAGAGGGCAGAGTTTCTCAGCACTTTCCTTTTGTTGTTCTCTTTTTTGGATTTTGGTGGCCTTAAAGTCATATATAAAACATGAATCATATATATATATTTATTTCTGTCAATGGGAAGAGGGATCTCTGTCTCCTTCTCTTGAATCTTATAACTGGTCACAGAGGAAGTGATGTTATGGGACTTCTGAGCCCAGTTCAGAAAGGGCCATGTTGCCTCCACTAGTTATTTTTATACATGTCCTTGTGGAGCCTGAGCCATCCTGTAAAACGTGAAACCACGCTAAAACCTCCATGCTGTGAGGAGGCCCAGCTCACATAGAAAGACCAAGTGTATGTACTCCGGTCAACTAGCCACAGCTGAGGTCCCAGCCAGTAGTTGGCATCAGTGGCCAGACATGTGAGTGAACATCATGGTCCAGGTGACCCCAGCACCTGGGTGTTTAATCACTCCCAGTAGTTGAGTGTTAGCAGATGAAGCCCAGGCATTGTGGAGCAAAAACAAACTACTCCTGCAATGGACCTTCATAACCTCCAAAGGACAACCATGTAAGCAATCCTACAACTTCAGTGTATAAGGACAGTACTAATTCCAGCTCCCCACTGAAGCTGCCTCCAAATAAAATGTTTTGTTACTTTCCCCCATGTCCAAAGCCTCTCTGCTGCAAATGTTTTGCTATTTTCAAATGGTTAAACATGAATACTACAGTCTTGTAAATGACTTTATATAATAAGAAAAATACCTTCTCACACTGTATCTCTAGATTATTTGGCATTAAAACCCATTTCAGATGGATAAATGACATATGGCAAATAACTGATAAAGGCTGACTTAATAGAACAGCAAAGTCTAGTTCCTGATATCTAGCTCCATACTCCCTCCCCAGGGAATGTTTAGTGACTATAAATATAGGACAAAGAGGATGAATACAATAAATGACCTCCATTCCTTGTCACTTGCTTTAATGCTTCCATGTTCAGTATTTTTCCCCAAGGAAGCAATTCCTTTGCTAAAAATATAACCCCTTCTCCACAAAACCTATGTAGTTCAACTAAATATTTGACAACACTAATAATGATATCTAGTCACAAGTCTTTATTCTGATTGTCAAGAAAAGATAAAGATAATCTGGAATCTAACATAATGATTGAACACTTCCTTTTTTCTGCTAGTTAGAAGTGAAAAGAAACAATACTTTGATCTTTTAATCCAAAAGATTGGTAGTTAATACACACACCAGCAGAACTCTTAGACAACCGATCTTTTGGTATGCCAGGAATACACCAGTACCACTACTTTAAGCCTGGCTTGGCATACAGAAATAGTTCAATAAGTTATTGGCTTATACACTGAAAAAAATTCCTAAAAATTTATTATTATTTGAGTCTCAAGCTTGATGTTAACTGGATGATTCTCAGTTCAGTTCAGTTCAGTCTTGCTCAGTTGTGTCTGACTCTGCGATCCTATGAACTGCAGCACACCAGGACTCCCTGTCCATCACCAACTCTCGGAGTTTACCCAAACTCATGTCCATTGAGTCAGTGATGCCATCCAACCATTTCATCCTCTGTCGTCCCCTTCTCCTCCTGCCCTCAATCTTTCCCAGCATCAGGGTCTTTTCAAATGAGTCAGCTCTTTGCAGAAGGTGGCCAAAATATTGGAGTTTCAGCTTCAACATTAGTCCTTCCAGTGAACACCCAGGACTGATCTCTTTTAGGATGGACTGGTTGGACCTCCTTGCAGTCCAAGGGACTCTCAGGAGTCTTCTCCAACACCATAGTTCAAAAGCATCAATTCTTTGGCACAGCTTTCTTAATGGTCTTACTCTCACATCCATACATGACTACTGGAAAAACCACAGCCTTGACTAGATGGACCTTTGTCGACAAAGTAATGTCTTTGCTTTTTAATGTGCTGTCTAGTTTGGTCATAACTTTCCTCCCAAAGAGTAAGTAGCTTTTAATTTAATGGCTGCAGTCACCATCTGCAGTGATTTTGGAGCCCCCCAAAATAAAATCAGCCACTTTTTCCACTGTTTCCCCATCTATTGTCATGAAGTGATGGGACCGGATGCCATGATCTTAGTTTTCTGAATGTTGAGCTTTAAGCCAACTTTTTCACTCTCCTCTTTCACTTTCATCAAGAGGCTCTTTAGTTCTTCTTCACTTTCTGCCATACATGGAAGTAAATGGTATCATCTAAGTGTCATTGTGGGCTTCCTACTATTAGTACATCAAAATGCCTTTCATTAGAGACAGGACTGGAAGAATGTAATATAAAGAGAATCTATAAAATCCATCCCACAACATGATCTACCTTATGAAGCCAAAATACAAATCATGAGTGACACACAAATCATCTATTATGGCATTTTAGGAAGAACATGGGACAGAGTTCAGAATACTTGAATACTTGGATTCTAAACACAGCTCTACATCAATATACATGTGATGTTGGGTAAAATCTCTTAATTACTTGGTCTTCTATTACAGGCATACATCATTTTATCAAGTTTTGACTTTTTTGCACTTCATAGATAGTGTTTTTGTTTGTTTTTACAAATTGAACATTTGTGACAGTTCTGTGTTGAGCAAGTCTATTGGTGCAACTTTTTCAATAGCATTTTCTCACTTCCTGTCTCTGTATCACATTTTGGTAATCTTTGCAATATTTCAAACTTTTCAAGATGATTATATTTGTGCAAGTGAAAGGAAAAGTCAAATGGCTCTCACTTTAAATCAAAAGTTAGAAACTATAAAGATTAGTGAGGAAGATGTGATGAAAGCCAAGGCAGGTCTCGTACAAAACAGTTAGTCAAGCTGTGAATGCAAAGTAAAAGTTCTTGAAGGTAATGAAAAGTGCTACCCAACAAATACACTAATGATAGGAAAGCAAAACAGCCTTATTGCTGACATGATGGAAGTTGTAATGGTCTGAATGAAAGCCCAAACCAGCTACAACATTTCTCTAAGCCAAAGCCTAAGCTAATTCACAGATAGGCCCTAACTCTCTTCAATTCTATGAGGGCTGAGAGAGGTGAGAGAGCTTCAGAAGAAAAGTCTGAAGCTAGGAGAGGTTGATTCATGAGGTTGAAGGAAAGAAGCCGTCTCTATAACATAAAGCTGCAATGTGAAGTAGCAAGTGTCAGTAGACGCTGCAGCAAGATATCCAGATGATCCAGCGAAGATCGTTAATTTAGATGGCTACACTAAAAAGGGGCTTCCCTGGCGACTCAGTGGTAAAGAACCTGCCTGTCAATGCAGGAGACGTGGATTCAGACCCTGGGTCAGAACGATCCCCTGGAGAAGGAAATGAAAATCCACTCTAGTATTCTTGCCACAAAAGAGTCAGACATGGTCATGACTTAGCAATTAAACAACAACAACACTAAACAAGATGGTTTCACTGTAGACAAAACAGCCTTATATTGGAAGAAGATACTATCTAGGATTTTCATAGCTAGAGACTAGAAGCCAATGCCTGGTTTCAAAGCTTCAAAGGACAGGCTGACTCTCTTGTTAGGGGATAATGCAGCTGGTGACTTTAAGTTGAAACCAGTGTTCATTTACTATTCCCAAAATACCAGGGCCCTTAAAAATTATGCTCAATCTAGTCTGTGTTCTAGAAATGGAACAACAAAGCCTGGATGATCATATTTACAACACAGCTTCAGTTCAGTTCAGTCACTAAGTCGTTTCCGACTCTTTGTGGACAGAGCTCACCAGGACAAGCTCACCAGGACAAGCTCACCAGGCTTCCCTGTCCATCACCAACTCCCAGAGCTTGCTCAAACTCATGTCCATCTAGTTCGTGATGCCATCCAACCATCTCATCCTCTGTCATCCCCTTCTCCTCCTGCATTCAATCTTTCCAACCATCAGGGTGTTTTCCCATGAGTCAGTTCTTTGAATCAGGTGGCCAAAGTATTGGAGTTTCAGCTTCAGCATCAGTCCTTCCAATGAATATTCAGGACTGATTTCATTTAGGATAGACTGGTTGGATCTCCTTGCAGTCCAAGGGACTCTCAAGAGTCTTCTCCAACACCATAGTTCAAAAGCATCAATTCTTCAGTGCTCAGCTTTCATTATAGCCCAACTCTCACATCTACACCTGACTACTGGAAAAACCATAGTTTTCACTGTAAGGACCTTTCACAACATGGCTTACTGGATATTTTAAGCCTACTCTTGAGACCTACTGCTTAGAGAAAAAGATTCTTTACAAAATACTACTGCTCATAGAAAATATTATTGCACCCAAGAGCTCTGATGGAGACATACAACAAGATTAATGTTTTATGCTTGCTAATACAGCATCCATTCTGAAAGCCATGGATCAATGAGTAATTTTAACTTTCAAGTCTCATTACTTAAGAAATATATTTCATAAAGCTATAGTTGCTGTTGATAGTGATTCATCTGATGATCTGGGCAAAGTAAATTGAAAATTTTTTGTAAAGGATTCAGCATTCTAAATGCCATTATGAACTTTCATGGGAAATGTTTAAACTATCACATTAACAGGAGTTTAGAAGACTGATTCTAATCCCCATGGAAGACTTTGTGGCGTTCAACACTTCAATGGAGGGAGCAATTGCAGATGTGGTAGAAATAACAATGGAACTAGAAGTGGAGCCTGAAAATGTGGCTGAGTTGCTACAATCTCATGATAAAGCTTTAACAGATGTAAAGTTTCTTCTGAATGAATGAATGAAGACAGTGGTTTCTTTCTCTTTTGTGATTGTATTTACTTATTCTGGGACGTGCTGGGTCTTCGTTGCTGCGCAGGCTTTCCTCTAGCTGCGGTGAGCGGGAGCCACTCTCAAGTTGCAGGGCCCGGGGTTCTCAGTGTGGTGGCTTCTCTTGTTCTTGTTGCAGGGCACAGGCTCTAGGGCCTGAGAGCTTCAGTAGTCGTGATTCCTGGGTTCTAGAGCACAGGCTAAGCATTGTGGTGCAAGGGCTTAGCTGTTCTGTGGCATGTGGGATCTTCCCCAACCTGGACTAGGAATCAAACCCCTGTCTCCTATACTGGTAAGTGGATTCTTTACCACTGAGCCACTAGGGAAGCCCCAGAAAATTCTCTCTGAGATGGAATCTACCCCTGGTGAAGATGCTGTGAAGATTTTTGAAATAATTAAAAAAAAAAATTAAGAATAAGCTTAGTTGATAAAACAGCAATAGGGCTTGAGAGGACTGTATCCAATTTTGAATGAAGTTCTACTATAGGTAAAAATGCTATCAAATAGCCTTGCATTCTAAAGAGAAATCATTTGTGAAAGGAAGATCAGCAAATCAATGTGGCAAACTTCACTATCTTACTTTAAGAAATTAGAAACACTCACCTCAGCCTTCAGTAACCACCACCCTGGTCAGTTAGCTGTCACCAATATCAAGACAAGACCCTTCATCACAAAAAGATTACAGCTTTCTGAAGGCTCAGATAATGGTAAGCATTTTTTAATAAAAAAGTATTTTTTATCCAAGGATACACACTATTTTTTTGGACATAATGCCGTTATGTCTAACATAACACTTAATAGACTACAGTATACTGTAAACGTAACTTTTATATGCACTGGGAAAGCAAGAAATTCACCTGAATCACATAATTGTGATATTCACTTTATTGTGATGGTCTGGAGCCAAACCTGCAATATCTCTGAGGTACACCTAAACTTTAAAACTAGAAAGTTGTACTGGATTGTCATGTGGGGGATGTGGATTTTCAAGTAAGTCTGTACATTTAAGCCAGTTTCTTATCCCTAGGATCCTCCATGCTTGTACTATCCAGAAGTTTGTTCTGTCTTTCCTTTGCCTATGTCTTTTACACACATAAACAGAACTTTTGCTGCATGCATGTTATATAGTTATATTTATTTTTATAAATGTATCCCTGTGTAATCCCTGACTGTTTTCAAATGTCTGACTTAAGCTTTGATTGCTAAGGCATCAACTACAAAGAAAGCTGTCTTAAGTAAGCACATTGCCATCCACAGATAGAGTCACCACCACCATCACCACCACTATTTGGGCTGCTTTTTCATTTTTTCTCTTTCTGTGCTTGAGATTGTCATGTATGCTTAAATTCATCAATAAAAAATGAGCCCATGAAACTCTAAAGCCCACCTTCAATCCCAATAAAAAACAGAGTCCCAGTCCTGTGCTTTCTCTCTCTCTCGCTCGCTCTCTCTATCAGCAGTCTTTCTGTAGTAGTCACAGTGTGCCATGGAATTTCCAGGACAATCAAGTAATAAAACTTTTTCCTCCAAAATTTGGTGATGCTTATTGCTGAGGGCATCTTGCAATCATAATAAGAACCCCAAAGGCTGGTCTGGCCTCAACGTTGGTTACCAAATGACTGAGACCAGCACAAAAAGATTACTTTTACATAAATTATATAACATAGGCATACTTCAAGTATTCATCAGAAAACTTAGAAAATACTGAATGAAAATTGATATATCCATCATTTAATCTTAACAAATAATATTATTTTATCACACTTATTCCTGGTCCTCTTTTTCTGAAATAAAAAAATGTTGCAAATATAACTAAAGTAACCAAATGTAACCACCAAACATCACCTCAATCTGATTCCAATGCTATTCCACTTCCTGCCTCATCATACTGTAATATCCAGATGTGCATACATTTTCCATTTCATATTTTTATATTTTACTACACCTGTATATCAATACCAATGTAATAGTCTCTGGATTTTTAAAACTTATACAGGTAGGATGATACTGACTGCATCTTTCAACAGCTTGCTTTTTTCCCCACCTTTATGCTTTCCAGATTCATTCATGTTAATAAACATTTAAAGTTTATTCATTTAAACACTAGTATGTTCATATGAACATATTACAACTTATATATCTATTCCTTATTGCTAGACATTCAGAGGTTTTCCATTTTGTCCCTATTACTAACAGTGCCACAAGGCATAAGCTCTTATACATCTTCTTGTGCACCTGGGGGAGAGTACATTCAAGGTATTGGTCTAGAAGTGCAATTGGTGTGTCTCAGGGCATGTTCATCTTCCACTGCACAAAATATTACAAAGCCTCATCCAAAGTGGTTCCAGCAATTTAAATGCCTGCCTTCAGTGTACAGAAGCTCCCATTTCCCTCCACCAAGGTGATAATGTGGTATTTACACATTCTAATATTGTTCCAACACAAAGAGAATAATAAAGTAACTAATTTTCATTTGCATTCCCCACATTGATACTGAAGTTAGGGATATTTTAGCTTGATTTTCTGTGAATTGCCTTTCATCTAGTCCCTTTCACAGGGTGGTTGGGACTGTTTTCCAGGCTCTAAGCTCAAGAGCCTTTAGCTAGGGCCATGTCTCCTTCCCCAAGCAAACATGAAGATGCTCAGCCTCCACAGCCTGCATCTAGGTATGATATTACCCAGGTTGTGAAAGCATCACTTAGAGCTCACTGTTTTGGCTTTGACTGTACTAACTGGTTTCCCCTTAGGGATCCATCCTTCCTTCCTTCCTTCCTCCTTCCCTCCCACCTTCCCTTCCTCCCTTCTTTCCTTTCAGCTCAGTAATACTTGTGTGCATCTTCCTGTGGTACATTTCTTTATAAAGAAACTGTAATAAGAGGGAGAAAGTAGTAGACGCCTTAGTCTTCCATGTTGCTTGAACTAGTTTTATTTCATTTTAAGTCATTATCTCCTACTCTTCTGTCTGGTTCCCTTTTTGTCTCTAAGATAGCTTTGGAAAAGTACATTTTGAAATTTCTCTACCTTGGTTTTCTGGAAATTTTAGAAAATTATGTACTAGTTGATCTATTGACACTATCAGTGGTGACTGTAATTTTAACAAAATGAAAAGATGATAGAAGAGATTGTGAGAAACAGGGAAAGGGAGATTAGTCTTTAAATCTTAGCTCTACTGAAATTTGGGACCTTTTCCAAATACAGATTCTATTAGACTGATTCTATTAGATCACAAACTACCAATTGCTCTTAGTGCAATTTAGTTTTCTAAATTTAAATAAATCTAAATCTAAATAAAACATTTAGTTTTCTTGATCAAGTTACTAAAATTTCAGATCACAGAAAATTCCAGTTTATATTGGGCTCAAGCTAGGAAAACCTCAGTCCTCCCCAAAATTGCTATCTTGATTATGGAATTCTAAGACATTTTGCTCTAGCTTTAGGCAAACTTTAGCTTAAAGCCACAGTATTTGTAGGCTGAAAGTTATCTCAAGGGTCAAGAAAACAGATAGTATATATGATGAAAGCAACATAAAAATTCAAATTCAAAAATTTTGTTATTGGTGGAGGCTTTTAAAAGTCAGAAATCTTGTTCCAAAACCTCAGAGGTTTTTCTTTTTCTTTTTTTTTGAATAACTACAGTGGACCCCAGAACAAAGCAGGTTTGAACGGCACGGATCCACTTATATGTTGATTTTTTTCACTAAACATATGCTACAGTATTACTGGATCCGCAGCTGGTTGAATCTGCAGATGCAGAACTGCATATACAAAGGACCAACTGTAGAGTTAAACTCAGATTTTAGTGCAGTAGGCTGGCACGTCTAAAGTCCCCTGTTGTTCAAGGGTCAGTTGTACCTATGCTGGTTTCCTAGTGCCGCCAAAATAAACTACCACAAACTAGGCACCTTAAAAACAACAGTCTATTATCTCACAGTTCTGGAGGCTAGGGGTCCAAAATCAGGGTGTTGGAGGGGTTGATGTTCCTCTAAAACTTGAGGGAAGAATCTTTCTTTGCTTTTTCCTGGTTACTGGTAATTTACTGGTGACTTTTGGCATTCTTTGGCTTGCAGCTGCAACACTTCAATTTGCCTTTGTTGCCACATATTCTCTTCTTCTTGTAAGGACACTAGTCATATCAGATTAAGAACACAGTCTTTCCTGGTAGCTCAGAGAGTAAAGAATCTGCCTGCAATGCAGAATACCTGGGTTTGATCCCTAGGTCGGGAAGATCTCCTGGAGAAGGAACTGGCAATCCACTCCAGTATTCTTGCCTGGAGAATTCCATGGACAGAGGAGCCTGGTGAGCTACAGTACATGGGGCTGCAAAAAGTCGGACACAACTGAGCAACTAACACTACCTCAGTCTGAGCTCCTCTTAGCAGATTATGTCTGTAGGGACTCTTTCCAAATAAGTTTACAGACGTTGGGAAGAAGATTGTGTGAAGACAAAGCAGAAACTGGACTTATGCTCTTACAAAGCAAGGAATGCCAGGAGTTACCAGAAGCTGGAAAAAACAAGGAAAGATTCTCCCCTAAAGCTTTCAGAAGACGTATGACTCTGCCAAACCTTTATTTTGGACCTCTGGCCTCCAGAAATGTGAAAGAATACATTTCTGTCATTTTTAAGCAACTGAGTATGTGGCTTAATTTGCTATGGCAGCTGTAGGAAACCAATGCAGTATTGTTTTTCTATAAGTTGAGAAAAATTTATTTCACCAATCCCTTATTGTTGAAGAGTTGGACTGTGAAGAAGGTTGAGCACAGAAAAATTGATGCTTTTGAACTGTGGTGTTGGAGAAGACTCTTGAGAGTCCCTTGGACTGCAAGGAGATCCAACCAGTCCATTCTGAAGGAGATCAACCCTGGGATTTCTTTGGAAGGAATGATGCTAAAGCTGAAACTCTAGTACTTTGGCCACCTCATGTGAAGAGTTGACTCATTGGAAAAGACTCTGATGCTGGAAGGGATTGGGGGCAGGAGAAGGAGGGGACGACCGAGGATGAGATGGCTGGATGGCATCACGGACTCGATGGACGTGAGTCTGAGTGAACTCCAGGAGTTGGTGATGGACAGGGAGGCCTGGCATGCTGCGATTCATGGGGTCGCAAAGAGTCAGACACGACTGAGCGACTGAACTGAACTGAACTGAACTTATTGTTGAACAATTAGGTTTCTGATTAAAAGAACATAGTAAGATGCTAATAATGTACTTGAACATGATGAAAAGAAATGGAGAAGCTATCCAAATAACTTAAGAGATAGGTTATTATAAATGGGAAGAAACTACCAGAAAAGTGATTTCAATTCAAAATAAACATTGTCTAGTAGTCAGTACCATGGTTTTTCCAGTAGTCATGTACAGATGTGAGAGTTGAACTATAAAAAAGGCTGATCACCAAAGAATTGATGCTTTCGAATTATGGTGATGGAGAAGACTCTTGAGAGTCCCTTGGACTGCAAGGAGATCAAACCGGTCAATCCTAAAGAAAATCAACCATAAATATTTACTGGAAGGACTGATGCTGAAGCTGAGACTCCAATACTTTGGCCACCTAATGCGAAGAGCTGACCTGTTGGAAAAGACCCTGATGCTGGGAAAGATTGAAGGCAAAGAAGAGGGCAGCAGAGGATTAGATGGCTAGATAGTCTTAATTGACTCAATGGAAAGAATTTGATCAAGCTGCAGGAGATAGCAAAGGACAGGGAAACATGGTTTCTGCAGTCCATGGGGTTGCAAAGAGCTGGACACAACTTAGCAGCTGAACAACAACAGTAATCAGTACAGTGCAAACTGAGAAAATGGCAGCTTTGGGAGGTAATAGAACTTCAACCTTCAGGCACAGAGGGGCATGACTATTTAGTGCACATGTTTCAGAGGATATTCGAGCACTGAATAGTGGGTTGAACTTGGTGGCCATTACATTTTCTTTTAGTCTAAAAGTTAATGAGTCTACCCCTCAGGCATCACCGGCTCAATGGACATGAGTTTGAACAAGCTCTGAGAGTTGGTGATGGACAGGGAAGCCTGGTGTGCTGTAGTTGATGGGGTCGCAAAGAGTCGAACGCAACTGAACAACTGAACTGACTGAACTACCCCTCAGGGGAGAGTGCTGTGGGGAAAAATGTATGAAAGAGAAATATCCAAACTGAAGAAACTTATTGAAAGGACAATCTAAACCTCACAAAAGTCTCTAAGTTCTAAAGAACATTACTATGTTGTCATTTGGAGACAGGAGTTTTGAAAAAGAAATTCAAAAAAGCAATGTTAATGGAAGTCACATCTGCTGTGACAGGCTTAGAAGGAATGATTCATCACACTTCAGAGTTAGGAGAAATTTTGAAGATCTTCTTGTCCAATACCTTCAATTTATTAGATGAATTCACTGAATTTAAGGAGAAAACTGATTGGGAACTTCCCTGGCAGTCCAGCAGTTAAGAATCTACCTTGCAATGTATGGGACATGGGTTTGATTCCTGGTCAGGGACTAAAATCCCACATGCCCACAAAGCAACTACTGAGCTCGTCTGCTCTGGAGCCCATGTGCGCTAGAGAGCCCGACCACTGCCTCTGCTGAAACCTGCATGCTCTGGAACCTGTGTACTGCAACTGCTGAGCCTGTACGCCACAACTAGAGAGTCTGTGCACTGCAGTGAAAGAGCCTGCCTGATGCAATGAAGATTCTGTGAGCCGCAACTAAGAACTGACAGGGCCAAAATGAAAGAGAGAGAGAGAGAGAAAGGAAGAAAAAAAGCAAGCCCTGACTGGAGTAGGAGAGAATGGCTTAAAAAGTAAATTACGAAAAATAAGAACTAAACCTAATTTAGCAATGACAGCCCCTCCCTACTCAAACAATGTCAAAATAAATATTTTATTAAAAAAAAAAATTGGTCCTTAGTCACTTAGCTAGTTAATGATAGAAGTAAGATTTCAATCTAGAATTTCAGATCCAACTGTCAGACTGATTTTAGATGTTGTTTACATTCTCAGGTAACATGAGACTTATTAGAATTTTCTGATATTGTTCCTTTAAATGACATTTAAAACCCTAGTTCCAAAGGTTGCAACAATTACACTTTACCAAAGGGTAATTATACAGATATTTTTACTTTCTTTAGCATTTTCCAAATACACAGATCTTTTATTTTTACAATTATGAATCACAGCCAGGTGGTGAGATATGGAAATCTTGCAAATATATTGAAAGTCAGGATGTAATCATCTGCGTACTTGTGAACTATTCCAACATTAAATCAATTTTCGCCCACTTTAAGCTAATCTTAAATAATCATGTTTGAGTTTTTTATAATTGAAAAAAATTGTGATTCTTTTTCTCCCTGTAAATGAATATTATAGAAATTTCATGCCTAAGTAATTCTCTTTTAGTGTACAAATACTGTTACTATTCAATTGCCTTTCAAAATACCACCAAAAGACTGTATTTGTAGAATATAAAAATTTATAGTAACTTGATAAGATAATCATGAAATAAAAACATTTTGATTCATATAATCATTAAATATTTCACATTGACAACAAAAATAAGTTTATACTGTATAAATTAAAATGAAACTAATAAGAAAAACAATATGAAAATCTGATTTTCTAAACTAAATCAAAAGCTCATCCTTTCTCTACCTAAGTGGATAAAAATAGGATATGATTTGATAAAAACAAAGTTGTAACCCTTACTGGCTGCTTCTACAAAAGGTTGCTATAAATATTTATCTTTATGTCTCTTGGGTAGTGCATGATAAGTAGCTAAACAATGTCACTGAGTTTCAAATGAATATGAATGCTGAAGATTGATTGCTTTAATGTTAATGTAGTACCTGGCATTAAGTTTATTCACCATATGCTTTCCTTTTCTTTCTAGCTTCCTGTGTATCTATTCTAGTTATGAAGAAAAGTTTCTGAATCTTATTCAGTGTGAATTTAGCTCGAGATTATTTTCAAACTAACATGCAACTGCTATGAACATTAAATTTATGAATTCTTAAAAAGGAGAAATACTATAATGACTTACAAGATAGAGGTATTTGCTTATCAAAGGTTGCAGGTAACTTGGCTTTCAAAATTGCTGTTTCTTCTCTAATTCTGCCAGGTGAAACTGGCCTTTCAGACATATTAATGATTTATTCTAAAGAAATTCTGTCAGGTGTAGCATGGAAAGGGTACCTCCTGCGTGCGGGGCCCTGGATGAGAAGGAATGGCTGGGTGGTTGAGATACAGCTGGAGACACAAGGCCCATTTGAAAGGAGCTACAGATTCAGTTTCTCAAGGCCAGCACTTGTCAGTGTCAAGTGTAGCTGCAGAGCAATGTGACGCTCACAGTGAAGTTCAAGGCCTCCATCCTCCCTGCTGTTCCATGAAAACCCTGGGAGACTTGTCTGCAAAGAAAACGAAGGGACCTCCTCTCAAGACCTGACAGAAAAGTCCTTCCTCACCAACTCTGGCATCGAGACAGAACCAAGGAAATTACACACTCTCCCGACATCTCTGGTGCCGTGACTCAGATTCAACCTGGCTGAAACAACCTCAGCTCCCCGCGAGACTGAGGCTAAGCACAACAGAAGCCCAACTCGGCAAAAGCTCACTCGGTGGAAGCTGAATGCAAAGAAAACCCAGCACAGTAGAAGGGAACATCCTCATGGCGTGTAGGTGGGCTGACTCCAAAGGAGAGGCTTCAATCCATCTTGAATTCCTCCTTTTATACATTTGCCCCCTGCCCCCTTGAGCCTGCCCTGTGTAAATTGGGCTAGCCAGGAGGGCTGTTTGTTCCACCTGAAGTTCTCACTCCAGTCCTCAGAGTTTCTTTTGTTCCATTTTCATGGGCTTTTTCCTTTCTTTAAGTCACTGCCATTTTGGACTCCTTTTTCCTATTTCAACTACCTAACACATGGAGATGACATACCTAACCAAATAAATTATCTTAAAAAAAAAGAGATTTTTATTATAACTAAATTGAACAAAGAACACCTCTGATATAAACTAAAATTTGTTCTTAACCTGCAGTTGTCATGTTGGATATTTTTGGATATTTAAACAAACTATTTACTGAAATATAAGCCAATTTGAAATATATTTACAAATATCACCCTCCCATGGGGTAATGGACAATTAAAAAATGGCCATTGCCTGGTTTAAAAAAAATTGTATATTTCTCAGAAATATGATGCATGTACCTTGAAAATCCTGTGCAAAAAGAAAATGAGTAAGAAAAAATATTGTGTGTAATAGCTAGTAGTTTATAGACACACATTTCTATTGATTGTCCACTGGCATATTATTAATCAACATCAAAAATATCAACTAAATCACAAACAATGTATAGCTCACTCCAGAGTACTACAGGTGGGATAAATACTGGCATTCGTACAAGAGTGAATGGGATTCCTAAATATCCACTTTGACCCTTCATTTATCCTTCATTTTTCTCTAATAGTTTCCTTATTTCTAAGCTCCTGTATTCAATTAACACATGTCCTTATTTATACTTTCTCCACAATACTTCCACTGCTTTTGGGCATGGGTAAATATCAACTCTCCTTTATTGGTAACAGCAGAGTAATAAAGTTTATGAAGACAGCATTCATTATGGATATTTTATTCTAACTTTCCAATTCAGTAATTCTTTCTTCAGTGGTGTTTATAATCTTTGGTGGGCAGACTCCAAGGCTGTCCCAAATGATTCACACCTCCTATTCTTGACCTTATGCTATCCCCTTCCCCTTTGTTATTCACTTGACACAATGACTTGATCTTCTGACCCACAGTCTTATTAGCAGTCTCTCTCTATAGGCTCTCTCTGTTTTAAACTGTTCTAACTGAGAGGCCCATATGGCAAAGAGCTAAAGGATGCTTCTACTCAAAGGCCAGTAAGTAAATGAGGCCTCCATTCTGACAACCTGCTTGCACCTACACAAATTTTCAGCAGATCTTTCCCTACATAAGCCTCTAAATGACACCCTTCCCCTGATATTCTGATTGCAACTTTGTGAGACTCTGAATCAGTGAATCCAATTAAGCCATGGCTTGATTCCAGACCCGCAGAAACTGATAATAGAAGTGTGCTGTTTTCAGAAAAGGTTTATAAACTCAAACCCAAAACAACAAAGTAAATGGCAATGGGATCATACTTATCAATAAGTACCTTAAATGTAAATGGGTTGAATGCCCCAACCAAAAGACAAAGACTGGCTGAATGGATACAAAAACAAGACCAATATCACCCTCCCATGGGGTAATGGACAATTAAAAAATGGCCATTGCCTGGTTTAAAAAAAATTGTATATTTCTCAGAAATATGATGCATGTACCTTGAAAATCCTGTGCAAAAAGAAAATGAGTAAGAAAAAATATTGTGTGTAATAGCTAGTAGTTTATAGACACACATTTCTATTGATTGTCCACTGGCATATTATTAATCAACATCAAAAATATCAACTAAATCACAAACAATGTATAGCTCACTCCAGAGTACTACAGGTGGGATAAATACTGGCATTCGTACAAGAGTGAATGGGATTCCTAAATATCCACTTTGACCCTTCATTTATCCTTCATTTTTCTCTAATAGTTTCCTTATTTCTAAGCTCCTGTATTCAATTAACACATGTCCTTATTTATACTTTCTCCACAATACTTCCACTGCTTTTGGGCATGGGTAAATATCAACTCTCCTTTATTGGTAACAGCAGAGTAATAAAGTTTATGAAGACAGCATTCATTATGGATATTTTATTCTAACTTTCCAATTCAGTAATTCTTTCTTCAGTGGTGTTTATAATCTTTGGTGGGCAGACTCCAAGGCTGTCCCAAATGATTCACACCTCCTATTCTTGACCTTATGCTATCCCCTTCCCCTTTGTTATTCACTTGACACAATGACTTGATCTTCTGACCCACAGTCTTATTAGCAGTCTCTCTCTATAGGCTCTCTCTGTTTTAAACTGTTCTAACTGAGAGGCCCATATGGCAAAGAGCTAAAGGATGCTTCTACTCAAAGGCCAGTAAGTAAATGAGGCCTCCATTCTGACAACCTGCTTGCACCTACACAAATTTTCAGCAGATCTTTCCCTACATAAGCCTCTAAATGACACCCTTCCCCTGATATTCTGATTGCAACTTTGTGAGACTCTGAATCAGTGAATCCAATTAAGCCATGGCTTGATTCCAGACCCGCAGAAACTGATAATAGAAGTGTGCTGTTTTCAGAAAAGGTTTATAAACTCAAACCCAAAACAACAAAGTAAATGGCAATGGGATCATACTTATCAATAAGTACCTTAAATGTAAATGGGTTGAATGCCCCAACCAAAAGACAAAGACTGGCTGAATGGATACAAAAACAAGACCTCTATACATGCTATTTACAAGATACCCACCTCAAACCAAGGGACATATACAGACTGAAAGTGAAGAGCTGGAAAAAGATATTTCGTGCAAATGGAGACCAAAAGAAAGCAGGAGTAGCAATACTCATATCAGATAAAATAGACTTTGAAATAAAGGCCGTGAAAAGAGACAAAGAAGGACACTACATAATGATCAAAGGAGCAGTTCATGAAGAAGATGTAACAACTATAAATATATATGCCCCCAACATAGGAGTGCTGCAATATATAAGACAAATGCTAACAAGTATGAAAGGGGAAATTAACAGTAACACAATAATAGTGGGAGACTTTAATACCCCACTCACACCTATGGATAGATCAACTAAACAGAATATTAGCAAGGAAACACAAACTTTAAATGATACAATGAACCAGTTAGACCTAATTGATATCTATAGGACATTTCACCCCAAAACAATGAATTTCACCTTTTTCTCAAATGCACACAGAACATTCTCCAGGATAGATCACATCCTGGGCCATAAATCTAGCCTTGGTAAATTCAAAAAAATTGAAATCATTTCAAGCCTCTTTTCTGATCACAGTGCAGTAAGATTATATGTCAATTACAGGAAAAAAAAACTATTAAAAATACAAAAATATGGAGGCTAAACAACATGCTTCTGAATAACCAACAAGTCACAAAAGAAATCAAAAAAGAAATCAAAATATGCATAGAAATGAATGAAAACACAACAACCCAAAACCAATGGGATTCAGTAAAAACAGTGCTAAGGGAAAAGTTTATAGCAATACAAGCTTACCTCAAGAAACAAGAGAAAAATAAAATAAACAACCTAACTCTATACCTAAAGCAACTAGAAAAAGAAGAAATGAAGAACCCCAGGGTTAGTAGAAGGAAAGAAATGATAAAAATTAGGGCAGAAATAAATGAAAAAGAAACAAGGAGACCATAGCAAAAATCAACAAAGCTAAAACTTGGTTCTTTGAGAAGATAAGTAAAATAGACAAACCATTAGCCAGACTCATCAAGAAAAAAAAGGAGAAGAAACAAATCAACAAAATTAGAAATGAAAATAGAGAAATCACAACAGACAACACAGAAATACAAAGGATCATAAGAGACTATCAGCAACTCTATGCCAATAAAATGGACAACTTGGAAGAAATGGACAAATTCTTAGAAAAGTATAACTTTCCAAAACTGAACTAAGAAGAAATAGAAAATCTTAACAGACCAATCACAAGCACAGAAATCGAAACTGTAATCAGAAATCTTCTAGAAAACAGAAGCCCAGGACCAGATGGCTTCACAGCTGAATTATACCAAAAATTTAAAGTGAAGAGGAGCTAAAAAGCCTCTTGATGAAAGTGAAAGAGGAGAGTGAAAAAGTTGGCTTAAAGCTCAACATTCAGAAGACGAAGATCATGGCATCTGGTCCCATCACTTCATGGGAAATAGATGGGGAAACTCCTAGAGGAAAACATAGGGAAAAACTCTCTGACATAAATCATAGCAGGATCCTCTATGATCCACCTCCCATAGCAATGGAAATAAAAGGAAAAATAAACAAATGAGACCTAATTAAACTTAAAAGCTTTTGCACAACGAAGGAAACTAATAGCAAGGTGAAAAGACAGCCCAATCAAAAAATGGGCCAAAGAACTAAACAGACATTTCTGCAAAGAAGACATACAGATGGCTAATAAACACATGAAAAGATGCTTAAGATCACTCGTTTTCAGAGAAATGCAAATCAAAACCACAATGAGATACCATTTCATGCCAGTCAGAATGGCTGCTATCCAAAAGTCTGCAAACAATAAATGCTGGAGAGGGTGCAGAGAAAAGGGAACCCTCTTATACTGTTGGTGGGAATGCAAACTAATATAGCCACTATGGAGAACAGTGTTGAGATTCCTTAAAAAACTGGAAATAGAATTGCCATAGGACCCAGCAATCCCACTGCTGGGCATACACACCGAGGAAACCAGAACTGAAAGACACGTGTACCCCAATGTTCATCACAGCGCTGTTTACAATAGCCAGGACATGGAAGCAACCTAGATGTCCATTGGCAGATGAATGGATAAGAAAGCTGTGATACATATACACAATGGAATATTACTCCGCTATAAAAAAGAAGGCATTTGAATCAGTTGTAATGAGGTGGATGAAACTGGAGCCTATTATACGGAGTGAAGTAAGCCAGAAAGAAAAACACCAATACAATATATTAACACATATATATGGAATTTAGAAAGATGGTAATGATGACCCTATACGCAAGACAGCAAAAGAGACACAGATGTAAAGAACAGACTTTTGGACTCTGTGGGAGAAGGCGAGGGTGGGATGATTTGAGACAATAGCATTGAAACATGTATATTATCATCTGTGAAATAGATTTCCAATCCAGGTTCGATGCATAAGATAGGGTGCTCAGGGCTGGTGCACTGGGATGACCCTGAGGGATGGGATGGGGAAGGAGGTGGGAGAAGGGTTCAGGATGGGGAACACATGTATACCCATAGCTGATTCATGTCAATGTATGGCAAAAACTACCACAATATTGTAAAGTAATTAGCCTCCAATTAAAATAAATAAATTAGTTTTTTAAAAAAAAGCAAAAAAAAAAAAAAAGCCAGGAAGTCAAATGGCTCCTATAAAGCAGATGGAAATAAGAAGAGTGTTGTTTTAAGAAGCTAAGTGTGCAGTTATGTGTTATGTAGAATAGATCACTAATACAGTTTTGTGTTCTTAATTTTAATGTTTTGTTTTTCCAGTTTGGGGACTTTCCTCATGGCTCAGATGGCAAAGAATCTGCATGCAATGCAGGAGACTCAGGTTCAATCCCTGGGTGGGGACGATCCCCTTGAGAAGGAAATGGCAACTCACTCCAGGATTCTGTGTCTGGAGAATCCCCTGGACAAAGGAGCCTGCCAGGCTATAGTCCACGGGGGTCACAAAGAGCTGGACATGACTGAGCGACTAACACTTTCACTTTTCCAGTTTTCAAGTATTTGACTTTTTTTTGCAAATATGCAATGATATGTTTCATAGTTTTCAGTTCTATACTAAAATTTTCAATCTTTTTATTCTTTCTTAACACAGTAAACATTAATTTAAAGTCTATTTCATAGTCCAAATATTTGGTGCCCCTTTGGGTCTGTTTCTATTGTCTACTGTGTCTGCCAATTTTCATCCTGACCATCTTTCTCCTTTTGTGCCAAATCATTATATGGATATATTTGAAAACTGCTTTTAGAAATAATTTGAGACCTAGCAACAGGTTCTTTCTCCAAAGTGGCATCTTTCAAATTCTCAGGGAACTAGAAATCTCAGGTTACATTAATCTACTTAATAAAACTTCAGATTTTTTAGGCTATCTAGGTGACTCAGATCTAAACTATATTCTATTTGAATAGTTTACTTTTAGTTCACCCTTGTGGTTATTCAGGATTATTTAAGGAATTCTATCAGAGTCCCAACCTTGGAAATCCTGTGCTGTAATATGTTCTGACTTTACAAGACTATTAAAAGTCTTCCCAACTTTTCAGCCTCCTCTTCTTGGTTAACAAACTGCCCCTCCAGAGCAAAAGCAGGCCCAGTACCAGATCCACCTTTCTAGATTTCCATTTTCTTCCAGATATCAGTCTGCCAATTACTCACTACCCCGTTACCTCTCTAATGCCTTTAAGTGGATATTTGCTATGAATAGTAAGATATTATAGCAGGGATTTTGAACTAAATGATCTTCCCACTATTTCTGGAAGCAGAAGTCATGTTAATTCTTAGCTTTGTAACTAGTTTGTGTTTGATTGCCATTTGGGCCTCTTCTCTAGTCTGATAAGGGCTCAACTCTGTAAGAGCATCCTAACGATTCTTCCACAACTGGGGAGGATGGTACTGCAGACAACTCAACAAAATACTCTGTACGGTGTCCAAACATTCTCTGGTTGCCAACTTTGGTTCTGCAAAAATGGATAAGATTTCTCTTAAAGTCATGATTAATAAACTCAAAACAAAACAAGTCAGGTTTCACTTTGCCTTTCATTTAGCAGATGTATGGAATGTAAGTTCATACATTTTTCTAGGTAACTTCTTTTATTAAAAGATCAGGTTTCACTTAATTATCTCAAACAAAATTGAACTCATTTGAATTCAATTTATCATTACTATAATGTCTGTTGATAGAAAACAAAGATCTCTAAAGCCTAAGAGGCAATTATAAAGGTTAAATTTGACCACTGATAATACAACTTCTTAATAGTAATCTGGACTTCAAGAGTCATGAACTCAATGCCTCATGGATAAAACATGAATACAAATTAGCTAAGTATAATGGATGATGTTGGCAAGTAAACAGAGGAGAAATGAGAAGATATGGGACTGTGGCAAACTGGAGACGGTATGTCTGCTCTACAGGGATGCAAAGCAGACAATTTCCAGCACCTATCTATTGTAAACACACAATAGAATGTAAATCTAGAGTCACTAGATTTTACTATTTTTCAAAAGAACTTGAAAGCTGGATGTTTTATAAGCCCTCTCCTTTTTAATATTGCAACTAAAACAAAAAATTTAACACCATGTGCGGTAAAGATTAATGACATAAACAGAACTCAGCTGTTAAACTAAATTATCCCTGATGCCCATTTAAGTCTTGCCCACCTCCTTTATTATTGATTAATGATTAATTGCTGGGAGAATAATTAATAACCTCAGCTGTGCAGATGACACCACCCTTATGGCAGAAAGCAAAGAAGAACTAAAGAGCCTCTTGATGAAAGTAAAAGTGGAGAGTAAAAAAGTTGGCTTAAAACTCAACATTCAGAAAACTAAGATCATGTCATGGCATCTGGTCCCATCACGTCATGGCAAATAGATGGGGAAATAATGGAAACAGTGAGAGACTATTTTGGGAGGCTCCAAAATCACTGCAGGTGGTAACTGCAGCCATGAAATTAAAAGACACTTGCTCCTTGGAAGAAAAGCTTTGATCAACCAAGACAGCATATTAAAAAACAGAGACATTACTTTACCAACAAAGGTCTAGTCAAAGCTATGGTTTTTCCAGTAGTCATGTATGGATGTGAGAGTTGGACTATAAAGAAAGCTGAGCACCGAAGAATTGATGCTTTTGAACTGTGGTGTTGAAGAAGACTCTTGAGAGTCCCTTGAATTCTGCAAGATAATCTAACCAGTGAATCCTAAAGGAAATCAGTCCTGAATATTCATTGGAAGGACTGATGCCGAAGCTGAAACTCCAATACTTTGGCCACCTGAAGCCAAGAACCGACCTGTTAGAAAAGACTCTGATGCTGGGAAAGAATGAAGGTGGGAGGAGAAGGGGACGACAGAGGATGAGATAGTTGGATGGTATCACCTACTCGATGAACACGAGTTTGAGCAAGTTCTGGGAGTTGGTGATGTACAGGGAAGCCTGGTGTGCTGCAGTCTATGGAGGTCAGAAAGAGTCAGACATGACTGAGTGACTGAACTGACTGAATGAATGATTAATTAAGGATTAAAAGAGTAAACTTATTGGAATGGTTCTGGAGATCCTAATAAAGTGCTTATAACAAAACTATTGCTAGTTTGAAAATAAAGGTCAAGTTTTATATGAACTGAAGACCCAGAGAAGTACTTTCCATGAGTAAGTTTTCATTTTCCTAAGATCATGACAGTTTTTAGTAATTCAAACCTAGAATTAAACTGATAAAAAGTACAGGCAGCTCATTTATAAAGTTACTTGGTTACATATTTCTGCATCTTATGTATCTCTACAAGATAAATAAGTTCATAAGGCCATAGCAAAAATGAATATAATAATTGCTATTTTATATATATCACATCTTAAAAAATACTAAAGGTTTGAATATATTTGTATCAATTCACAATTTTTATAAAAACATTCCAAAAGTGTGTTTGAATTAAAATATTAAAGCATCAAGCTTCTAACCATTTATACAGTTATCTATATAAAAATAAAAGTTGGTTACTTTCTTCTGCCTTCAGCATTTCTAAACTGATTGATACATGTTTTTGCTATATGTCTCCAATGTAAAACTTCATTTACTGTGTCCAAGAACTAAAGAGGTAAAAAAGACAAATGAGCTGTCATCTGCATGTATAATCTTAGGTATCCCATCAAGTCATTCCTAGAGAACATTGTTGTTGTTGTTTACTCACTAAGTTGTATCTGACTCTTTGCGACACTATGGACTGCCAGTCTCCTTTGTCCATGGAATTCTCAAGGCAAGAATACTGGAAGAGGTTGCCATTTCCTTCTCCAGAGGATATTTTTGACCAAGGGATTGAACTTGCATCTCCTGCATTGGCAGGTGTATTCTTTACCACTGAGCCACCAGAGAAGACATTACTTGCCTTTTAAGTCCAGTGGCAGTCCCTTTACATAATTTTGGAAGGGCTTCTCTAATAACTCAGTTGATAAAGAATCAGCCTGCAAAGTAGACCACGGTTTGATTCCTGGATTGGGACGATCTGTGAGAGAAGGCATAGGTTACCCATTCCAGTATTCTTGGGCTCCCTCTGTGGGTCAGCTAGTAAAGAATCTACCTGCAATGCAGGAGACCTGGGTTCGATCTCTGGATTGGGAAGATCCCCTGGAGAAGGGAAAGGCCTTCAAGATTCTAGCCTGAAGAATTCCATGGACTGTATAGTCCATGGGGTTAGAAAGAGTTGGAGATGACTGATCCACTTTCACTTACATAATTTTGAAAGCAAATCAAATTATCTTATAACCATAATTATCTTTTAAAAATGCAAAAAAGCCAAATTACAACCTACACATTAAACCTCAAACTTATGTCCAAACTATTATAAATGGTTTAGAAGCCAATTTCAAGTGTCAAAAATTATTAACAGACGTTTTGTAGTGAAAAGCAGAATTGTGTAGGATGACAGTTAACACAAAATGTAATCAAGATCTGAAACAGAAGTTGGTGTTTTTACATAAAGTGGAGGGAAAAAAAAAAACAAAGAAATGTGATCAAGAAATGGAGGTTCATTTTGTACTAAACATGTCCAGAACATTTTATTTAAAGCAGGCAAATTATGAGAATATTTTTAAAGTTATATAGTCTCATAAGCTATAGTTAATGAAGTGCTTTAGTCGCTAAGTCCTGTCTGACTCTTGCGACCCCATGGACTGTAGCCTGCCAGACTCCTCTGTTCATGGGATTCTCCAGGCAAGAATATTGGAGTGGGTTGCCATTTCCTTCTCCAGTTAATGAAGAGATAAGCTTATTTGGATGGTAACTATTGCTGTATATTAGTCTATATCATGGAAAAAGCAACAGAGTTCCAGAAAAAAAACATCTATTTCTGCTTTATTGATGATGCCAAAGCCTTTGACTGTGTGGATCACAATCAACTGTGGAAAATTCTGAGAGATGGGAATACCAGACCACCTGAACTGCCTCTTGAGAAAACTATATGCAGGTCAGGAAGCAACAGTTAGAACTGGGCATGGAACAACAGACTGGTTCCAAATAGGAAAAGGAGTACGTCAAGGCTGTATATTGTCACCCTGCTTATTTCACTTCTATGCAGAGTACATCATGAGAAACGCTGGACTGGAAGAAACACAAGCTGGAATCAAGATTGCTGGGAGAAATATCAATAACCTCAGATATGCAGCGGAGAAGGCAATAGCAAGCCACTCCTGTACTCTTGCCTAGAAAATCCCATGGATGGAGGAGCCTGGTAGGCTGCAGTCCATGGGGTCGCTAGAAGTCGGATGCGACTGAGCGACTTCACTTTCACTTTTCGCTTTCACACAATGGAGAAGGAAATGGCAACCCACTCCAGTGTTCTTGCCTGGAGAATCCCAGGGACAGGGGAGCCTGTTGGGCTCCTGTCTATGGGGTCGCACAGAGTCGGACACGACTGAAGCGACTTAGCAGCAGCAGCAGCAGCAGC